>JAJMBV010000028.1:0-161167 GCA_030585085.1 Petasospora xishuangbannaensis | reverse complement strand
GTTGTTGTTGTTGTTGTTGTTGTTGTTGTTGTTGTTGTTGTTGTTGTTGTTGTTGAGCCTGAGGATGTGGCATAGGGGCAGAAGAGGGAATTGAAGTTGGAGCGGGAATTGAAGTGATACCATGGCCAGTCGGTGTTGGTGAATGTGTATATGATGCAGAAAGACGTGGAGATATGGGATATGCTTGCTGAATCTGCTGTTGGATCTGATGCACCATTGGACCGTTGGAATGGGTTTGCGTGTGCCATGTTGGAGAGTTGAGTTGTTGCATTGGCAGAGTGTTCATCTGAGGTAGTCCAGTCTGTACAGATTGTCCATTATATGAAGGAATACTAGTGTTTGAGGGTTGTTGGTTTGTCGGTATTTGGTCATGTAATTGAGGCATGCCGGCGATTCTACTCTGGGTCATCGGGGACGTCGCAAAGTTTATACTAACCTCGTTTTTAGTGTCGAACTGGCTAAAGCTAGATGTTCTTTCGGTCTTAAGCTTCTTTTGAGAATTTGGAGACTCGTCCGGAGATGACGGTGAGTGCGTAATGGAATTGCGATGCACACGGCCAAACTTGGGATTTGGAGCAATGAGTTCCTGGATGTTGTTCAGAGGTCGAGCTGGATTGGCGAGACATTCATCAATTCTGGTGTTTCGACCAGACTTACAAGTTCCACAAGGGATTTGCAGGTCGCACTTACGCTTAAGTCTTCGACATGGTCCGCAGGCATGTGACTTCTTACCTCCTATGTGAGCGTTGGTGGGAGTTAGGTTGGTAGTTTCAGTTGTGGTTTCAGGTGCAACAAGCGAGGACGAGCCAATCTGGGGATTCACCGGCTGGAGTTGTTTCGGCTGCTGGTGTTCTAGAAGAGAAGAAGGCGTCGACGACATCGAGTTTTTGTGTTGTAGTTGATGATTGAGGATGAGTGAGAGGGCAAAACAAGTCGTTCAGGAAGCAGATGCTGCTGAAGAGGATGATGGTGCTGGAGGAGTAGTCGATTGTGAGGTCGGTGGAGTCGATGAGGTTGTTGGTGTACAATTTGATGTTGAAGGTGGTGTTGAAGACGGAGTTTACGCTGAAGGTGACGTGGATGTTGTCTTTGTCGTTGTTGTTGTCGTTGTAGTCGTCGTTGTAGTCGTCCACGACAGGATAAGTCCAATGTCGAGTCGGAAAACCCGCTTTCTCAACCACACAGCGCTACAAAGGACAATCACAACAAGGCACGGTTCAGAGTACAATGGGTCTCGTTCACCGAGGTCGTGAATGAAGGGTCTCTAAGGGTGCTGGATGATGTCTTCTTGTAGGAATCGGCTTTCAAAGATACGGGGCTTGCCGTATGTAGGACTACCGTTAGCAATGAGAGAGTAAGAAAGAGAGAGAAAGAGCAGGTAGTGGCAGTGGCAGTGGCAGACGACTGGCTTGGTTTCTTTAGCAACCACACCGGTTCAGTAGCACTGGGTCTTTGGTCTTTTGTAGCAACACACACGGGCCGATACCGTTGCACAAATCAAAGCGTTCGAAGAGTCTCGTCTCTGGCCTTGTGTATGGTGCGGTGTCTGCTCGAGAATCAATGTTCCCACGCAAGTCCCACCTTCTAATGGCAACGGCTTCTTAGGGTCGTCTCGACCTCAAGAAGGCTGCAGTCCGAAAAAGAAACGAAAACCAAAAAAAAAGAAAAAAAATGAGCGTGGAAAAAAATGAAAAAAAAACATAAAAAAATAAAAAATAAAAAATAAAAAATGAAAAATGAAAAGAAACGAAAGAAAAGTGCTAAAAATAAAGCGCATCCTCAAAATGGATGGGACAGTCGGAAAAGGCCAAGGAAATGGCCAGCTGCAGTAATTTCCTGTTACGGGCGGTTTCGCGGTGCGCCAGGGCACACAACGCCGTGGATCCCTGTGGAACCTTATGGAAGGTTGTGAAAAAACGCGCGGAAGGACCCTCGAAGGGCCGTCGGAAAGCGCGGAAAGCGCGAAGACGAGGCGCATTGGCCAAGGGCCAAGGGCCAGGGACCATGGCAGCTGAGGATGGGGAAACAAGGAAGAAGAGACCTTGAGCGTGTGGGGCGTGGATCGCTGGGTCTAAAGGGGACGGATGGGACGTCCATGGGATGTTTAGACGACAAAGGGGGACTACTCTTTGTCTGGGTTTTGTAGTAGTAGTAGTAGTAGTAGAAGAAGAAGAAGAAGAAGTCGTTGTAGTAGTATAGTTCGTATAGTATTAGAATCGAATCCAGTGGAAATCGTGGAAATGTTAGGGCGGTACGGCTGCTGACCGTCGCAAAGGCGAACACCAGAACGGCAGGCTGTGGTTCATTGGAAGGTGAGGGAGATGAAGCGATGGAGTGACTGGGTTATGTCGATGGCAATGGAGACGATATGGAGTAAAAGGGGTATTGGGCGCCGCTGAATCGCCCTTTTAGTGTGGATGGCAAATGGTGTGCCAAGTAGCGCGATATGCGTGAGCGCGGTGTTAAGGGGCAATTGTTCTCCGTTCCCTGTTCCTTATATACGGACGGTGATGAGGAGCCACACTAGAGAGACCAATAGAAGTGGGCGGTCCAGGAGAAGAGGCTCAGCACAAGCCGTAGCGCAAATAGTGGGTAGAGCACAGGCAGTGGTGGTAGGGAGGCGTAGCGGTGGTAGCGGTGGTAGCGGTGATAGTAGTGGTGATAGTAGTGGTGATAGTAGCAGTGGGTGTAACACATGCAGTAGTGGGTAGTACTGAGCAAGAGTAGTGTATGCGTACTGTGCAAACCAGAGCTCACTAGCTGCGTACTCTAGTAGAACCGTACAAGAGCTACTAGTAGTGTACAAGTGGTCTGCAAATGTCCTCGAAGTGTGCAACCAGTGTACGAGTACGGTACGAGTACTCTACTATCAATGTACTAGTGGCGTGCAATCAGTGAACTACCACTACACTGCTCAATTAGTGCACTATCGGTACGTTAGCAGCAGAGTTAGCATCATCGAAAACAGGTACAGTGAGTTCAAATGAACTGCTTGTTTCAATCAGATGTGTTTGTGTGTACATGGCACAATGTGTAGACCACTGGGGCAATAGATAGCCCACCGGGTCCAATCAACAACCCCTAAGCAACATACAATTTCTTCAACTGTTCTTCCAGCTCTGCAACAGGATGTTCCTGTGGAGGATTGGGGATCTTGGCCCTCCACACCTCCATGCCATCAACGTGGATCACAAACGTCGGCCACCAGACAACATTAATGCTTTTCTGGACCCTAGCACCTTCCTCCGTCAGCCCGTTCACCTTGTAGAATCTTGCATTTTGGTACTTCTCCGCTAATGACGAATACAGCGGCGCAACAACGGTACAAGGCGGACATCTCGTGGAGTAGAAGTCGAGCACCACCACCCGGGAAGAGCAAACTGCCTTTTCAAACTCCGCAAGGCTCGTGATCTCCGCTACTGGTCCTGTGGTCATTGCAGTAGATTCTGGGGCGTTGATAGTGCTCAGTAATGCTTCGTGTGTTCTCAGCTTTCCTGGTCCTCGCCCTTTTTCTTGTTCTGTTCCTGCTCTACTCGCCGTTTCTTCGCTTGATTCTTGTACTTGTCCTGCTGTCTTCTAGCTTTATCGTACAGCGCCTGGATCGGCTCTCTGGATCTGTGCTCTGCTCTAAGCGTCTATCCCTTTTAAACCCGTACGCCTCGCTAGGTATGCGAGCGATGGCGATGTCCGCACACACACACAAAAATAGAACCAATTGGACCCGAACGACCGGTGGTTCTACTTCTGCATCTACGTCTGGGGAAGTACGATATCTTTTTCTAGGAACACTTGTTGGTTATATATATACATGAGGGCGAAATGCTCACTTCCAGCGTGCCGGGATTCAAGTGCCTATGCCGCTTGCTGCGGAGCTCCGCTACCAAATGGGATCTCCGCTTGGGTCGCTTAGCATTCACACAGACACACAAAAACACACTGAAAAGCCAAAAATCACACAGGAAAAGCATAACCGGTCTGCCGTCTGGCTTATCTTGGTGGCTGTTCGGGCATTTTCAATTAGACGTGGGATTGTGCGTTGTGCCTATGGTCGTCTTTTTGGGTACATGAATTCTCCACTGTTCCAGCTAGTGACCCTCGCTTATTATCACGCGCCACTAGGCTGTACCCATGGTAAGTGTCTAGAGGTTGTCTCTAGAGTTGGTCTATGGTTTGTGTCTATAGTTTAAGTTTGTGTGTGTGGTTTCTGATGCCCTAGAGGACTCGCCATTTACTGCGCAGCGATCTCAACAACGGGGACGGCTATCACCCATTCCTATCCTGGATCGCTACCACGTACAGTTTTCCCCATAGTGGCGTGAAATAGCGCCTGTGGCTAGTTTGTTGGTGTACGGCTGGGCCTCAGCGTAATAGAATAGCCGCTTTCCCGCAATTTCCAGGCCCACGGCAGTCGCTCTTGAGGTCACCCATTGCGTGGTTGGCCGTGGTGGTTGGTGGTGGTGGTGGTAGACGGGCCCTTTGAGCAATCGTTGCTGGGCCCAGGGACGCGCTCTGGGCAGTCCCCTCCCCCGCTCAAAGGGTCGGCCTAGAGGGTCTGCCAAGGTGCCATTAAGCCATCACCGTAGGCAGCAAGGGCACAACCCACGCTCCATTGAGCGCTCTGACCATGGAAATAGCCGTTTCCATGGGCTAGACCAGCCATTCCGTGTGTACTTGTACTTGGCGTCACCTCCATACTCTGTTGAATCGGTTTCCCCTATTGACACCAGCACAAATCAATGAAATTACGGTTCCCGCCTCCGCCGGCTTGGCGTACGCCCCGGTGACGGGCCTGAACTCCTTTTTTGCCTTCAAAGATGTTCCGTTGGGACAAGCATACTCACCAAAGGGCCAGAAGGACAAGACCGAGTGCGGAAGTCTGGAGATTCTCTGGACGCAAAAAAACAAAAAAAGACCGTTAGCTGTGAGCTGTATCTTCGTAAATAGAGATCGTCTAGGAATGTGAGACAATACAAAAGCCAATTTAAAGGGAGACAAAGAGAAAACCCAAAACGTTCCTCTCGGTCGTGCTTGCCGGCGCTGCCTGTGCCTGTCACCGAAACAATAAAGTGTTGCTGCCCGCGGCCTCACACCGAAAAAGGCAAACACCGAACTTCCGCAGAATGTATTGGCCTCCGCGGGTTCTTGTTTCTTCTTTGAGATGAAAGGTTTGTACAGAAGGAAATAAGAAAAGAGAAATGGCAAGTCGGTCCAACCGATGGTTTTGCCAGAGCCGTATCTGTATAGGGGCGTCGTTGCGGCGATTTTAGTGCCACGCCGAGAGAGTCTGGCTCGGTTCCCTTTGTCCGGAGCATGTGAACAAACACCAGCTAAGAACGGACACCGGTCCGTATAACACCCCTGATTGTAAGCAAATGTGTGCAGTAGGTACCTTAAGACGGGCACTACAAAATGGTCCCGTGCAGCAGAGTTCACCATGAGGAAAACACACCTTCTGAAAAACCACGGCTTCGTCAACTAAACGATGTGATGGGCTTCTCTCTCTAATCTCCGTTTCGGGATCCCCTGACAATGAGTCTCTGTGACTCACGCTTGATGCTTCAATCCCTTCTATTTAGCCGTAACTCAGGCACCTAAATACCCGAGCTGTTGATCTCCATAAGAGCACCTGGACATCATGACACCCAGACACCAAGACATCCGGACATGTCAAAACTTGGACATATTGACACCTGGACACCACACAAACACCCGGACATCTCTGTGTCTAGACACCACCCAGACACCATATATACACCCGGACATTTTCAAACCCAGACACCACCGGCACTCAGGCACTCAGACACTCGGACACTCAGACACCACTTTTGGCTGAGCAGGTACACTCTGGCAGCCCCGTAGACAGGTGGTTGCATAACACATTTCAATGGAAGAGGCACATCCCAAAGGGTGTACCAAATGAAAATACCAAGTGGAGTGTCGATATTGGTGAAGTGTAGTCAGTCATCCGATAATTCCTAAGGTGAAGACTTTATCATGCCGTAGAAAGCTAGAAGGCGGACATTTTCCAATATGGGAGATGCAGAAAGTATAATTCTTGTAAACTGAGCACCTTATTTCCTTCTGTAGACAATGAGTTATATATGTAACTGCCTGTTTAACGCAAGAAGCAGTGGCCGGCTTGGCACATAAGTCATTTAGGACACCTGGACGTAATCTCACGTGGCTTTTTGTGTGCTTTGCATACATGGATATGTAGGTATCGACATTTTTGGCAATATGGATATATAAGTATCCCGGATACTTGGGTGTATGGCTACTTTGGTACTTAAGGTATATGGGGATCGCCAATATACAGGTGCTCTTTTTGTGGATTTGGGCTTGCTATTGTACGCAATCGCGCCTTGCATCAAGACGCTTGGATCACCAGTCCTTTCGAGAGAACCACCTCTATAATGGAACAAACTCGAACATTCACAAAGGCGAACAGAGCTGTGGTTGGTATATGTGTGCTTCTATCTGCGTTTTTTTTTTTATTTGCATTCGTATTGGCGAGCCGGAGCATATCGTGGTTTGGAAGTATGGACAGGGCCGTACCACCGAGGTGTCCTTTCATTTGGGGTGTACCCTAATGCGAACCAAAACAAGACCTATACTCACAACATGCATTCTCCGGAAAAACCCGAGTCGATATGCTCTTTTTTTACGATTCTGTGGTATTTTTACGTGCTTGGTTGTGGCAATCTGGTCGTACGTTGTTGAAGTATTTCTTGAGAGGTATCATTGGTTTTGGCACAGACGCACGAGGGCTAACTGCTGCTGTAGATGGAAGGCCTTTCGAACCCCGAAGTTGCTCACGTCTTATAGCATCCAGGACGGGAGATTACAAATCAGGAGCACCTATTGACAGCACCAATGTTTTCTGTTCATTTACGTCGCTAAGAAACAACCCTAAGCCGCTGTACCAGGAAGCCATTCTGGGTGTGTAATCTGAAGATGCTGGCTAAGCTAGAATCGCAAGACCACACGGGCGAGTGCCAGTGTGCGATAAGATACGAATCAGTATGGAATAGTCCAGTGTATGACAACCTGTGTGGTTATTGGCAGTGTTGGACATATTGGATGGCGTATTGGTGTATATGTGGTATTGGTGTATAAGTGGTATTGGGTTGTGGGGGCGCGGTCTTGGTGCTAATCATGCATCATGATATTTTGGTGCTTGAGATACTAAAGCGTGTTATAAAAATAGGCGACGATAATGCGGTAGTCACAATATGTGAAATACAATAGATATTATCACACTGTAATATTATACAGTAATATTATACCATAGTCCAATATCACCACTCAGAAGAACAGTATCGCCACAAAATAATTCCACATAATAATACTATACGATATCTCGCTCAATTGTTCCACAGATAGACTATGCGATCGGCCGCAGCATGCTCGTCTCCTGGTCTTCCTCCTCCCCCCACTTTAGCACCTACCGTGGCAACCACGCCACGGTGCCTGGTTGCAGCATGAGAAGGTCCATACGGGTGGCTGCCGAGGGATCTGCGTTTGTGGAATTCCACAATGGTATCGTAGAGCTCTTTCAGTCGTACACGGCGCCATTCCCCGGTTCCTTGCAACTGCTTTGCCACCTCTTCACCACCACTTTACCACCCTCTTGGCCCCATTGGTCCCCCTTGGCCTCCCGTCAAAAGGGCTCTCCCCCATCTCTGAAGATCTCGTGGCAAGGTTGCGGCCACACCGCTGTAAAGGGCAGCGCGGCGGTAAGCGCAACATCCCATTCCCTCGATGCCGACTGTTAAGGGCCTTGGATGCTGATCCATGCTTCAAGCGGCACGCCCGTAGTTCAAGACACTGTGTGTGTCCTCATTGCTTAATCTGTGCAATTGGGAAAACTTACCGATGATAGACCCGAGTAGAAAAACACGCCGGGATCCTGGATTGCACAAGTCCCACTATTCGCTCGAGTTCCACCGTACTTCCGACAGTCTTCTTTAGAACCTCTCTAGAGCCCATTGCTATACACTGCTAGATCCCATTTCCCACCGGACGTCCCCTGCCACCGCGTCCCACATCCTTTCCAGTGCCTCTCACTGCCTCTCACTGCCTCTCACTGTCTCTCACTGCCACTGATCCTCCCCCAGAGGCAAGGCACACTACTGTCAAAAACCGTTGGCGCACTGTTTTTCCCCCACCGCTCTCTCGCAGCTAACACTGAAAATCTCAGCCATAGGCAGAGTGTAAGGGCTACGAACCAGCAGCCTACCTTTTAGCCCCTTTAACTGCTAGTTTACCGTCCAGAAGTGGTGTTTTTCAGTGTGGTGTTTGCGTGTGTGTATTTTTTAGTGGCTTCTCGCAGACTACACACTTCCTTGCGCTTCTTAGGCTTGTGCTTTCAAAGATTTCTACATCGCTTGCTAGACACCGCTTTCGAGGCTTGCTGAACACGGGCCATCATCACCGTGTGAAGAGCACCTCACTAGCTGTACAAACAAACTCATCAAAAACCGCATCAGAGGAATGCTTGAAAAGTTCCAGGTGGCCGACTCGGCCACCGTTCAGACTGACAACTGGAAGTCCCCCGATGTGATTTGTCTCCCTCCGAGCCGGCGGACTTGGGGCCATATGGATTTCCTGGGCTTCTGGAACGTCATGGCTCTCTCGATCTCCACTTGGCAATCCTGTGGAACGCTCCTGTCTCTGGGACTTAATGTCTGGCAGTCGATGGTCATTGTGGTTCTCGGAAAAGCCATCATCTTCGCTGTTGCTCTCTCGCACGGTTGGGGCGGTGCAGTGTGGCACGTCGGCTATCCCATCTATGGCCGCTTCACTTTTGGCATGTTTGGGTCCTATCTGGCCCTGGTCCAGCGTATTGTCCTGTGTATAGTGTGGTTCGCCGTCCAGTCTTTCACGTGTGCTCAGCTTGTGTCTCTTATCCTGTCCTCCATCTTCCCGACATTCAACAGACTACACAACACTTTCCCAGACTCTCTGCCAATGACAACGAAACAGTTCGTCGGGTTCGTCATCTACCATGTCGTCTCCGTCCCACTGCTTTATATTCCTCCGGAGAAACTACACAGACCTTTCAAGTTTATCACCTTTATCGCTTTCATTACTGTGTTTGGAACTGCAATTGGCTGTATGATTCACGCCCATGGCGCTGGTGAATTGCTTCATTCGAAGTCCACCCTCAAGCAGGGTGCTGATTTGGGTATGGCCTGGATGCATGGTATGAACGCTGTCATTAACACATTTGCTGTTGGTTTGGCGAACCAGCCGGACTTCTCCAGATTTGCTTCCAAACCTGGTAACCAGATATGGGGCCAGGCTGTTTCCATTCTGGTTTTCGGTACTGTTGTCCCACTTTTTGGCCTCCTTGGAACATCCGCTGCTTCGCACAGTTATGGCGATGTGAGTGCTTTGAACCTGTGGAATCCTCCAAGCATCATCGAGCAATGGTTGGAAGAAGAGTATGGTCCAAGATCTCGTTGTGCTGCGTTTTTCGCCTCGTTAGGGTTCCTCATTTCCAACATGGGTCTTAACGCCATTGACAATGGAATCTCGGGTGGGATTGATTTAGCTGCTATAGCTCCAAAATGGATCAACATTCGCCGTGGTGCCTACATCGTCCAGATCATCTCTATTGTTATCCAGCCATGGCAGATTCTCGCCAACGCTTCCGTCTTCCTCAGTGTTCTCTCCTCTTACGGATGCTTCCTTGGCCCTATGATTGGTACTTTCACTGCAGATTACTTTATTGTTAGAAAGCAAAAACTCAAACTTACCGATCTATTCTCTGCTGATTCCAATTCGATTTACTGGTTCTGGCACGGAATTAACTGGCGTGCCGTTGTCTCCTGGATATGTGGTTTTGTACCAGGCATTATTGGTTTCCCATCCGTTAATCCATCCATGACCCATGTTCCTGCTGCTGCAATAAAATTGTTCTATATCTCCTTTATCATTGGTTATCCGATCTCCTTCATTGTCCATGTTATCCTGAATAGGATATCCCCCCCACCTGGCATCGGTGAGATCGATGATTATGATGTCTATCAGACCTTTACTGCAGAAGAGGCCATGAACTTAGGTATCACGCCCCACGAGTCTGCAGTTTATTCGGACGATTCCGAATACATGGAGCAGCCTTCTCTAGAAAGAGTCGAATCTGTGTCTTTGAAGAACCGCGTGAAAGACCGTTTCGGCTTCAACTGATTGTTCCTATAATCAAGATCTCCATTTTTTTCGACGTGAACGCCCTCTAGCCTGCACGCACGTTCTTTCCAGAAAATCTAATGTCCTGCTTAATATCGTTTTTTCATGTCCATAATGCCCCTTTGTTATGTTGTCGGTTCCTATGCTATGTCGCCTAGTGTTACTACCGGTGCGTTGTTAATGGTGCTCCTTACTATGTGATCCTTTAGGAATCGGGTTTCTACTTCTAACAACCAAAACTTTTAGTGATGCGAACACAACCAAGCGGTGATCGAACGTTCTATATCCTCGTTTCTTTTGTTTCTTTTGTTTATAGTTGTTTATATTTGTTTAGATTGTTTTTAACCTTTATATTTTTCTATTTTAGTTCCATGTTGCTTTGCGCTCTAGAAATTGTCTGTATCGGAAGACGTAGTCCTATCAAACAAAGCAGTGAACGGCAGCTGGCCATCGCCACAGCACAGAGACAAGAGATCATCTGGACTTCCCCACAGGATTTAAAATCTCAATCTAATCTGGATTTAGGTTTGGCTTAAGACCTGATTCCGCCTTTCTCTTACGACGACTTAGGCCCACTGTATATTCTCCATGCTTGTTTACGGGGCCTTAGGCCTGCTCGGAGACGTCCGGGGAAGACTTTCGGCACCGGCCAGGTAGAACAATCTGGAAGGCAAGGGCCGGAGCACCGGGAATGACGTTTTGGGGCCGACGCACGCCAGCTACGGAAAGACAATAGAGATAATTACTTCACTTCCATAGAATAAAAGGATGTTTCGCCACGTTAATACGGATTGGCCACTAGTGGCATCTGCGGTGTCTCCAGTCGCTCATTTGCCACCGAGGTACTGTGCGTGTCCGTACCGTCATCTTCAAGCGCGAAAGTTCCCTTATAAAAGGCTAGTCGCCGCCTCAGAGCACATCACCGCTCTCCGGGAAGAGAACTCTCATCGATTATCCATCAATAACATAACAACACATCCACAATGGCTAGAAGAAGCGGTGGTTCCCGTCCAACAGTTCATCGTTCTGCACCAACACAGCAGAGACCTGCTCACACAGCAGCTGCAGCTGCTCCTCCAGCACGTCCAACGGCCTACTCCCAGCCACAGACACAGCAGTCGTCCGGCCAGCCAGGTCTGTTCGCCAACATGGCCTCTACTGCTGCCGGTGTTGCAGTCGGCTCCGCTGTGGGCCACACCATCGGTGCTGGTTTGACGTCGATGTTTGGAGGTTCTTCTGCGCCTGCTGCTCCAGCTGAGGCTGCTGCTCCAGCACAGCTCCAGTCGCAGTCGTTCCAACAGGGCGGCATTGCTTGTGATGTTGATGCCAGAAATTTCACTAGATGTCTGTCCGAGAACGATGGCAACATGCAGATTTGTGACTACTATCTCCAGCAGTTGAAGGCCTGCCAGGAGGCATCCCGCCAGTACTAAGAGGGTGCTGAGTCGGTAACTGAAGCTGTCTTTCCACCAGCTGAGAGTAACTCCTCAAGGCTCAGGGACGCAGAGATTGTTATTATCATACACTACGCATTGCATTTTTCCACTCCAGATCCCTTATAACACGCAGAGGTAGCACGGCTCCTTTTCTTATTCGATACTGTAAATACACCACGCTGGTTTAATGTTTGGTTCAAATCAATGGTACAAAAATCATACTCCCTTGGCCACGTTTTGCCTATATTGTAGATCTCGAACGTGCGCGATGAGGTTCGAACCCGCGCGCCCGCGTCCCCAAACGCATCCAGCCAATCAGGCCACGAGAATCTGTCATACCTTATATAATCACATTTTGCGAATTGAGATTATGTAATCGCCACACCCGCCGTCGTCACACTTCGCGAATCCGGTAATAAGTAAACAAACGAGGGGCCCCTCAGGCTCTTCCTCTGTGGCAAGTCAGGTAACCGTTGAAGGAGAACTCATAAGGTGGAGTTTGCAGATTTCAGTTGATTGTTTCGCCTTGAAGTGACGCCTCTCGCATACCGTCGTGCTCCTCTGTGTTCCAGCCACCTGTGGTGTCTGATTAAAAAGCGTACCGACTGCCCCCCTCCCCATTGGCTCTTCTCATAATTGACCGGTTGAGACCCCAGATCGAAGCAGCCAACATTCTCAAGACGAGTGACGATTGGCAAACCCGCATATAATAAGCTGCACACGTTCGCTTTCCCAGACCCATCCCATCTAAACGATGCTGAGAAGCACAAGATCCATGCCATCTCTTAGAGCCGTGTGTTCAGTGGTGCACCCTGTTGCCCAACAACAGTCGAAAGCACTACTTTTGACAGCAAGCTCCAAGTACCATTTGGTGTGTCCAGACATCCCCGACTATAAGCACAATGTCCTGTCGTACCAGAGCTTCCATCGTGGCGTCCACCAGACCACTAAGAAGGATCAAACTCCTCTCCTCAACAAGAAGTCGGAATTCAGCCTGATGTCGCTGAATACTCTCAAGGCCGAATGTCGTAAACGTGGACTGAAAGTGAGTGGCCGTAAGTCTGATCTTGTTTCCCGAATCACAACATTCGAATCTTCATATTCTACAAAGGCTATTGGTGCCATGTCTACACAGTCTAGACCAAAGCCATCAGCTTCAGTCTCGGCTACACCCCAAACATTGAAACGGTTCTCCAAGACTGCCAAGACCGAGGCAAAGGGTGACGACTCCCATATTGATTTCATCAAGCCCGTCGACATGACGCCGCCTAAGCTTGTTGAAGATGACTACATTGTTCAAATTCCTTCATTGTCTACAGACGCATCGAAGAACATAGTAACCCAAATCGAGAAGCAGATTGCTGAGTCCACCAACCCAAACGACACCATTATTTCTAAAGCTCTGGGCTCAGACTCCAAGGTTTCCGATCAAGGCTCTGCGGATACTATTGATATTCAGGCCGCTAATGCTTTACACACAGATGCCACTGACCTACTCGGTGAGTCTGTTGAGGAGGCAAAGGGGGAACCTTATAGCTATTCCTATGAGGAAGTATCTAGTGATGATAAGAAATTTCTTGGCGGCTTTTTAGCTGCTGTTGCTTTGTGGTGGGTTCTTCCCTTTGGCAAGAAGGAGAAGAAATAATCCAGTAGAGATTTTGAGACTTGTGTAAATGGACTCCATTTCTTCCTGTTCTTCTTCTTCTCCATTAATTATTGATGGACTCTATGGGCACTTTATTGGTATTTTCTTTAGGTTTTGTGAGACGGGTTACTGACTGGTTTTGTTGGCAAACCCTCGTTGATCTCTTATATTTTGTTTTTAACATTAAATTGAATATTTTGGTCTAAATCTTGAAAGGTCTAATTGTAAATGAATCCGCTCGGCCGCTTTCTTTTAGAACTGGAAATGATTCCTCATATTCAAAGCTGGATGCTTTCATATAATATCGTTTCTAAGAAGTGCGACATATTGTATAAAGTAATTACATATTCTTCCTTTAAGTACTAACAGGTAATGTGTTTATTTTTAGTTAATAGAATCACAAAAGAATACATTAAAGAATATGTAAACTCAAGATTTGTAAATTCCTATTCAAGAAAAACGAAAATGCAAAATAAAGCATAAACATTGAGGCGCAGTTTCCAAACTGGGAAATCATTTGAAGCAATGAGTTTTGTTCCACTTTCTAATCTCCATAAACATCCGTTTTATGCAAACTTGATGTTATAGTATAGCAATTCTCCGAAAGTGGGACAATGAACACCCGGTCACCAGCAAATAAACATCCGAACACCAGGATTCATACTCCTAAACGAGCAAATACAGATTCTCTTCTCTTCCGTTCTTGTTTTGTGGGGCTTATAACTACGACTTATTAAATAGTATAAGTACTTAATGCAAATATTATTGTTTCCAACGATTGAAATTTCCGGTCCCCTTTCAATGTAAATATATTCCCATTGACAGGATGGTTAAACCTGTCAAGACCAATGGGGCAGCAGTGATTGAGAAACTGGCCTGCCCTCGGTGGTGATGTCCTCCGTATCTCTGCAGATTCAAAGTATCGTTGATATCTGCATCGACAGTTCTCTTATTATGGTTCTGGAACTTCTCGTGGAACCACTCATTCTTCTTTTCTTCCACTTCTGGAGACTTTTTCAAATGCTTCTTGTTAATCATGCGTCGCTCGAACCAGAGGTTACCCTTCAAGTGTGTATCGTAGTCGAAGTGAGGCACATCGTAATTACATCCTGTAGGAGGAGTATCAATATTGGCATACTTCGAGTGCGATCGACGGTACCCAGCACCGTAGTGGACCTTATTACGAGTTATGTTGATACCACCAGGGGAGAAGGTCTTGGACGAAGCAGAGTGGGGTGAAGTATGGCCGGTAAACCGGGACGAAGGCTGTGTACGGATACAGAGTGTCGAATCGTATACCTTACGTTTCGATGGATCGGAGAGCGTTTCGTACGACGAGACAATCCGAATATAGTTGTTCTTGATGATGGGCTTAAGTGCTGTTGGAGCACGTTGATTGACATCTGGATGGAACCGCTTGGACAATTTGCGGAACGCTGTCTTGATAGCCTTGGAGTCTGCTGAGTGGTCGATACCCAGAATCTGATAGTGTGTGTATGATTTTGGGAACTCTTTTATTTCGTTGTGGTGACTAGCTTCTGGGCGTGGTGTGTGTGACAGGCACCGTGACTGTTGGTTGTTGATGAGACGACGGTTTGCAGTGACCACAACAGAGCTCCTCGAAATACAGAGCATCATGAGGAGTGACTTTTCAGAACCAATCAGGAGGGATGCTGAGGAAGAACAGTGTTCGGGGCGGTAGTCCACTCACTCTCGGAGGAGGTGATGATGGTGGTGAGTGATTGCCAGAGAATAAGGGAGTCGGGTAGTACGATAATCAGACGAGTGGGGAGGGGCAAAGAAGCCAAAGCCAAATAGTCGTGCTCTCTGCAAGTGTAACACCACCAGGTAGAAGACAGGTACGGTTATAGCAGTAGTAGAAGTACACGAAAGCGTGGGAATCGTAACCAGCGTGGTCTTAGATGGACCTGATGGTCGTAGATAGCGAGTAGACGAGCCGAGAGATTTCTGGGTGTCAGTCAGATGAGGCAGCACCAAAGCAAAAGTCGGGGTAAGGGGAAGAGCAAGTATTTTGGGGTTATACCGTTTGGGAAGCGCGTGACAAACCGGTCCGAGACACGCAGAGGAGTGTACTCGCAAGCGTACTACTAAGATAAACGTCTTCCCAAAACGTTGTCGAACGGGCTCAGGTGGCCTTTTATGGTGATAATGCGTGGTGTGGCATTTGGGTGTTTTCACCTGCGTTTCCATGCGTCCACACCCAACGGCTTTCCGATCACCGGCAACGGACAGAAGTGACTCAGTGAAGAAGGGCAAGCTGTAGTCGAAGTGATGGTAATTGTGGCAATAATGCTAGCTCTTGTAATAGTAGTGCTAGTGGTATAAGGAGAATCGAGATAGTTGGAGGGCGTGGTAACAGTAAGAGTAACGGTAGGCGACCTTCTCTAAGAGGAAAACTGGAAGAACAGCAAAAATGTATTATCGGGAATAATAGTAGGAGATGTAGCAATATATGACTCTAAGGCTTTAACTCGACAGTACTACATTCAAGTAGTTGAAAATTAATTCATTTTTAGGGTTGTATATGCGTACTGTAAGCTCATTTGGGCCATGCTCCCAAACCCCACTGTACGATTCACCACCCAATAAGTCATAGAGACTGACCTTCTTGTTTCTGTCATTTTCTTTGTACATCAGTACCGATGAATCCCAATACAATGGATTGTAGTAAGGAAATAAGAATTAATGGATGTATTAGAAGATTTCATTAAGATAGCAAAGAGCTTATCAATATCTCAAACGGCTTATGTGTCATTGAGCTAGTATATATCTAAAAGAAAGCTGCAGTCACGGAATACTAAGTACACTATTTCTCTCTGGCTTGTATCCAATCGAGTTCATAATCCTCTTTATTCGTGATATGTTCTGTAGTTTGAAGTATACGATGGATTATATTTCGTCTTTCTTTTGCTTGTATGCGACGCATTCGTCTGGTGCGGTAACCCAATTTGTGGCCATCTCGATTTCATCTAATGGAATTTTCTAGTCTCTTCCATCAATTTTGGTTTAATCCTGTTCGAACTCCAAGACCGATCGATTCACGGTTGGTACATACCAATGCATAGGCTACGTCTTCACGTTAAAACCAAAGCTTAATACTCATTCCCTTTCATTCTTGATGCATATGAAATCAAACAAGTAGAGTAATTAGCAAGAATAAACTTCATCTATCATATATCACGTTGCCTGAAGGCGAGATCAAGCTTATCCAATCTTAAACATAATGGTGCTTACACTGAAAGAGTGATGCAGTGCGGGATTAACAGGAACTATAGACTACTGTATATAACCCCAATTCTCAACTAAAATGTCCGCCCCCTCTAAAAGAGCATCTCGTACTATCCGGGTCTCTATCCTCGTAAGAGTTCTCGTCCACAGCGGATATCGCTAGCGCTCGTTCATTAAGCTCCCGAAGAGAGAACACCACAGGACCATGAGAGCAAAATCGACAACCCTTTTAGCATATTTGCTGACCTTTCTTTTCACATGCTTTTTCTTCATACTGACACAGTCAGAGGGTCCACGTCGTCACCGGTAGCAGTTGTGGTATCGCCATTAGCATCACAACCACCAGCGTCGTTTTCTTCTTGCTCATCATCATCATCATCATCATCGTTGAAATCCAGACTGATCCACCCTGGCCATGCGAGCTCGTCCCGTAGAAGCTGTCGTAGAAGCTCGGTAAGGAACTTCTCCACTTTGCCGACATTCCTCAGTACAGACCCATCACCTTGTGAGTCGCCAATCTCGCTTTCGATCCTCAAGGTGCGGATGATGTCTATACGGGGCCGGTAGCTCTCACGAGTTCCAGAAACGAGCTGCGATGGGTTTGACACAAGACTGTCAAACTGATCATCGGTGACATCGCACAGGAAAGACAGATAGAGCACCTTCGCAACATGGGATACCACAGCGAGCGAGTGGATCCCGAGGTCCACAATACGTAGCTTCACAGGCAGCTTGATGAACGCGGGCGAGGGATAGTTCAGCAACAAGTCCACACGAACCTCGATTGATATATCTCCTTTGTATTGCACTTCAACAAGGAACTGGACATCCCTGGATGTGTCTCTCTTGGCGTCTTTATGGTCAGTGTCAGCGTCACCAGCACCGCTTGGGTCGACAGCAGCATCGTTGGTATTCTGGTCACCCAGCTCACTTGATGTACCCAGATTCGAGCTATGATCAAGTAACATGCCTCTTGAGATCTCAACAGACCTGCTTCCTTGTTGTGCGGACTCCTCCATCGCATCGTCAAAGTCTTGTTCCCGCTTCTGGTGAACATAGAACTCCGCAAAAGGGTCACCAATGTGCCGTATAGTCAACTCTGGTGCAACAGTTCCTAATGATACGCTTGCAACTCGAAGGTTTTGGAGGTAGTCCGGAAGCGATAGTAAGCTGAATTGCTCATCAAGGAATGCCCGGATGCCTTCGTTCAGTGCGGTATCCGATCCAAAGTCCTCCCAGTTGATGTCGATCGACATGGTAGTTGGCTTTGTACGTCCGTCTGTTTGTGTATGGATAAAGATATTGGAAACGCTATTGAGTTGATTTGGTGCCTGTTTATGATCCTAATTCAGTATGAATTGATGCTAGTGGGCGTTAACTGGTGCTATGATGTTCTACTGGGTGCAGATTCTTTTTTCATTGTTTAGCAGCTGTATACGATTCCGTCCTATGCCTCTTCGTTTGAGGGTTCGCGCATGGAAAGATCTACACCTTTCGGGACTGTTCTCCATCTAACCTCACAAAACACTTACATCTACTCTCCATACATCTAGCATTGGCTCATTAGAGGTTTGTTGGAGGTTGGACAGCTATTTCAACCTTTTTCCTAAACCAATTGGTCATCTTAGAGCGTTCTGGAAACTCTACTGGAACCATTGCACTCTTGAATCTTTGGAAGACCTGACCGCTTTACTACCCGTTGAGACGTTGAGCTATTCAAGTGGCCAGTTCATGTTATCCAAAAGGTGTACACAGATACTTAAACAAGGTTCTACACAGGCACTCTATGATACATCGTACAGTACAATGGACCCTGGTGGGACCCACTGCTTCTTTATCAAGGAAGTCATTTCTCCACACAGCACCATCGACACAGTTTAAAAACTTCTTCAAGGATAAGCTCCAACAACAAACAACTACTAATGGTGACCTCGAACATATTGTGACGCGTATTATGGCCCATCCTCCTATGGTATTCTATACTGCTGTATCCGATGTGGCGTCGTACTCGGAGTTTGTTCCCTACTGCACACGCTCGTTCATCAACATCAGAGATCCCGTTACAAACGAGCCTACAGAAGCTGGAATCCGAGTTGGGTGGCGCTCATTTGACGAGGAGTTTGTGTGCCAGCTTGCCTGTGATCCTTGCAGAGTAGTCACCGCTGAGAGTATGACGCATTCGTTGTTTGAGCACCTTTACACCAAGTGGACAATCACTCCAATTCCACACAAGGACCACGCGTGCCAAATGGAGCTTATATTGAGGTACAAGTTCCGCAGTCAGCTGTACAACACTGTGAGTGCTATGTTTGCGGAGAGTGTGAGCGAGCTGGTGATTAAAGCGTTTGATAGGAGGGCGAGAGAACTAAGACGGAGACAGAGAAGAGCAGAGGCAGGGACAGTGACGGAGTCATAGAATAGGAGCTACAAAGCGCAAAAGTTTAAGAAATGATACTTATAGAATAATAAAGACATTTCCGTAAAGTGGAGTTGGAATACATCCGCATTGTTAACCGAACTATTAACGATGGCTCGCTAATCTTTGGCAATATGTTGATCACGCCTGTCGCTTTTAATAATATTATCACTTAACAATTAATGATCCATCTTGAATTATCCACTACTGGTAATTCCATATGAACCATGGCTATAAGTCATCAAGTATTGTCCCAACAAAGATGAGTGTTGAAGATATACAACAAAGCGACAGTTAGCCAGATACGTTTAGTCTTTAAACACTCACTATTAGTCATGATTTGTTAGTAAATCTTTGACTAAAACCATGGCTCACCTTTAATCCATTAGCCATTAACCTATACTGATGTTGAACTATGAACCAATAACCGGGAACACCAACGGTCACGCGTTTGGTATGAATTGCTCATAACGAGTTCCTATGATACATCGGACTTTTAACTTTTAATCTTTGACCATCGTTATTTGTTCATTAACTATTAAACTACACTTTTGCAACGTCATTAATAATCTTTAGCCATTTTGGGTCATCGCCACTAAAAAGTACAACCAATTCACCGATTGTCTCACGAAGAGCTGTGGCGAACCTCTTTAAACCAATAACAATAATTCATATTGCTTCTGAGTTTAGCTATTAACCAGAAAATATGGTCTATTTGCCATTTGCCATGAAACATGAAGCATTAAAGTTTAACTAATCATTAGCATTGTTAGCTTCCCAAGGTTACGAACCATTGTTTTGACCTCCAACCAGCTACGAACCGTTCACGCTAACATTAAAAAGAAACTGTTAACCATTAATTACTAACCATCAACAGCTCACTATTCACTACCCAATATTCATCATCAAGTACCAATGAATATCCTTTTATCCTTAATTGTCCTCAGTTCATAGAAAACCAAGATACCATAACCGTGCGTCTGCTAAGCGAGCGCCCTGCCAAATCGGGTAGTGCCGATAAATCCAAAACATCTACAAACCGCTCTAACGGGAATGGTCCCTCTTAGATCGCCACCATCTGGACCCTCAATGGAGCGGCAAGCAGCGACTCAAAACACTCGAGAAACGCATTGCTAAAGCGGATTAACCACCTCGATGAGCCAGCTGTTTACTTCTGCGGAAGACCCATGGGCGCTTCCTGTGCCAAAGCAATGGGACTCCACGAACGGGACTACGGACCCCCTTTCACAAGAGCCAGAGCCAGAGCCTCAACGGCCTTCCACAAGTCCCGTAACTGCATCAGCTGTCCAGCCCAGTTCCATGGTGGGCAGTATTTGGGTCGAAGACTCAACGATCCTCAGTAATGCAGCTTCTGGTACCACTTCGGGCATCACAGGCGGTACTACTGGCGCCAACGGGGACCCTGGCCTACACAATGTAACGGATCCACTATCGAAACTGAACATCAACGATCCTTCAACAGGGGACTTCCACAACTGGAGCGAGGCCGTGCGTAAGACATACTCTGCGATTGCCGCTGATGTGGTGACAGTTTCGGAGCTTCCTGAGAGGGAAGGGCTTCTGTTCAAGCACACAAATTACCTTGTGGAACACCACGTTGCTTTGGAAGGCGAGGCTGACATGCCATCCAGCGGCGAGCATCGAGTAACTAGACGCTACTCAGACTTTGTATGGCTTCTGGAGGTGCTGCTTAAGAGATATACTTTCCGTTTTGTGCCAGAATTACCACCCAAGAAGCTCGCATCGGGCTCTGATCCTTTCTTTCTGGAGAGAAGACGTAGAGGACTCGCCAGGTTCCTCAATGCCCTCATCCGCCATCCTGTATTGAGAAGAGAACCACTGGTTGTTATGTTCCTCACTGTGCCCACCGATCTCGCTGGGTGGAGACGCCAGGCTCAGTATGACACTTCTGAAGAGTTCATAGATAGGAAAGCCGTTCCTCAGTTCATATCAATGTGGGAAAGTGCACAGAAAGAGCTCAAAGAGATGATACAGTCTGCTGAGGACGAACTCAAGCGTGCTCTGGACAACTGGAACAGAGTGTGTGTCCTAATTGAGAGGCTCTGTGTTCGTCTGAAACAAGTTGCACAGGATCAACAGCGCCTTGTTGCTGCGTTTTCTTCTTTTAAGGACTGCTCCGCAGCGTTGTACTCAGTTGAAGAATCACGTGTACCACAGATCAATGAAGGACTCAGAGAGTCTTCGAAACACGTGGATAAAGCCAGAGAGACTCTGTGCGAGGAGTCTGCTCATGGTGATGAGGTTGTTCTGGAAGAATTCAAGCGCCATTTCGATTTCCTCCTAGCTCTGAGGGCGTTACTCGAACGATACCACCGTCTCGGTGGGAATAACATTGCTGGTCTTTCAAAGCGTCTGGAACTTAATGAACAGAAACTCCACGAGTTGCAAGACAAGCCAGATGTCAAGGGAGCAGAAGTAGATAGATACACAGATGCGATAGCATCCGACCGCAAAGAGATCGCACGTCAGACAAACAGGGATTGGCTCATCAAAGAGAACATACTGACAGAGTTTGTGCTCTTCCAGGAAACCCAGTTCCAGATTACGAGGGCCTTGCAACACTGGGCTCACGATCGGCTGCGGTTCTCTGAGAAGCACTCTGAGAACTGGTCTGACCTCTCTTTGGTGCTTCAGGACATGCCTTTGAGCAGAAGTGATTAACTAAAACAATGAATCGGGAGCAAATCTGCATAGGAGGCCACTAAACCAGAAACCTTCTAAAGCTCTCTGTCCATAACAACTACGATTATCCATTTTAATAATATAAGACTCTTAATGTGTGTATAATAAGAAGAGGTTGAGGGACATAAACCCATGCGATGTTATTAATTATGCAATCTTTTTGCTTGTGTTAGTGAAGCCAACACCTTTCACTGTAGCAATCATATCCCCCGAATCATCATCATCAACAATGGCCAAATGTACTTCCGTACCGAAAACCTGCTTGATATCTCTCAAAGTCCATATGAAGTCCTCGTCGATCTGCGCCTTAGAGATGCGCATTCTTCCAATATCTTCTTTCCCGATAACCATATATGTTAGAGCCAATGGGAGCTGGTTTCGGGAGAGAACTCGGCTCTTTTCGATCTCTTCGAGCAGCTGGTACGCCACTCGTTCTCCAATGTCCTCTGGGACTTCACCAGGCCCACCCACGTCTTCAGCAAAGCATCTCCATCCTTTCTTCGTCTCTGCTACAAGTGTGATTCCAAATCCAGGACTCTTGCCCGAGTTTTCGCCTCGCCACACGTCTGCGGTAATGTTGACTTCACAACCTGTCTCTTTCAACACAGCTTTAGCTGAGTCAATCATTCTGTTGGCCATCGAGGGTGAGACTCTTGCACAGAAAGCGACACCCCTAATGGCAGAGACCTTCGGGGTTTCAGTAGCATGTACCGTCAGAGGCTGCGGCAGAAGAGTATCAACGACGAGATGGACTTCTCCGCCACCATTAGGAGGACACCCTCTCTTGATAGTGTGTAATGCGGCTTCCCGAACTCCAAATTTCTCCATGACAGGCAGAAGGCCCCACCTGACGCCCTCGACACCAGCGTACCCCTTTGTCCCCGTAGTGCCTCTGAACTTGATCTGGAACTTCTTCTTGGAAAATGGTGCAAGGTAAAGCATTGGCTCGATGAAGTAGCCGACGCTGATACCGTCAGGACAGTCGTGTGTATGTGCACCGCCTGTGATGAGCCCAGGGTAGTATACCACTGTTGTACCTGTGTAAGAGATTTCGATCCGAGAGCCGTTGGTGACCTTCTCCAGCAGGCGGAGATAGTTCACCTCATGGTCTCGAAGACCCGGGTTCACGTCATCAGGTCTGATCTTCTCTATGCGGATGGGTTTTCCCGAAAGAGTTGAGAGCACAAGTCGCAGACGAAAGTTCTGAGAACCGTTGAAAATCACCGGCTTGGCCTTGGTTGACATCTGGAAACGTATGGATGTGGTGGAATCGGTCCTGCTTAGTAGCCACAAACTATGATACTCGTGTTTTGCCTTGCGGTTCCCCAATGAGCCTCCCTTTTCCTTGCTACGAGTTCGATGAGCGATGTGCAATGTGCCAAAGCTCTTCTCCGGTAGGCTTCTCCGTGGTGATAAATTTTCCACTGTGGCCCATACCAATAACAAGAAACGCGAAGAAAAAAGGAGAGCGATTCACGGGTTCGAACCTCGCCCGTCGCGCGCTTTTTTTCTTTTCTGGTAGAAATTTGTTTAATTGGTGTTGATGGTTAGCGAAACGCCATACACAGAAGGAAGATGAGAAACCAGCCAAAACAGCGGCAACCACGTAACCACCGGTGTTCTTTTAAGAGAACAGTGGGTTTCTTTGGGCAGTACATATAGCTGTGATCTTCACGGTGGGTCATTGGAGATAATAGGTGGCGGTTTTAACACGATGAGCGAGGTACCGGAGCCGGCTGGGCAGTCGCATAAACGTCCACAGTCGCCAGAGGAGACAACATCACTACCAGTCAAGCGAGCCAAGACCGAAGAGAGCATTCCAACAGTAGACGATATCCTAGAAGGCGACTTCACGTTCGATATGCCCGGAGATTTGGAGATAGGGGACGATTCTGCGATGGCGATGCCGCCGTTGCCGACAACAGTGCCTTCAACACAGCTCAGCACACCACAGCAGTTGAAACTCGAGCTGCCAAACATGCCGGACATTGCTTCAGACGCGATAGGAACGCCTCTGCAAACTGGGGGCTCGATCGATCTGACAGTGGGTGGAAGTGGTGGTGCTGATGGGCAAGCTGGTGGCTCTACTTCTGAGGGAGTCAGTATGACGCCAATGGCGAATGCTTCGGGTCTTAGCATTACACCAGTGGCAAATGCTTCAGGCGTAGAGCTTACACCAAGACTCAATACCTCAGCAGGATCTCTCTCTCCATCAACAAATGTTTCGACGGCGGAACACACACAGAGTCTTAATGCCTCGACCGCAGTGAACACTTCATCTTCTGCTGCTAACGTTTCCCTTCAGCTCCCATCCGCCTCAGTATCGGAAACACCAACGGCTACCACATCCTCGTCAACACCTATGCCTCTTGCGCTTCCCCTTACACAGCCTCCAACGCAGCCTCCAACACTCTCTCAAACGCCTGCTGTTAATGGCGATGAAATGGCGACTCCTGCTTTTGTAGATGACAACAAATCTACACAGCCAACAACCAATGGAACTAACGAAGGTGGCGAAAAGCCTTCTGGCCCAGCAGACCCCGAGAAGTTGTCGGATGCTCTTGTAGCTGCTGGTGTTGATCTTAAGGCCGAAGAAGCTCTCCTCAACACAACTAGCTTACCTACGAAGGCGGGCCAACTTCAAGAAGAGAATGCCATAACCCAACCTATAATCATCAACACGCCATTCCTGGATCCACGCCAAGTTGCTGGCTTCATGAACAAAATCGTCTCTGCACACGGCATGAGACCAAGCACCGAAAATGACGCTGCTTTGATTCAACTTGTTACACATGCATCTGAAGAGTGGATGAAGAATATACTGACTAATGCAATCGTCCTCTCCCGACACAGACGTCGCTCCGTCAAGAACAAACGCCGTTCTGAAGTAACAGTTGCTCTTAGGGACCTTGCAGTGCGTAACAAGACTTTAGAAGACGGACGTGTTGAGCGTAAGAAGCACTCTGGATTGGCAGAGGAAAAAGTTCGTGAGGGAGTAGAGGAAACTTTACATAAAGCAACAAATGCCACGGTTGCGATGATGACTGGTACAAAGAAAAAGAAGTACGACTGGATGAGTGCAGGATCTGGCGGTGGTAAGAACGCCGTAAGCGATATCTCTCTCAGATTTAGAGAAGCTAGAGAAGAACCTGGTATTGTTGTAAGAGACCTGCTTAATAGTTTGGAAAAGAAGAGAGTTGGTGTTGAGAAGACTCTCACAAAAGGTTACGCAAAGTTGAAAGACTGAGCTGATGACTAGCAAAATGGGGACGGAACGTATTCCTCTAGTCTTGGTCTATAAGACACATGCATGAGTTAATGACACCTTAAGATGTTCGTTCTGTAGTCTTTTGAGAGTCTAGTCATACTCCAGAATAGATAAACCCGACTGAGAGGTTAGACCGGAAAGTTATTCATAGTGAGCCAACATGAGCACTATATGGTTTGACATAGGCGGAAGATGTATAGTATCGGGCGTGCCATAAGAGTTACAGAAGCAAGGAGGACTACTGAAGGAAGACCACCTAGGACTCAAGGACTCACAAAAGGCAAAACCAAAGAGCTTATTGAGGTGCCCGATGGGAGATTTAGGACGGTTACGAACCACAAACGAAGAGTTCAAGCTATTTAATCGGCAAAACTGAAACACGTATGCAAATCATGAGGTAACACTAGGATTCAATAGGTTACACTTAAGAAAAGGCAATGGTAACGGCAATGCAGTCAAACCATCCAGGGGTACCAACAGCTGAAAAACACTTGGAGTGACATAATCATACCAGATAATATAGCAAATTTAATCAAATCAAGCCATTTAAGGTGATAATATGGTCGGTATGCTTAAATTATACGAGAGCGTGAAAAAAAAGGTAACTAAACGGAGCACTCACGCTGGGGGTCGAACCCAGAATCTTCTGATTAGAAGTCAGACGCGTTGCCATTACGCCACGCGAGCTCGGTTTGTTGTCTTCTAAATATACACATCCAATAGTACCTGTACACAGCTATAACAATACCTTAATGGAAGTCTTCCTAATTGCTGAGCGTAGATTTAGTGAGTTGGCATTTATATAAAAATAGGCACCGCCCTTTAATTATACATATAATATGTCTTCTTTCGTTAGTTCTTAACTCCTTATATAATCTTATTCTTTAATCTGTTTCTGACTGCTTGACTGCTTGACTTCTCGAATATTTCAATAACCTAATTCTTACATGTCTTCCAAATGTACGCGATGAACGTATTTGTTCCTGGATCTGTAGTTCTAAGGAAAGTCTTCTTGAATCAGAGAGTGTAATTGTACTGAGTGCCACTTATATGAAATAAAAATGAATTTCTTATATATAAAGCATGTCTTAATTGCGTAGTCCTAGCTCCTTATATGGCATTGCCCCGCTCCTTTCTTTTCTTCTTCTACTTTTTGCTTCTCTGTCTCTTTACTCTGTCTTTCTTCTGCTCTCTTCTCTTCCCTTCTTCTTTCTTTTTTTACTTTTTTTACTTTTTTTATTTAAATACCAATATATTTATTTAATTACTAATTTGGGTAATATATTTGACCTGCTCAGTTACCATTGTGGTCACATTTTATGTATCAATAACCTCAAATCGTGCCGTTAACCACACAGTATTGACTCGCATACACTCCATGTCTACTCTATCTTTATCATATACACACCGACTATCTATCCCACCGTATGTGTTGATGTATTGCTCCTTTTTAACAATATTCTGGTACCCAATCTGTTGTCATGTGTCCCTTTCTGTCCTGCAAAACAGTATTTCTCGGTATGTACCTAGTCATAGGCATTTGGTTTATTGACATCTCGCCATTATAAGAATTATGTGCTAAAATCCACACCTGTGCAAAAGTGAAGTCTGTCTTCGCATATTCGTAAGACATATATTCAACAACAACAATCTGGTCACACTTGTTAATTAGCATGTTACCCAAGCCTATCAGATCATCAAGAGCAGAGGCTTCGAACCCGACTATAGAATGGTTACCAGCGTGATCCTGAATGTTGATAAAGCACGAGGTTAAACTGTAAAATAATAGACCAGATATCTGACTTGAGAGAAGTCTCAGTGTTCTGAAGCAGAAATGTTGGTGTAATGGTGGCTGTGGCGTGCTGGTGTCTCATGGAATTCTCCACTGTTAAACTCAATTATTGCTGTAGTGTTGGTCGTTACCTCCCACCCAAGAGTTTGACGTTGACACTTCCGTCACCGTTCTGCGAGTCCTGCCCTCTACTCATAATCAAGCCCACCATTGAGATCACAGGTGACATCGCCCCATACCCCATGAATACCCATGCTGGTCGATTGCAACATACCAGTATCAACTGTACTATTGTACTATTTTATCTAACCGTTGATACAATTACTATTGCGCAGACTGCGTTGACTGCATTGGAATTAGTATTACGTCAATTAGCTCGGGTCTAGCTCAGCATTAATGGAACCGGACACCAAATCAGTGGTCTCTGTCGCTATCGTCAGGTGATATAATGCTATAATCAGAGTGGATAAGAAAGTGGCTGCTGGATCCAGCTGTCCCGGTCTGAGTCTACTGAATGGTGTTGGCTTGAACATTTTTTCTTTTTTTTGTAGGGTATTGAAAGTCTTCAGCTGTTATATCCGGTCTTCAATCACTGACGATTTATCGCTGTGAGTCTTCATATCCTTCTTATTAACCTTGATGTTAACTAAGAGACGCTACCAATGGTAAATATACGCTATAGTTAATAACAATATAAACAATGTATAATAAAGATCAGAAAAATCGAGCCTCCTTTATGATTGTTCTGGATGTGTTCAGGTGTCTCAGTTCGGTGGGACCGGACATAACTACAGCTGGTAATCATTCATTTCATACATTCATGCAGACACATTCGCAGGCAAACAACTTCTTCGCCATCTCATAGCTTGGACTTAGAGTGCAGCTTACCTGGAACTCCCAAATAGTTCAAACTTCACTTGGCATACTACTGATAAGTAATTGCCCGCAGCTTGTCTAGAAATCTTCAGGCTTCCCACCTCATTAGAATAGCTGCATGAATCACCCGTTAGCCCATAATAGTAAACCTCAAAGGTTTCCCCTTTTGAGCCTTTGCCGCTCAAAAACGGGATTATTTTCTACGTTAGTTAAGGAATCTTCCAAAACAGGGCCAGCTGCACTACAAGGAGTTTGTCCTGCCCACTCTAGGGACTGTGGGCAAACCGCTAAAAAAGGCGGGAACGTGTCTCTTTTGAATTCGAACTATTCCACAGAGTTCGTGGGCTACGCACTATTCTTGGGTATTGTCTATATCTTTTCA
Organism: Petasospora xishuangbannaensis; assembly: GCA_030585085.1. Taxonomy (NCBI): domain Eukaryota; kingdom Fungi; phylum Ascomycota; class Saccharomycetes; order Phaffomycetales; family Wickerhamomycetaceae; genus Petasospora; species Petasospora xishuangbannaensis. Next base: position 133,188 of record JAJMBV010000028.1, on the reverse strand, counting down.
GGAAAGGGTCAAAGATTAAAACACAATCTGCCCACTTCTTCTAGGTAAGTATTGTCCATTGGCAACATTTTGTCTGCTCTTCATATAGTATTCTCTCGTTTTAATCTGTTTCGAGTTGGTACTACTCCAATGAGCTAGATATACCCCTTTCCTAACAATTAACAATATTATTTTAGGTACTGGACTACCTAATTCGTGTGAATATTTCAATAACCCAATTCTCACAGATGCCTTTTGACGCATTTTTCGAGTGCACGTGACCTCAACGAAAGAGCGCTAAGATTTGCATAACACCTGGACACCTCAGGTTTCCAAGGCAACGGGCGTCTTGTTTTGTTTTGATTTTTTGAGCTTCGATGGGTTCAACCACCTGGGTATTAAACCTTAGCATAGCTCTGGGAGGATCAAACTGGGCGGCAAGATGGATATCAATCTTTCAGAACTGTTGAGTGCATTCCAACAGGCTGACAAGGAGGGGTACAGTTGTCCGGATGCTGAAGGGAAGCTTGAACAGGCTGCATCGTCGTTATCCGTGAGTCCCGAGTCCATCTCTGACTCCCAAGTGTTTGAACTGGTGGAAGAGCTTGTTCTGGCATACCCTACTCTTTCAAGACGTGAACAGAAGCAGGTGGTTAATGTGGTGACTTCATCGTTGTATAACCAGTCCGATAATGCTCAGAGCGTTATTGAAAGTGGACAGACCGATGCCTTTGGTGCGCAAAAGCAGTACTTGGAAGCTTATGCTTACTTGACAAACTGTTTGCTTATATACCTTGGGCTCGAGCACATCCCTCAAGCTTCCACAGGAACAAGGAAAGTGTCTGCACAGGCACTGGAGACTTTCAAAAATAATTCCGCTAACTTGGAAAGCATCATGGAGAGCGTTTGTGCAATGCTTAGACTCCATTTAAACAAGTTATTTGTGACCACCCCGGAGAAGGACCTCTTCATTGGAGCTTTTACGAGACCCATTTATATCCTCATGGAAAGCGAACCAAGAATGAAAGTCACCTCAGTGAAGATGTATATGTTTAAAGTTATCTCCATGGCTGTGAAGTTGCACGGCCACTGTTCTGCTGCTCAGAGCGCCATCATCCAAAATTTGACATATTTTGGACACTTGAATGGTATAATGGCAGAGCTACTACAGATTTTGAATGACCAATACGATTATCCACAGCTCACAGAAGATGTTTTAAGGGAGGTGAGTAACAAGGAGTTCAATGCGAATGATAATAACGGCCCCAAGCAGATCTCTCTCTTTATTGTCAAAGTTTCGGAGCTTGTTCCAAGAGTCTTGCTTAAGCAAATGACACTGGTGTCACAGCTCTTGAACAATGGCTTGTATACGTTACGCTGTGCTGTAGTTGAAGCTTGTGGTAATATTATTACGGAGGTTGCTAAGGATGAGGATGAACTTGAAAGACACAAGAACCAGATTTCAAAGTTACTGGATCTTCTAATAGAGAGATTTTTGGATCAAAATCCATACGTGAGAACGAAGGCTATACAATCACTGTTAAAAATTTGTGAAGCCCATGCGAAGTTCACTAAGCATCGCAAGACTTTCATGGAACTGGCGGTAAGAAGCTTAGAAGACAAAAGTTCGTTGGTGAGACGTAATGCTGTAAAACTCATGTCTAGACTTGTTTTGACGCATCCATTCGGTGCACTTCACGGTACACAATTGACCTTGTCTGTTTGGGAGAAGAGATTGGAAGAGGCAGAATCCGAACTCGAAAAGCTTGAGCCGCCCGATACCACACAGGCAGTTATAGAACGCAACTTAGAGCAGGATTCCGAAGATGAGGAAGAGTTGCCTTCACGTATTGAGAAGGAAAGTGATTCAAATGCAATCTTCAAGGTCAGACTTACCATTCAGTACTACAATGATGCCATTGAATTTATCAAACAGCTTCATAAAGGTGTTGAAGTTGCGGTTCAATTGTTGTATTCCAAGAATAGAAATGAGGTGATTGAAACGATGGACTTCTTTGTGCTCGCAGATGCTTACAACGTCGGGAACGTGCACACTGGTATTCGTCGCATGGTTCATTTAGTTTGGATGAAGAGTACCAATGATGAAGGAACCAACGTTGCGACGCATTTAGTTGAGTGTTACAAGAATCTGTTCTTGCTTGCACCGGAAGATGCTTCGGAACTAGAAGCTGCTGCATTGATTGCCAAAAACATGATATCTCTCACGTACAATGCCACGATACCGGAGCTAGCTTCATTAGAGAAATTGTTGGGCTTGATGTACGAGTCTTCTTTGATCAATGATACTGTCATCAAGGTCCTTTGGCAGATATACAGTTTGCAGCATCAGAAGTTTTCCAAGAAGCAACGCCGTGGTGCGATCATTGTTATAGGAATGCTTTCACTTTCTGACCATGAAGTCGCTTTAAGGGGCATTGACTCCCTGCTCAGCATTGGCCTTGGGCAGCAAGGTAAGGAGGATTTTGTTTTGGCGAAATACTCGTGTATTGCACTAAACCGTGTTGTCCCTCAGGATAAAAAGATGATTAACTTCAGAATTCCTAGAGAAGAAGAAGCCATAAAGAAGTTGAGCAATCTTTTAGTGGATTACAATGAGAGTAGCGAGTATTATAGTGTTGCCGAGCCAGCGATAAACACCATCTTCAACATCTCGAGTCACCCAGAAGAGGTTGCTACGCTTATAATCAAAGAAAAGACGCGTGTCACATTTGGCTCACTTGCGGAGGGTCAATCTCAGGTCATTTCACTTTCTCAACTTTTGTTTATTGTCGGTCATGTGGCTATTAAGGTCATTGTCCGTTTGGAAACACTTGAGGCGCAGTTCAAGAAAAAAAAAATTGAAGCCGAGATCACGAAAGCTAGTGAGAAGGATGAGAACTCCAAGGAACTTGAGATGATAGGAGGTACTTCTGAAGATGATTTTGCGGACGCCATTTCGTTTATTAAGGAAAAGGAGTTGCTCTATGGTGAACATTCTCTCTTAGCGAAATTTGGTCCTCTTGTCAGAGAGATATGTCTGAACAACCTTAAATACGACAACACAATTCTCCAGAGATCAGCTGTTCTTTGTTTAGAGAAGTTGATGTGCGTCTCTTCTAAGTACTGTGAGGATAATTTGGCTTTGTTGATCACCATTATGGAGAAATCCGATGATCCAGTTATTCGTTCGAACGCTGTATTGGGACTTGGCGACATGGCAGTCTGCTTTAATAACTTGGTTGATGAACACACATACTACTTATATCGCCGTTTACGCGATGGGGATCTTATGGTGAAGCGTACTTGCCTAATGACTATTACCTTCTTAATTTTGGCGGGCCAGGTTAAGGTCAAAGGGCAGCTATCACAGATGGCCAAGTGCCTTGAAGACCCAGATCAAGGTATTAGTGATATGTGTAAGTTGTTCTTTACAGAACTTGCCACAAAAGATAATGCGGTATACAATGGTTTCATCGATATCTTCAGTGGATTATCCAATGACGAGGACTTGGAGAAAGATTCTATGAAGCGTATTGTCAAGTTCTTATTGTCGTTCATAGAAAAGGAGAGACATCAAAAACAGTTAAGCGAGAAATTGCTGCAGAGGTTGAACAAGGCGCAAAGTGAAGAACAGTGGAATGACGTTGCATTTGTATTATCGACTTTACCAGTTAAGAACGATCAAATCACACAAGCATTGGAAACAGGCTACACTCAAGTTTCTGCAAGAAACTAAGTTATTATGGTATTCCTGGAGTTATTACGAGTTATGTCTTTTTCCTCTTCCGTTTTTAATTGAAATATCTATCTATAGATAGGTTCAAAGTTTAGTTCATAAACGTGTATTATTAAAGTGCATGAGTAATATAATACCACAAAGAGTGGACACGCGTGAAAAGTAGAAAACGTGTCATGTGCGAATCGGGAAATTACATACATGCCACAAGTCGTAATAAGTTGGTAGCATTTATCAGGTCAATTCCCTTTATAATGGTCACCAAACATTTGAGAAGGATGGTCAAAGATATCGGTGCCTGTACCTATCTCACAGTCAAATGGGTATTGGTTAGAGAACACTTCATCCTTGTCCAGATGTGTTTTCACAAGCTCGGCAAGGCCATCAATAAAGAGAGGAGAACCATTGGGAGAATCGGCTCTTTTGATCTTCTCCGGGTATTTAGCCTCTTCTTTCAGTCCAATGTCTATTTCATGCAAAGTCTCAATGTGGTCACTTGTAAAGGCAATTGGAACAATGATTATACCTTCGGCCCTCTCCTCGATTCTTTTCGAGAAAACAGCCGTCTGACTACCAAGCCAAGGTTTTGGACCGACTTGGGACTGATACACAACTCTATATGGATTGGAGAAGTTGAGTGCTTTCATGACAGCGTAGGATGTAGCACCTACTTCTGCTGGATAAGCATCACCGTTGTTGACAATATCCATTGGAAGAGAATGTGCAGAGAACAGTATCTTTACATCTGATCTGATGTTCTCTGAGAATTCGCCTAGTTTTTGTCTTATATTATGGGCAAAGGCCTTGACGAGACCCGGATGAGTGGGCCAGCGATCAATTGCCGTCCACTCGATGGATCTCTCTGGGTCGTGAATCTGTGTTTGCCTCCACAGCTCGTTAAAAGTCGATCCTGTTGTAGAATAACTGAACTGTGGGTACTGCGAAAACGCAACAGCTCTTGTTGTTCCGTCTTTCTTCATTTCTTGTAATGTCTCTTCGATGTATGGATGAGCGTAACGGAATGCAACATAAGGCCGATGCGGAGCAGACTCTGGCCGTATTTGGTCCAGAATCTTACACGTCTCTTCAGCCTGGTACTTGGACCACTTGAGGATCGGTGAGCCACCTCCAATCTCCGAGTAGTACTTTTCAATCTTTGGTGTCCGTCTCTTTGCAATGAACGCAGCCAATGCTTTCTGGAATCTGCCAACGCCCAAGTTGATGAGATCACCATCAGAAAAGAGTCGATACAGGAAATCGTACACCTCGGGGATAGTAGAAGGACCGCCCATATTCATGAAAACAACACCTGTTCCTTGATGGTTTCTCTTGAGAACTGACGGAGAAGACGACATTTGTCTTGTGCCTGCCATTTGCAATAGGCGAACAAGAGCGTTTCTATGAGAGCTGAGCATCGTGCAGGAAGGGAAGATAAAGCGCAAACCAGTTGGGGAAAGGTGCTCTTATACGTAAATGAGCACCGTGCCTTCGGACTAATCTCCGATTAAACAACACTCGTTTATATAAGATAGCAAGGTTCATCGACAAATTTGCCCTGGAGCATTGGGCCCTGTACGAAGGGCCTCGAACGGCGATGGCCCATCCTCCGCATATCCGAGGATTTACCCTCGGATTTTGAAAACACCCAGACACCTTCGGACTTAACCTCGGCCGAGAGTCAGCAGACCCGGGACACCCAACGAAGCGAAGGTACCCAACGAGAAAGAGAGCTTTTCAAAAGAAGCCACTTTTTCAAAGAACCATCACCAGTGAACATTGAAGACTGTTTCAAAGGCCCTAGACGATGATTGCGTACGTAGCAGGCCTGATTAGAGGATGGTCAGACGCGTCAGGACTTGACGAGGCCTCAATCAAACTGGCGATCTGCCTCTTCTCGTCGTTTCCTCTCAATGCTGTTCTCAAGCGATTACCAGACCATGCCATCACCTTGAAGAACATATACATCATTTCAATCTCAGCAGTGTACCTGTTTGTGATCTGTGACCTCTTTTCTGGGTTTCGTACCTTGTTTGTGAGCTCAATGGTCACCTATATTCTGTCAAAGTACTTTCAGTCGGGTCTCATGCCTTACATTGTCTTTGCGTTCGTCATGGGCCATCTTGCGCTAAACCATCTCAACATGCAATTTTTCAACGTTTATGACGCCACCAAGATCGATATAACAGGTGCTCAAATGGTGCTCTGTATGAAGCTTACAGGGTATGCTTGGAACGTTCACGACGGAAGAAGGCCACAGGAAGAACTCACACAGAGCCAGAAGAACAAGGCCATCTACCACACACCATCGCTGCTAAACTTCCTCAGTTACGCGTTTTTCTATCCTTCATTGCTTACTGGTCCATCCTGTGAATACAGAGACTACGAATCATGGCTCAATTCCGAGATGTTCTCTGACCTACCGGAGAGCAAGAAGCCTGGCAAGCGCAGAAAGAGGAACATCCCGAGATCTGGAAAGATCACGTTTTACCGTATTCTACAGGGTGTCGGGTGGCTCATGATTTGGCAGAAGTCCTCTGAGTATGTCCAGATGGACCATCTGTTTACCGAGGCGTTTGCGTCTACAAACTTCTTTTACAAGCTGTGGTACTTCTATCTTCTTTCTTTCAGTTACAAACTGAAGTACTATGCTGCGTGGACTATGTCCGAAGCGTCGTGTATTCTATGTGGATTGGGATACAACGGTTATGATAAGGATACGAAAACCATTCTCTGGAACCGAGTACAAAATATCGACATCTTTGGTGTTGAGACAGCAGAGAACATTCATGTTGTCCTATCGTCTTGGAACCAGAACACCAATCAGTGGCTAAAGAACTACGTCTATCTCAGAACTGTGAAGCACGGCAAGAGACCTGGATTCAGATCCACAATGGCAACGTTTTTGGTTTCTGCTTTCTGGCATGGAACCAGACCAGGCTATTACATGGCATTCGCTACGGGTGCTCTTGCGCAGACTTGTGGCAGATTTTATAGACGCAATTTCAGACCGATCTTTATGGAAGCTGATGGACTCACTGGAAAGCCGACTAAGATCATCTATGATATCATAACCTTTGTGGTGACACAATGTGCACTAGCATACTTTGTACAGCCATTTGTAATCCTTGATTTTGGAAGATCTCTTCAAGCTTGGGGAACAGTCAATTACTATGCCCACATTGGAATCATCGTGACGTTCTTTGCATTCCAGGGTCCGTTCGCTAAACAGATTAGTGGTTTCCTCAAACAATACCATTCGCAGAAACCAGCTCAAAAGGAAAGTATTGTTGACATTATCAAGGAGAAGAAGGAGTATGAGGAATCTGAGAACGATGTTCATTTAGGCATACCAGAGGCGAACTTTGCTCAGAAAGACATTGAGACATTCACCGAGGAGCTGAAAGATATCAAAAACGATATCCAGAAGTGGAAAAACGAGAAGGGCCCGGAGATTGAAGGCCAGAGGTTGAGAGAAGCTTATCAAAGAATGAGCAACGATATCCAGGAGCTCAAGGCACAGAAACGGTCCGCTAAAGAGGAATGATGTTTACGAAGTTCATATAATAGATAGAAACGGTCATTATTTCTATGATACATATGGTACGTAGTTCTTTTAGTTCTTTCATTCTTCGTCCGGGTTAAATAGATCTAAATCGAGTTCGTCGTCATCACCAGGCTCCCCTCCAAAGTCACCTCCGAACGAGCTTCTTCTCTGTGTACTCTGAGCTTGCTGGTGAGCCTCAAGTTCGCCCTCTTGAAACAACTTGTACTCATCTTTCTCAACAGCTTCCTCATCTAGCATTTTCTCTTTATTGAGAGATGATATCGCAAGCATTCCTCGTCTCAGCATATCCTCTGCCGGCCAGATGAAGTTGTTAGGACCGATGACTGCAGAGTCAAACGTTGGTGGCGCAGTGGTGAACTTGGCCAGTTTCATCGCATACGCAAGGAGCTCTTCGGCCTTGATCTTTGTGTTCTTCATCCGTTCCTCTTCCTCCAGCGCCTTTGACAACGATGGCAGTGATGTAAGCTTTTTTCGACACTCACTCAGTCCAAGAAGGATCTGTTTGCAGTTGTTATCCACTTTAGCGGATTGGGCTTCGAGTGACTCGATATCGAGACCCGAACGCTGATGTGTGATAATATCTTCCAGAGAGCTGGTCAGCTCACGATTGATCTCCACGAGCTGTTCGGCATCCTCAACATTGGGGGTGTACCTTGTTATCGATGTGAGGAGCGATCCCAGTCTCTTCTCAAACGCATTCAACTTCTTGGAGATGGGAAGCTGTGCGACCCTCTTATCATGTGCACCGCTACTTGCGACTTCTGGCGTCCCAAGACGGGATGGGATGTTTATCGACGATGCTGGTCTAGGGAGACTGGCTGTCTTCGGCTGTTGCGTGGGGCTCCCAGACATAGTGAGGTGGAACAAGTAAGAGGGAAAAAGAATATTGTGTGTGCTGTCTTGAGGATCAACCAAAAAGGTCCTTAAAGGGTCTCCAGATTTCCTCGAATGATTCTTTAAAATTGTTTTCTAAGAGTCTGAAGGCCCCATGTGGACCTTTATGAACGTTTGGATGAAGCCCTTTGTTAGTGTTAAACTTGGTGAGCGTATAATACGAGGGCGGACGGCGGTCGGAATTCGTACTTCCACATACCTTCATAGATCTTATATTAATGAATCTCTATATTAAAACCGATTATGTATTCGTTTCTTTTCATCAATAAGTAGACACAACGTATGTGGGGCTACTGATGATCACTCTCGGCTCTTCCAGGGCAGTTGGAGAACATGTCCTCCTGGTCGTTGAACCGCGTACCACAGTAGATGCAGTAGTTGTAGTTAGACCTTAGATGGGCGTTCAATTGGATGATTTTTTGGTCAGTTGATTGCTGATCGAACATTTCAAGCTCAAAATCCTCTTCATGGTCCTCGCCTTCGTCGCCATTATTCTCCTCTAACGCTTTATGTTCCGTAGTGGGCCCACCATCACCACTAATCCTGTCTATGCTTTGTGTCCGAGGTCTGAGAGCCTCTTGGATCGACTTCACATAGCCTCTCCACATGACGTTCAAATCTTTCAGGTATACTTTTTCTATATCGTCGTTGGAGTCGCCCTCGAATTCGAAACAGTACTTCTGCATTTTCCTTAACGTCCATTGTTTCTTTGAGCCTCGCTTCCCATCAACTTTCCACTTCGTGAACTCTTCTTCGTCTTCCCTCGTTACACCATTCTGTTCGCCTTTAAGTTCAGGACTTGACTCCCTCATGCCTATGCCGGTCTTACTACTTCTCGGTACTACCTCAATGGGCTCAAGAAGTGCATCCTTGTTCTGGTTGTCCTTGCCCAGCGTATCTCCGATTCTGAAGCCCATCTTCTCCATGATCGTGAGCCCTTTAGACTTCACATACTGTGGAGGCTCGAATAACAGTACAGGACCCATAATAGAATCTTCTGAAACTGGCTTACCAAATAGAGAGGTCTTCAATCGAGTTAGTGTGCTGATTGGACTGGCCCTTTCGGTATTTGACGACGAGTCTTGATGTACAACAGTTGGCCGACTCTGATCCTGCTTTTCATCTTCAACGACGTTCATTTGAAGATAATCTTCGATCCTCTTGGTTTCTTTCTCTTGGGATTGGATTTTCTCCAGACCTTCGCTCTTTCCAGAGACTGTGATTGCCACTACGGGTTTGAAGATGGGCCTCAATGCTTGCTTACGCAGTTTCTTGGGTGAACCAGCGACGTCTTCCGATTCGCTGTCTGAATCATCAAAACCCAAAAGCGCCCGCTTTGTAAGGCCCTTTACGCTAGAAGCCATAATTTTGTAGTTGCTTTATTATGTAGTACTGATTGTGGTGATTGTGGTGATTGTGATGATTGCTTGGTGGTTAGAACTCCGCAATCATCAATGTACAAAGGCGGGCTTTTTTCTCACTTCGGATCACCCCGTATACTTAAGGGACAAAGCCATTTACAGCAAAAAGAGGAGCAAAAAGAGGAGCAAAAATGGAGTAAAAAGCTACTACTTTTGCATTCTAGGGAAGCGTATAGACCGTGCTTCAGAGTACCTTGAATGGCAGCTGTAAACGTACATATGGCTAGCTTATGCTGCAGGAAAGGTAAGTACCTACAAGAAGAGCCAGTAAAGGGGAGTAAAACTCGTGATTATTGTATGACAGAGAAATGTATATATAATTTGCTTCTGAGTATCTACAGCAGTAGCTATAAATGAATACACTATTCTGAAGCGTTCAGTAGCGACCATAGCTTGTGGTTCTCTCCAAGGACATACGTCATGGTCCTGCTTTTAAAACCGGCTTCACCGAGCCAGCGGAGCTGGTCGATCACATCCTCCAGCAGGATGGCCTTTCCAGTAGCAATACCGTTTCCTAGACCTGGGTGTAGAACATTGACAGAGTGGATGTGGAGATGGTAGTAGCTCGGATGGTAATGGAGGAACAGTCTGAGTTGGTCACGCGCAATACCCTTATACTTGGCTGCAACAATATCTCTAATGGTGTTCCCGATCTGCTCAAGCCACTCGATGTGAGAGTGGTCAAGGTCTCGAACAGACCGTATCTCTTCTCCTTTGTTAACTATCGCTGTCAGGTACAATTGGTCAATGCTTGTGCCATCCCATTTCATGTCTGGTGTAAGAACGAACCCGTTAGTGCCCTCTTCACGGTAGACAACCGACTCCGATTCCGCGCCTTCAAACAAGATATTGCGAACCCATTTAAGCCTCTCACCAGTCTGGGTCCGGATAAACGGCTCCACGACGTCCTTATACATCTGTGGAGTTTCACTGACGACGTGGAGAGCTTGGTGAGCGTACTTTGTGATGTGTGTCTCAGTCGCCGGGTATATAAGATTTATCTTGACATCTGGAGCCTCAGGGAGACTACCATTGGTGGTGCCTAGTCCCCATTGATAGATATCGTTGTTTCCTGTTGCAACAACGCCATTGATGGTTGTACTGGTCAATTGTGCCAGAGAATCGCTGTTGAAATGGGTACGCTCGACCCTGATGATCGCACTCTGGCCGTTGATTGAGCCTAATAGCGCTACATGTTTCGACTGTGAGTCCGAGTCGAGAACACGTTCGTACTTAAACTGGCGGACAAGCTCATCGAAGGCCATTTTTTCCTTTATTACGCTCAACAGACTCGAAACACTGCCTTTGTGACGATTATCAGCATACTCTCTGGTCCATGAAGGTTTCGGGGTTACCAGTCTCAGGGATACATAACCTTATTAATCTGGACACCACAGCGGGTGTCGCTTCCCGCCTTGCGCTGCCCCAAGAATTTCACCTTAAACCACCGCCCTCACTAGCAGAGAAATACCGCCAAAATCGGAACTGACTGGGCTTTTCTTCAAAACAGTTGGGTGTTCGATCCATGGGACCTGTCTGAGCGCAAGAATGTGCTGGTAGGTGCTAAATATGCGAATAAATGCTGCGTGGTCATCAAAATCCACTGTAGAGCATGTACACCGCTGGTGCCCGAATGTTGCCCAAACACTGACCGAGCTGCTTTCTGTGGGTTTCTGTGCCAGGCTCGAAAGCGGTCCACGCAGTTTGAGCAGTCGCACATGCGGAGGCATGGCGATGCAGGAAGGGACTCGTCGTGGTGGCCCAGGAAGCGTAGGGGGTAAAAGTCCCATGGGGTTTAGACGGTGAAGCAGATGGGAGGAAGGGTGGTAGGGGGCTGCCTGACCGCCTTTGACCAGGGTAGAAGGCTGTATAGGACTGTATAAGGCCGGTATGAGGCTACGTGACTAGCTTTTGGTAGATATAAAGACAGTGTAGGGGGCAGTTTGTATGGTGGTGTATACGGTGGTATATAAGGTGATGTAGAAGCTGATGTATATGGTAATATATGGGCTTAGGTAAAGCTGATTCAAATTTCCTCTATGGTTGTTCTAAGACTACTATAAAGCTGCTATTGCACTTCTATCAGGCTACAATATACGCTGATATATGTCCCAACAATACAAGCTGCACCATAAACACTAAATCTCGCCCTTACTGCCATGAGGAAACCGATCTGGAGATCCAAAAACTCACTAAATTGGTTCGGAATAATGCCTTCTAATCCAAATTTTGAGTGCTACAGCATTAGCCCGTTATGGAACGAAAATGACATGCCCCGAAACGCTGTGTTGCATTTTCTAGCAGTGGTATTCCTTGCCTGCCTGGATGCGTATATAGCCTCATCCTCATCAGGGGAACGCAGCCCTCACCCCGCCGTGTTTCACCATATACCCATATAAAACTCCACGAGAGAACGTCCCTAGCAATGAACCGTCGTACCCGACATTACAACTATAGGGCTTGTTATAATAGCAGATACAACCTCTATAAGTATACATGGGCCAACTTTGAAACTTGGTTTCGTATCGAGAAGCACTGGACCATCCAGGCACGAGTCAACGCCCCAGACTAGAACGAGTCACACACGAGTCAGCCAATAGCTTGCAGCGGGCATCCCTTCAAGCTCCATGAATAACGTTCTCTCATGTACCTTGGGAGAAGCTCTAGCTAGTGGCGGCCTGTGACATTTCATATGATCCTGCGGGAAGAATCACGCATTCTCATACCTCCCTTGCACGCAAATCCAGAATGTCTACTGGTCCACAGTCGCAATTGCTACTAAGAATGCCCATGATATGACATAAGGTTGATAAACATTCGACAACAATAATAGCAACAAAAATAATACACAGGGCTAAGGCCAGGTACAGGAAAATGTGTTCAGGAACAGTCAACAAGAACTACAATCAGACAAGCAAAAAGAGAAAAAGAGAGAAATCGAGCCAAAGGGCAACACAGGCACCGACGCACCTCAGATAATGCGGTGCAGTGCGAGGCAGACGCAAAAGAAACCTGCGACAGCGCAAGCATGGTACATGGCAGCGCATGAATCGAATCAACAGAAACGTTGATGAAAAAAAAGCTTAAGCTGGGATAAGAAAATTCTGCGTACGACGGGATGTTATTGCAGCAGAAGTAGAAGTCCCTTTATAGGTGCTAGTTGCGATCACCCCGAGAAGAAATACCTTGTTTTGCCAACAAAACCGCCCTTGGGACATCCCGGTATCTTTTTATTCTAAAGGGCCAGAGCGGACAAATGCATGCCAGTTACTTGCGCCGCTCCCGTATAAAGAACTATAGCAATCAACACCACCACAAGAGCAGCTGCTGCACCTGTTATTATCCAGAGGAGAAACACCTCAAAGCCCAGCGTTTGTGGTACATTGGGCCTGCATATGGACGCTTGGGCGGAAAACTTTCTTTTTTCACAATTCCATAAACCTTAAAGGGAAATATGTTACAAGGAAGAGAGATGATCAAACGCTGCGCGCCTTGAGTTGAGGTGCATACAAAGCTTACGGGGGTCCGCAACTCTGAACCGCAAGAGACGTGACCTTTCATATCTGGTGAGAGCTGATGTGATCGCAAGTAGCGTATGTGTGTGTGCACTGATATCACAAGAGCGGGTTCGGTTGGCTAAATCTGTTATCTTCGATAGCAACAATCACACTCTTTAGCCATGTTTGATTTTTTTTTACTTCCCTTCCTCACTCCACAGTGCTTCCAAAGCCAGTTGATGCGAGTTTCCTACGTTCGGTCCTCTTGTTAAGCATGCAGACGCGATGCACAACTACAGTGTTCCCGTTCGGTCCATGTGCGCAGTGTCGCATGTACAAAATTACGAAATGTGGTAAAGGTGGGCCTTCTCCCAGCGGGTTCTATCTTCTTTGGGAGTGGGTGACAGGCAGGGCGTGCGAGGGTATAGGGGGTAAAGTTGTGGTGAAGTACGGTGTTGTAGGTGTACTTCGTAGTTAAGGTATGTTTCTCGCAACATGGATTCCGAGTTTAATGTGTATATAGTACATAAAATACTGCTGTAATGCCATAACCAGAAGAATTGGATAGGTTTTGGGCTCTCGTTAATCTCTCTGGAACAGTCTTGAGGAGGGGGGGGGCAGAGAAAGACCTTCAACGGGGACACAACCATAAAAAGGCAAAACCAGCATAGCATGGCTTCCATTCCTCACCGTTTGTTATCTAAGTGTGTAAGTGTAAGTTGCCCGCTGACACCATAGCGGACGTGTGTCTCAAGTTGAAGCGCACGCTGTGTCATAGCACGGACATCTGGAAAAAAGACCTCGTCTACAGCGTGGTTTGCGGAGGATTGCCACAGCAATGTGCTAGAGAAAACCCTTATTTGTGTTTAGTTTTCCACAGGGCTGAGTGCGACACCTATTGGGGTTTGGAGATTTGACAGAGGGTGAGCGTCAGCCCGGCAACCAATGCCATGTTAAGCACTGAGGCAATGGACGGGACTGTATCAGAATCAGTGTCTGCTACCACCGGGTTTGTGTTGCTTCTGCTGCCGACGCTTCCACCCGCTGGCTATATATATACCCTTATATAGTACGTCCAAGCACACCCACAATAACGAGAGCTGCGAGACGCAATCAGCCCATGTTGGTGCGGCAGCTCAAAGCACGGTCTGGCCGCGGGGCACAGAGATCTGACGTCTATCAGGGATCTACACGCTAAGTGAAGGTACATTGAGTTCCACCGACGACGACTAGCAGAGGAAAGAAACTAGAGTCCAACTACCACGTACAGTTACGGCGGCCCCACCAGGGTGAATGTAAGTCGTTGTTGCGGAGAGTTTGCGAAGTTCCACCGAGCAGTGGTGGTGTTTTGATGCTGTGCCTCATAGGTACCTGTTTTAGGACTTTCTCTGGGTCGCATGTAGATTATAACACACAAATGCACATCCGACACGTCTGTGAGTGTGTTGATCTGCGTGCGGATCTCAGGGTACCCACAATCGCCTTGTTCAAGAAAATCAATCGTCCCATATCAAGCAAGCTGGCAGCACTTTCAGGTGGTATTGCTGATGATCCACTTTAGGTTTGGTGACACGATGGCATCTCTAGAAACAATACTATAACACTCTCACCTCTAAGGACCACCTCTAGTACTGGCCAGCGTCAACTCGGAGGCGTGGAGATTACCAAAGAGGCAGATGAAACCGCAACAGAAGCTGCAACAGAAGAAGTGGTGGTTGAACCAGATAGAAGCACAGGTCCCATTCCAAGGAAATGCGATCGTCCCTTGTTCTGGCTTCTAGGGAAATAAGAGACAGCGGGTTTCACCACCTTTATCTCAGTATCGGTTCTAGGCCCCTGAGGGGAGTCCTTGGATGCATTTTCCCCATCTTTTTGCATCCTAAGGATATCTTTTCTATAGGACCATGAAGGGCCCACGATGCAGTGCGTTCTCCACAGTACGCTGCTTGTCATAAACCAAAAAGCCTACTACAACCCTCCAAGCGAGTCCTGTCTTGGCTTTTAGGCTCTTCACAACCATTGTGTCACCGTTCAGACGTACAGAACACCGGTCCTTGTTCATCCGCCTCCAGAAGGCCACGAAACCAACACTCTAAGCATGGCTGATCTCGCAAGGTTATGTGTGCTTGTTCATTTGCGCCAATACCGCCTATTTGGCACCGGTGTATCTGCGGGTCCCTGCTCTCAAGAGTGTGAGTGTGGTTCCTTTGAACGACTGTCCAGTCCAGCTTCAGAAGCTTAACTTCCAGTCGCAAGCCTATTCGTATTCCTCGAGTGTTAATATACTACAATACTTGTAACCAAAACTTGGAGAGAGCAACTGTTGTGACATCATTAAAGTCCGCAGATCTGCGGCACAAAGATACCTAATTCAAGGGTTGAGAGGCGGGCCTTAAAAACTCTATGGGTCCAGGGCGAGGGGCGGGGGGGGGAGGGGTGAGTCGTGGACCGCCGTGACAAAGATGCTACCAGAGCTGCTTGGAAATTCCACGGGAAATCCCACAGGGATACACAACAGAACAGCTATGAATGCGCTAACTGATTTGGTCGAGTAGGACGTGGTTCATTTTTGTGTTTTTTTTCTTGACCAAGGGTTCTAATAGTGAAGGTTGTATATTGTTGTATATTTATATGGATTGGAGTTCTGGATCACAAGGGGCACATGCCAACGCATGGCCGTAGGCTCGGGCGGCGTACATAACATGAACGGGTGCAGAGAGTTGCGTTGCAACGTGGTCGCAGTAGCGAAGGGGATGCCCGCCAAGTTTCAACATGCAAATGCAGGATTCCAGCTTTCTTTGCATGGTCGTTTCATAGCGCTGCACATACGCTGTATGCGACTTACATTTTTTTTAAATTTTGTGCTTGACCTCATGCTGCCGCACATCTGCAAAAGCCGTTTACAGACGTATGACGCACCACCCCCTAGTTATGCTGTGCATGTGCATTGCATACCACATGGGGGCCTTTCTCCGCCGGTATGGCTCTCCCCAAACCCGGCCCACAACGTCGATTGATTTGATGTAAGGTAACGTACAACTCGCAGATCGTCGCGGCACTGCTGCAGCAGAGAACTTAGAAAGGCCGAATCCCGCAACCCCTAAAGGCCCTACCGTAAACCCGCATGCTGAAGACAAGGCATTCCTTTGCATGTCCTGCAACCCAAAACATAACCGATGTGTGTGAGCGACGTCCACGCTGTGAAAGGATTGCCTGAATTTCTTCAACAAACTCAAACATCCTGCTTCCTTTACACGCACTCGTCCGACGCTGTTAAGAGGAAAGCGTGGAAACTATTCCTTTTACTTCGATAGTAGCCAAAAAAGGTCCAGAACACATTCATAACGCCAGCCACACACACACACACACGCACACACATACGTACACTGCACTTCCATACGCCCCCAGAACCTGCGCTTGTTTTCCGTCTGCTCAGTTTCATCGGATTAAGCCTCAGCTGAAACTAGCAACCTCAACAACAACCACACAAAGACAATACTAGAACGCAACCAGGGCCATGGTGAAGCACTCTCTTTCCCCTACACAGAACCCAACTCCAAAAAGAGTCGCATCGTCCCAGACTGACTCAAAAGAGCACGCAAAGGCGACATGTTCCACCTGGTTTTCCATAGGACAGTGTGCGCTAGCGCTCGAACAAGAACACCTTGCACTAAGAGCATTCGAGTCTGCGCTTCGCCATACACCTGACCATGTTGACTCCCTGGCAGGACTCTGCCGAACGCTACGGGCAGCTCACAAGCAACAGTCTGTTGATATTCTGCTCTCTGCGTTCCAGCAGTTTCCGCATCTTAACAGCGAGCCTCTGCTTTGGAAAGAGCTCGCAGAGTCTCATTTACAACTGAAGCAGTATGAACAGTCGCACCAGGCGATTACCAGAGCACTACAAATACGGAACAACGATACAGACCTTCTTCTTATAGCTGCTCGGTCGCTCGAGTTCTTGAACCCATCACATGCCCAGCACACGTATCAGTCCATCATCACCATAATATCCTCCCAAAGAACGGGCCCTGGTGAGTCGGAGATAATCCGCGAGTGCCACTATCGACTTGGGGTGCTGGCGATAGCCACTCAGAACTGGAAAGCAGCCACTGCTGAACTTCAAGCAGCTATTTCTCTGGCATTACAGACAAATGCCGAGTCCGAGTTACTGTGGTGCACGCTTGCTAACATTCGAGAAAGAGCGGATGACTTGGAAGGCGCTTTACAAGTGTGTCGAGATGCGATCCAGGTTGTTGGAATGCAACGTCGAATCTCCATCATGAGTGGCTACTTGGCACTCATTCCAAGCAAATCCCACCAGATTGATCCAAAGCATGCCATATCTGTCATCTCGCCACTGCTGGAATCGGATGGTGATGACGAGCTAAATTACTTGGCATGGTGTCTTCTGGGAAGAGCATACTCCCTCAACAACAATCCTCGCCAGGCATACGATGCTTTACAATGTGCTTTAAAGAAAGGAAAGTCTTCGCCTCTTCCTTGGCTCGCTGTCGGTGCCCTCTACTTGAAAATGGGCCAACTACCTGACGCGTTGGCTGCTTACTCACAAGCTGCTGGAATCACAGCCGATGATGGCTCTTTGATTGGTGCTGTTGCCAGTGCTGCTGCTTGGGATGGCCTGGCCTGTGTCTATGAACGGTGCGATGACCAAGCGGCCGATGCAACCGATGCATATATCAGAGCTGCTATCTGCTACAGAGCTGCTGATGATGTGCGGTCAGCTACATTGGCTGAACAGAGAGGACACGCATTGCAAGCTGTTACTCGTCGTGAAGCTGCCCCATTGACACCTAGGCCAATACCAGAAGCCCCACCAGCGTTATTGAGGGATATTGTAATGAACGTGATTCAGAGCGAGTCCGACAAGAGTTCAGAGCATATAGGCAGCTCGAAACAATTCCATCATCTACCACTACCAAGAGGCTCACTTGCAGGAATAGTATCTCGTTCGCCTACAGAGAAAGGCACTCCACAATGGAGACAACATGTTCCGCTCCACGGATCACCTCCACAGTTGCCTACTCCTCCAATGGTTGCGCCGCAGCCCCAACAGCAGCAACAATCCATTCCACAACAGGTGGCATATGCACGACCTCCCCCAATCCAGCAACACCAGATACCTATGCAACCGCCTATTCAACCACAAGTATCATACTACCCACCACCAGGAGCCATCCAGTGGAGATAATCCTGTTCTACAAACCACAGCTTGTATCCACACCTCAAAAGTAATGTCATGCTTCCCATTACTGATTTGTACGAAAGAATAATCATTCAGCCTCGCGGATAGGTCATACGGATCAGGTAGGCTGTTAATTTATGCTTATTTATGAATGATATGGATCGTCAAGGAGTTAGTAATTGTTGTAGAACTTGTATATTTCAGCCTGGAAGCTCTGAGAGGATAAGGCGCTACTTTTTTGATTTCTTAGCTCTAAAGAAGGGAGCAACACTTCATGTCTATTACCATCTGTGGAGTGCATATGAAGATAGGGGGAATTTGTAAAACCATAAGACCCCATGAAGCTTACTTGGGCACTGTTAGACTTCGTAGAACTAGAAGCTTGGAAGGAATTTGAGCATTTAGGCTTCTCAGGTGTAAAGCGAAGAGTAGAGTTATGCTTTCCGGAAGTATCCCAAATTTGTATGAACCCATAAAGTTCCTTGGGCCTTCACTTAGGTACTATTAGACTTCGAAGATGCAGATCCTAGGAGTAATTGGAGTAATGGAGCTTGGAACTGGGGGATAGTAGTCACCATTTCATGGCTCACATTATGTAGGGAGTGTATAATTGTGTGTGTTATGAATGGAGTTTGTAAATCCAAAAATTTATTTTGAAACTTGGCTTATGTCTTCTTTGGTCCAAATAGCAAAGGTATAGGATTAGTTGGGTTTGTAACACCATGGAGGAAAGCTAGTGTTAGAATTGCCAGCATTTTGTGCAGAGTGTGTATAAAGAAACTGAAGGGTCTTGTTCACCATAAGCCTTTGCGTAGACCCTTGTAGAGTTCAAATGATGAAGAGCCTACAAGAAATGAAAGCATTTGGGCTTGTAACGCTATAAATGGAATAGTAGAGCCATACTTACATGCCTAGCATTATGTGTGGAGAGTCTATGTGAAGTGCATGAAGAGGCTTCAGTTCTGTCCTCGTAGATTTCACATGATGAAAAACCCAGGGGGAATTAGGCTTGGGTGCCATAAAAAATTGTTGAGCCATAAATACATGCCTGGCATTATTTGTTAAGTGTATATTAGGTGTATGTCAAGTGCATGACGAGTTCGTAACATCGGAATGCCCTTCGCTGTGCCCTTGTCAGCCCTCGAAGTCCAACACAAAAAAACCCCTTACCC
Organism: Petasospora xishuangbannaensis; assembly: GCA_030585085.1. NCBI lineage: Eukaryota > Fungi > Ascomycota > Saccharomycetes > Phaffomycetales > Wickerhamomycetaceae > Petasospora > Petasospora xishuangbannaensis. The sequence continues at coordinate 113,718 of JAJMBV010000028.1, read as the reverse complement.
TTTTGGACTCAGCATGCCTTGAAACACATATCCTGGAGATGCTATCGAGATTTGCTGCATGCATGGTGAAATCTCGTCATTATGACGGAGGCACTAGTCTCTATTGTTTTATTGTTAGCGCACAGAGAGTATGTTTTCTTGCAATCGTCTGGGTCTGTGCGTGTCTGGCATGCCAATGGCTACCACCAAGACGGCACTACTGTCTGAGCGGAAGTGATAACGACGCATTCTAAAGACCCTAGGAATGGTGGTGCGCAAGGTTTGCCGGGCATACCACATAACACCGGTGTGGTTGCCATTTCCGACAAAATGGGGTCCATAACGGAGATCTGAGACGGATGCATAGAAGCCGGCTATGGGATTGTGTCTCAAGCCTTTGTGAAACAAAAAAGAAGATTCATTGTGACCGTTGTGCCGAGCAAACCGCTTGGTGCTATGGCAGACCTGTTTCACGTGCCTGCGTCGCCGGTGTAGCAAGTCATGAAGGAGAGGTTTCCCATACATCTGGACAACACCATACACTAGACGACCTCAAATATAGACAAGTAGACACTTAAATACACCCATAAGAAGCACTCGTTGAGAGGGAAGAAAAAGAGGTTGGTGGCATTCATATTGTAGCGACCATCCTTGCGCTATTCCATCTTCATCATTCCGCCCACATTCCAGCTACACAGGCACTCGACATTCCATCTCGCTCGTCCCTAACAGGGGCCTTACACACAAGGAGAGGCTTCCTCCTTTTCCTTACTACAACCCAGGCGTCGCGTTTCTGCGGCGAGGGCTATTCGCAAATGAACATTGGCAGGGGTTTGTGCTTCCGATGTCTAAAACTTGACAGGCCTGCAACCCAGCCCACTACAAGCGGTTTGTCGGGATCTTGCCAGTGGACTCTGTTAGGCCCTTCATGAAGGAGAACTACCGTGTTGTTTCAAGGTGTTACCGAAGAGCAAGGTGCTACATTCACAGCCAAAACATCCAGACAGCCGGCTACCTTGCCACACATACAGTTCGCCACCTAGAACGAGGTACCTCTGTGGTAGTGGTCGCGGTACCTGAGCCCAGGTGCTGGGTCTATGCGTTAAAGATCTTCATTACATCAACACTTTGGCGCGCTTGACGCCCGATCGGGCAGCGACGCGTCCGCAAAGTTGGTGAAGGGGCCGCGCGATTACCATAATTGGCAATTTGCGCGCCGAATAGCGCCGCCAAACACCCACGTAACACGTCAAATTACGCCAAAACACGTCGGCATTACTAATACGGTAGTTCTTACGTATGCCTGCTGTGCCCGCCCATACAACATTGTACGTAAAGACACCTAACTACGCGTCCGGGCGCGTCGGGATGCAGCCAAAGGCCCTAACTCCCTCTGGAAGGAGGTTCTTTAAACCTTCTAAGTTCTGGACCGTTGAGCACAACATCCAATGGGTTTTTTTTGGGAGAAAGCTCACATCCGATCTTTTCACTGGGATACTACTTAAGGACAGAGGGAACCCGGAACACGAAGACAGCTGTTAGAACGAAAAGCTGCGGTAATACTTGTTGTGGGCAGTAACGGACTGCTAAAGGATTCAACTTGACAGTTATTTGAAGAAATATCTCTTTATTAGTACACACAAACCACTCCGAAGATCAGGTATTTGTGGTTACTGAGGTACTTTATTGACTTGTTGATCAGACTCTTGTTGATCTTGACGGAGTTAGATTCTGGGCATCTAATCCAACGGGCAGAACTCTCAGCACGTTGTTTATCGAAGAAGCTAGCGCTATCGATATCAAAACGAATATTTGTCTGCCAGGACTCTGAACATCTGAAGGTGTCAACAAAATACCCCAAACTGCAAGGCCAGTGCAAGCACAACAGTCTACTACAGAACCGTATAAAGACTACGAGCCCATATAATCACCACCACAAGAATCATGCACAGAAGCAACACCATCACCAGCTTCCTCGACAGCGCCACGAAGAAACGGTGGTCCAACCCTTTCTCTAAGAGCGACAAGACATCGTCGCGTGGATCTAAGGGATCCGACGCCTCTTCGTCTTCAAGCACCATCTCACGATCGAGTTCTTCCTTGAACACGAGTTTGCTCACGCGTCAGCCTTCCATCTCACAGAAGTTGAAGAACAGAAGATCGTTCATCCTACCTGAGACGACGCCCAAAAAAGAGAAAGAGCAAAGACAAAAGTACAGATCGCAGATCAACTTTGGGTCGCTTAAGATCGATAGTGACTCTGTAACAGACCCTAGAGAACTAGAGTTCTACAACCAGTTGCTAGGAGCACAGAACACCACTCTGAGTGCTCCAGCAATTACCGAAGAAGATGAAGATGACACCATGAGTGAGGATCTGTCTGAGAGTTCATGTTTTTCCCTTTCTCAAGAAAGCGATGGGATGAGCGAAGCCTCGTCTCCAAGAGCTGCAGCCGTTCTAAATGACAAGACAGCCTCTCGTAACAAGCCTAGACAGAATTCCACAGATACGGCATTGGAATCTGTTCTCGCTGACTACCAACTAATCGAGGGGAGTGCTATTCTGATAACGCCCACCACGCCGGTATTCGTTGTTGAAAAAGAGCCACCCACTATACCACAATCAGCTACCGTTCCCTCTTTACTCTCCATCGATACATTGGAATCGGAAGTAAGTGTGATGAAAGTATCCAACTCATTATGGGTTGGAATAACATCTGATGACGCGTCAATTGAGATTAAGAACATGGACGCATTGGACGGGTTCGATGCTGAGACTGTTTTTGCTGATGATGTGCGTAGTGTCAAATTTTCTGGGCGTAGAACGTCACACAGAACCTCTCTGATCTTTGCTTGAGCTGGTGTCTCACAGGAGAAGAGGTAGGCTTGCGAGCCACTATAATGAATGAAGAGAATGTCTCATCGCTTGCTTATTTGGATGTAACGGCTATAAAAGCTCCAGCCAGTAGGTATATGGCATGTGATGAACTATGACGATGTGTGAGAGTCAAGCTTGCATCGATACGAATTGAAGTGGCTAATAGATGATATATGCTTAAATGGGTAGACAACTAGGTCAAACATTAGGCTCACTGTTGAACAGCTCAAACGAATAGAAGACAACTCTAAAGATACTGATACTGTAAACGAAAAATTTCGCTAGGCGACTGCTCTGTATACTGGGACCAGTAGTTCTAACCATTTGGCTTACCCGTTCAACTTGCTGTCCGCCCAACTCTTTCCAGAGTTGCTTAAATGGGTTTAGCCCTAACGGAACATTCGGGAACTACTATCAATAGTGCAGGCACGCTGTGGCGCACAGAGTGGTACGACTACCTCGCTGAGGTTCTATGATTCTTGTTGATTGCTTGTGCTTGCTATTTCGGTTCTTCTTCCATATTATCCCTATGCTTCCGAGTCTGAGTGCCGCGTACCCAATGGTGACAGCGCCCCCTGTGGCCTCTTCCCCGGATTTCGGCGCGGGTCGTGGTGTTTTCCAGAACGTTCTCCAAGGATCTCGCAATTAGAAGAACATTCCATTCTACTGGCGACCATCCGGCAAATATGGATGGTTCTGGAAAGGATAGATTATTCTGGAAAAGGGGTATTGTGGTCATGTAGTTGACACTTTGTAGAATATTTAAAGACATGCTGGTCGCTGTTTAGAGGTGTAACGATGTTTTGTTTGCTAGTCTGTCCCCAGCAATAAAGCATAAAGCTCAAACAACAATCACTGCCAAATAGCCGGTTTCAATATAAAAACAATGTCTTTTAACACTTTCAACACTCCATTCTGGGACTTCTTCGACAGCATTAACGACGAAGTTGACAACTTCAACCAGCTTCTCCAGAATAGCGGTTACAACAACAGAGTCAGAACTGCACCACCTAGAAACAAGCGTGTGACACAGAACGGTGAGAACACATCTGAAGGACGTGTTGTCAAGAAGGATAGAAACAAGAGTGTGTTCCCATCGTTCTTCAACTCTTCATTCTTCGATGGCTCCGACTGGGCAATAGTGCCACCTGTTGATATCTTGGATAACGACAAGGACTACGAGTTGCACATTTCCATCCCAGGGGCAAAGAAGGAGGACATTAAGCTAGACTTCCATCCAGAGAAGAACGAAGTCGTCGTTTCAGGTGAGATCAATGGCCACAGCGAGGAGGCGTCCAAGAATTTGAAGCTGCAAGAGCGTTCCTACGGTAAATTCGAACGTCGCATCACTCTTCCAGGCTCCACCAAGCTGGACGAGGAGAACATTAAGGCGAACTACAACAATGGAATTCTAACTCTGAAGGTGCCAAAACTCGACAACTCTCCAAATGCTACTAGAAGAATTGAGATCAGCTCGAGCGAGTCTTGGGAGTCTGGCGACAAGTCTGGTGACGAGACTAAGAAGTCTTCTTAAGACAAGCGCAACAACCACGCTCAGCCTTTGGCCTAATCATCAGTGGTGGTGATTCTAACATCCACCTAGGAACCGATGATTCAAATACTTTTTTATGAATATATGACTTCTCATCAACGCTGAAACCTTAGAACCCTTCATATCATAAAGACCTAGTGACTTACCCCAGGTTTTGGCATTTAGTGTTTTAATCAATGATGTCCGGATGTCTTCTGGTGACTGTTTTTTGTTCCCAGAGGACAGTCAAACACTCTATTCTCGGAAGCCCTCCTCACGTGATAGGGCGGCAAGCGATCGCGAATTTTTTCACTTGTACCTTGTGGAAAATTTTTGGTGGTAGAAGCGCTGGACCCACTCACACTTTCAATATAGAAAGGGGTTCTTCTTTTATTAAGGAATAGTCTGCGTACATTACCGCTTAAAAGTGATTATTCTTACACAAAAACAAAATGAAGTACTTGGCTGCTTACTTGTTGCTTGTTCAGGGTGGTAACGCCGCTCCATCTACTGCTGACATCAAGTCCATTCTTGAGACTGTTGGCGTTGAAGCTGAGGAGTCCAGAATCGCCTCTTTGTTGGAGTCACTTGAGGGTAAGGAACTTTCCGAAGTCATTGCCGAGGGTAACACCAAGTTGGCTTCTGTTCCAACTGGGGGTGCTGCTGTTGCTTCCACTGGTGCTGCTGCTTCTACTGGTGCCGTTGAAGAGGCTGCTGAGGAGGCCGTTGAGGAGGCTAAGGAGGAGTCTGACGACGACATGGGCTTCGGTTTGTTCGACTAAACTACTCGCTGAATTGTTGATGTTTACAAAATAAACTTTGCATTGATGTTCTTCTCCTTAATTGTGCGCTTGTAGGACACATCGTAGTGTCTGCCGTGATGATGTTTAGTGCAGTTGAAAAACAAAACAGTTAATACTTGACATTGACATCATCATCGTATCATCAACTATGAAACCTCCGGGAATCACGGTTTATTAGAGGTTCATTATTCATTAAAAAAAGAAAGATGTGCTGGCATTCAAAAGGTGTCAAATATAACGACATCTACGCGAAGCTATTGGCGCACACCTTCCCGTAGTAGCGACTTCAGCTTGGCTTTCTTCGCGCCAGTATGGTTCGTCAGCTTTTGCAATATGATTCGGAGTCTTGACATTTCCTCAAGTAGTTCATTTCTCCCAGCTACTGGGATATTCCTTTGAATGGAGCTTCTGTCACCGATCTTGGTATTGATGAGCTCTTTGTACCTACCAATAGCGTCGATTTTCTTCTTCAGCTCTTCGATTTTTTGCACTTTTTCCAGAACATGTTTCCTCTGAGCGTTATATGCCTCGTATCTATCATCGTCCACTTCGGGAAGCCGTTTCATTTTCTCGATAAGGTCATCCACAACATAGAGCTTGTAGTCATTATCAATATCAACAGGGACATCGATTCCTTCTAATGCCTTAAGGCTCACACGCTTTTCCTTGGCCCTTTCATCCCATAACTGGATGACTTGGTCTGAAACTTGTGCAATTGCCTGTTTAGAGAACTGTCGGTGGTAATGGGAGGAGATCCTAGCATTGACTATGTGGTATCGCGTTAGTTCAGGCCATCGAGGAGGTTGTGGCTCAAGGCTCACTTGTGCATGTGGTAAGGACGCGCCGGGAAAGTGTCCCATAGTGAACAGTGAATCCGAAGAAAAGGAGGAACACTTACTAGTTTGGAATGCCACCCTGAGATCTCTTTTCGGGTAGCCATACTGCTCAGCCAACCGTTCGAGCTTGGAGCTGAGGTTGAAAGGGTGGTTTATGACACGCACTTGTCTGTCGATAAACCGTGTCACTGTGAGGTAATCCTTATCTGACATCGCAATTAATGGCTGTCGCTTATCGCAATAACAACGACAATGGGACCAATAGGATTGAAAGTTGTTGTTTGGCCGCAGTTACAACCTTTCAAACATGTCACATAAAGGTGAAATTGCGCTTTTCCCTTAACGCGTTCCGTTCGCGTTCTGCGTTACGAAAACCGAGACCCTCGGGCCTGAGACCACACAAGTGCCAGACTCTTGGGTGCTCAAGATTCCAGTCCCCGCAGGCCTCATCCAGTCCCCCCCTCAATAATTAGAAAATAATGGGGGAAAGCATCGTCTGCTGGTAACCAGTGCACAGAGAAGACACCTTGTGGATCGGAATACGTTCGTAATGCAGAAGGCGTGTACAGCGAAGTGTACATCAGCATGTAAATTGTAGGAAACTCACGTTCACGCTGAATACCGCTAGAGGAGCGCACAAAGAAATGCATGGATGCGACCTGAAAGAGGGAAAAGAGACGAAAAGGGGACTGTGAAACCAGCGAAACGAGCGAAAAGTGGTGGGAAGCAAGATAAGCCACGCAGACGCGAGGTGGTCTCACAGTGATGTGGTCAATTGCGAGGAAGTAGCGAAGAGGCAAAGGGCAACCCCGGGAACAAGTATGTGTGCTGCCTGGAATGGCATTTTATTTTCACAGTTTGGTGAAACAAAGAATGGAGGAGGTACATGCTGGTTTATTGCGAAAGAATGTCCCGCAATAATCGAAGAAGGGCCACTGTTTGATACTGCGAGGTGCTGTGTGGACCAGAGCATTTCAGGGGGAAGACGAAGATTGGCAAACACAGAGAAGAGACATTGGCACCTTTCAATGATATCGGCGCAGATCCGAGCCGTTTTAGCGGTAGATTTGGGCTCCAGGCCGCTTTGACCTTTTCTAAGGATTGTGGTGATGGTTTTACCATACCCACTAACATCCCTCTAGAGCCCCCATACGGGACTCATAAGTCTTCCTCTGCTTTGGGCCAAACTCGTGACGCCAGTTCACTTGCGGATGTTGCCTGCATATGGACCATCTAGAACACAAAGCTTAAAGAGCACAGTAGGAGATCTCTAAAGCAAGAGAAACTGTGAGAATGTGTGGTTTTTGTTTAGGGGTGCGTTGTGCTTAAGTGTAGTCGCTTTAGTGCCGTTGGAATGTGCTTCGGAGTCAGTAAATTCCATCAAAGACTCAGTCTCACCAATGCCGACACCCTCCAGGGAGAAAAATCAGAGTGGTACGGTGGAGGATTGAGATCGCATGCGATCTGACCCCATCAGGATCAGGCCTCATGCAAGGTCTCGCAGCGCAAGCACCCAAAGCAGCCGACTACGATAATGCGCAAACAAGCTCGGCCAAGGAACCCCTACCACTAGTGGCTCACTCTGGATGTCACGCCAGACTACAAAGCCCACAAAGTACCTCAGAAAATCCAAACAATAACAACAACCAGAATCCCACGTGTGAGGCTCATCTACACGCATTCGCAGAGTCTACTATTGGCACCTTCCGCAGCCATTTAGCAGCATCGTCTGGAGCCGTGCGCAACTGGAACCATATGAGAACACCCAGGAGCATCTAGGAGCCTGTGATAGCATGTTTCGAAAGGATCAATAGGACCATATCTAGGAGACAGTAGCGGAATACAAAAGTGCTCCTGATAGCACCCCTACCACTGCTGCTTCGTTGTATCACTTCGGTACTTAACACGGTAGTAATAGCCAGAACGAGGAGCATACTACCACAACATTCAGCATTCAAGATTCAACAACAGCTACACCAACACCAGCCCAAAGAAGGAAAGAGCAAGCCCCTCAGCAAAAAAGACGCCAAGCATAAACGAAAGAACAAACCAACAAAAGCATCCTCATTTTTTGGGAAATATACGGGAGTCATCACAGCCAGATGGACGGCTGCTTTTATGTGCATGTACTTTAGTTAAGCGGCATCGCAGCCAGCGACGTCCACGATGCGATGCTCACACGATAAACTCGACCCTCGTCTCCACGGTTTAAGGCTGAATCAAAGGCCGAGACTGCTCCTAAGAAAAAATAGAATCCTCATAAGTAACATCGCTCAACCAGCTCTGTGGATTGGCTTAACGCAGGCAAACGGCAAATGCGGTGAGGCCTCAGCCAGGGTCTTGGTGCGGGAAGCGGGAGGGACTCAGGGACTCGCGCAACGAGAAGCGACTCGTGGAGACTAAGAAGCGCTTTCGGCACACTCTCACAGAACTCTCAGAACCACCATTGGTACTGAGTAATGATCTCAGCTATAAAATGCCATTGGGCCGTATTCATTTCTTCCAGCCGTACTAACTCCTAGGTGCCGCCAATGACCTCCTATGGGCCCCAGAAAAACAGGTTGTTGCTTGCCATCCTTTCGCCCACGACGCAGTCGGTACTGGCCAGCCAACACTCGATTCCCCTCCTTGGAAGCCTGTGAAGCGTGCAAAAGATGTAAACGATGTAGGATGTAAAGGATGTAAAAGTGTAACGATACACTGTGCGATGCGCTGCGAGATAAACCACTACAGTTGGGGCCATTATCCCGTGAACGCTAGGAAAAAAGGGCCTGTGGTGATGTGATGCGATCAAGCTCGTTGTAGCTTCACCTGTGTTGCCTGTAGCGGCTTCTGTATGGCACTTCTTTACAATACCATGTGATTTATTTTCCACTTTTTGAATTGTGTCTAACCTAGTATCATGAAATGGGTTTCGGAAAACTTTTACTGTCCCCTTTTCCACTTCTCTCTTGCGTTACTGCACCAGGATTCTAGCTTCGAGTCCCATATGCAACTACGAAAAATAGAGAACAAAGGCTAATTGTTTGCCATATTTTATTTTATAGCCGGCGTGCTTGTTGGATCCGTGCTTACAGGTGTTTACAGCCGTATAGACGGGTGCGGTTCGGTGTTTTGGGACCCAGCCAGAGGAACAAAATAGAACGGGAGGGGGGTTGTGAAGAACCTAAAAATAATCGTATCATGAAGATCACTGAGACTGAAAGGAGTGAATTTAATAAGGAAAAACAGTAAATCTTATAATATTAGAAGCATTGTCATGGACATCAACTCGAGTGACAAACATCGAAATAATAAGGCCACACGACATAATAAGGATGTGCGAAAATAATTACAGGGGCAATATCAAAAAAAAAAACCTTGAACCAAGAAAAATGGGGGGAACCCACCGAAATAATAAGGTGTACAAGAACAGAAGAATAATAATGGTGCACTACATAATAATAATCAGCACCCAAGAGCATGTAATAGCATAAAATGCCGACCGAAGAGAGCAACTTCAACGGAATCTCGCACGTAGAGCCACTGGAGAACTGGAAACCTCCTAAGCGACTGAACTGGAAACCCATGGACATCACTTCTCCCCCGTACACGCACATCCGCGTGTGCGTAGTGCACCCGGTTACATTACAGTCGTCCTTTCAGAGTTCCATACGGGGTCATACACACAAGCTTTCATGCTTTGATACATTCGTCGACACATTTATACATTTACACAGCGATGGAAATCAAGCAGCTTTATTTGGCACACATGATGACATAGGGCTCCCGGCATCATAAACAGCAAAAACTTTGTTTGCAGCTCCCGCCTCGCTTTCCCGTCGTTCTTTTTGCTGGCACCTCGTTTGTTGTTTCCTTTCCTCCATTCCCGTTTCGTTTCGTTTCGTTTCCTCTCTTTTCTTTCTTTTTCCTATTGATTGCTATCTTCTTGTCCTTATCTGCTCTCTCTCTGCCCCTCCTTTTCTTTCCCTTTCTCTTTCCCTTTCCTTTTCTCTTTTCTCTTTTCCATCTGATCCACTCCGCCCCCAGCACACACGGCTGAGCATTCATCAACCCAGATCCTCGCTGGCGTGGTGGCCCCGTAGCCAGTACTGTCAGACGGGCTTATTTTTGGGACTCACGGTCCTTCCCCCCATTAAAGATAACTCCGGGCAGGCGACCGTTAACTCCGCGGGACTGGCTAGGGGGCTCAAGCCATGCGGGTTCCGGCAGTCTAGGCAGCATAGTCGCCGGCGGGGGCCCGGCGTAGGAGCCTAGGGAGAGGCCTAGGCGGCAGGTAGGCAGTCCTAGGCAAACATAGGCAACCATAGGAAGGGCCTTGGGCAACACTGGCAGCCAAAACACCACCAGCCTGCTGGAATGCCAAGCATAAAGGCAGCCAGGCAGCACAAATAGAGAAGACCGCACTACCCAGCTGAGCGACTATGTCCGAGGCAGGCACTCTCCCAGGATGCCGGTATTCCTCGCTGTAGCGTTGATTGCTGTATATCTCGTAAGCCGATGCTCGCCTTAGTTAGTGGAAGCGGGAGGGTTCCATGCAATGAGCAGTACCACTCGGCCATCGCCATTAGCCATAAGCCGCTAACGGTTGAGCACTTACGGGTAAAGCCTAAGCACCTCATCAGCCATCCAACCACAAAGCAAAGCAAAGTAGCCACAAGCTTACCCACCAGATTGCCCACCATTCGTCCAGCCGTAGTCCCAGCCAGTCCTACAAAGGACGGCAGGCACATGCCGACCAGCAACCGACTGCTTTATGGAATGCCCTCCCCAGCTAGAGAAAAAGAAATGAATTGAGAGGAACAAACAGACAGGCATACTACGCGGAAACCCATCGCCGTTGTACACAGTGCCGAAATAATTCTTACTAAAACACAAAAAAAAAGGATAACCTCCCGGATCGGAAGACAGGCCCCACTGAAGTTGTCGGATGCGCTCCTGTTTGTCTCGGTGGGTGCCACGCGTGAAAGGCGGAATTTAACTCACCTTCTCAGTGCGGCTACGACCGAGCCTGAATCTGAAGTGGGCCTGAAATCTCAAAGTGTCTGTGAGACCTTTGTGAGTCCAGCAAATTTAAAAAAGTCCTCTTTCTTGGCCATTGCTGGCCTTGACACGCTCCGCTAAAGGGCGTGTCGGTAAGTCCACAGGCTGACGTGGCATCGCATGCCCCTCTTCCAGACCCACAGCTTATCAAAGGCGAGTGCGATGAGGTACTCCGCAAGACCACGCGGCATCCTCGAGCCATCGCGCCGGGGTGTCTGGCCATTAGTAAGGCATCGGCAGGAAGGACGTGAGTTACTGCAAAAGTCGGTTTTTTGGAAGAAAAAGCTGCAATAATATGACAACCCAATCTGAGCGATGACCCAGAAGGGTAACAGCACAAATCTCCTAGGCGAGAAACTGAGGCACACGAAAATTCAGCGAGACACACCCCCAAACCCACCGAAAAGAATTACGTACAAAAATATGCCCAAAAATATGCCCAAAAATATCCCCGAAACATACACAAAAAAATAAAAACAAAAAGACCCCGAAGTATACACAAAAAATATACACAAGAAGACCCCGAAGAGACCCCGAAGTATACACAAAAAATATACACAAGAAGACCCCGAACCACACAGGTAAATATAAGTAGAAATAGCATTGAACCTCCCATCGATCGTCTCCACAGAGTCTGTCCTTGAATTACACACACTGCCCAACCCAGCCTAGCATCCTGCCAACTGATGCACAATGGCAGGCCCCTTTTGTGCATCAGTGACCGTCCCGAGGCATTTCCGCCACATTGCCATCGCTGAGATACCGGGATCCCTATTCTTTTTTCTGCGGAAGAAGTGCTCCGGCCGCGTACGAGCGATGGCGTACGTAGGGGCTGACAAGCTCAGTTTGACACAAATACGACGGCACACACACATACCCATACACACACACACGCACACTCGCTGATTCCTAGTTGTGGGCCTCTGGAAAGTATCGGCATATCGCCACACCTCATCATAGCTCTCTCGGTGGTTGCTGGCATAGCAGCTTAGCAGCCACCAAACCCACGTCGATGGTTGTCTTTTCACTGCGGCCGAAGCGCCAATACACTTCCTCTAAAATCCGCAAATGCCGAATCTTGCCCCCGCTGCTGTGCCCCTTTCTTGTACAAGGAAAATGTAGACAATAGCGCGTGTGTTCTCTCCAATGCCGCTCCCCTGGGTCGCCCACCACTGGGGAACCACTGGAAACTCTTCACTTTGTAGAAGAAAGTTAAAAAAAACACCAATAAAGAAACCCACCCACTCAGAAAGCCTCTCTTTCTCTGCAACGAGAGAACCTTCTTTGGGAGTGCGGCGGCTGTAGAAATTCCACAGTTTTAAAGTTTACATTGCGTGCATGTTAGTCCCATCCGATATGCACGTTGCTGTATGAATGGAAGGGCCTAGTCCCACCCCCGTTCAGTCCCTCTGCTGCCCCGTGATCGTATCCATGCATGGGGAAACAATTGTTATCCTCAATAAGCGGACGCTGACCGCTCCGCCACCCAGACAGAAGCTCCATTACATTCATATTCATAGCATTGACCGCCGTTTTGGCACCAGCTTCTCTCTCGTATTGCGGGAAAAAGCCAGCTCAACAGCCCGCTGACCGCCTTTGCTGTGCTTGCTGTATTCGCTGGTTTGCTCATCTTCGCACCCTCCCTCCGTACCACTCAACTAAACAGTTCCACAAAACTGTCTCTTTAAGTTACCCATCTTTACACCGTTAAAGCTCTATCCGCTTTCGCTATGGCAACTACACACCCTACCTCCCTCCCGCCCACACAGCCGCTGTCGTCCACCCTCACTTCTTCGGAACTCGAGGATAACATCAAGAAGCTCGAGTTCAAGAATATCATTAAGGACAAAGTACTGAAACCTTCAAAACTGGCACGATTTGACATGGTTAGAGGCCACCATGCCCACCTCGTGATAAGGGACTCCCACTACCTCATCAAATCGCCAACTTCCTTCATCACATGCGCCTCGTGCCATAGGGGTCGTGTTCTCAAGATCTCTACCATTAAAGATCTCTCTACAGATCAGATCCTGGATGAGATCTACAACACTATCTCCAAGAACCCTTGCTCAAAGAGAAAAAATACTCCAAAGGAGGACCAAATTATCACCGATTCCCAGAAAAGACAGAGAATGGATCAATCCATGCTTGGTTCTATGCATAATGGCGATATGAAGAGAGCAGGTTTCGAACCTCACACCAACCTCAGCACCCGCAATAACTACCCTTTGACATCTGTACTCGTTGGCCCACACGTTACTTCATACCCATTACCACCAACTTCGTCACTCACATCCATGCAGGCGACCCCAATTCATCAGATTGATGAAATACCTTTATTTGATGACTTCTTCAGCGATTTTGAACCGTTAACAAACCTTCCTCAAATCGCCTATAACTTGGACGTTGCTGCCACGGGAGCAAGCATGAAGATTACCCGTTTCACGCTGACTTCTTTGTTTAACGCACAGTCCAACTTCCCGGCAAATCTCGACATGTACTTGTCTCTTGCTATCGAACAGCAGTTCGGTCCAAATTTCTTCACTGATGACACACTTTTTGTACCGTTGCCTACTTATGCATGTACAATGTTTTCCAAAGATTGTAACAAACTTCACTTTAGGCGGGATGATGCTTTACAGAGAGTTTTACAAACCAGAATTCACCAGTTCATGCACCAACCAAACGTGAACTTGAGCAACTTAAGAATCATAATCTTTTTCAACTACTTCCAGGAAGGTGTTCCACAGAGACCGCAAGAAAATCAAAGTCATAAATATGTTGGCAACGTGTATGTTCTCCATTCCTTCTCTGTTCTTGCTGACTCCAGTCTTAGTTTCTCCAATCTCAGATACAGCTTCAATCATAATTATACATGGGTCGACTCTAAGGAAGAAGCTATCAAAAATGACTTGTTTAATGAACTTATCTTGTCCAAGTTGCAAAACGAGATATTTATGAAGACCAACGAGGTCGCTCTCGGTACTCACGTCAATCAACTTGTTCTCGACAGGCCAGCATTAATGACCGTTATTCCATTTAACACTGAGGATACATTCGTTTTGAGTGCGAGCGGAAGTTTATTTGTAGTAACATTCATTGCTTTGAAACTTCTAAGAATTCTAATGGGCGAAGAAGGCCTACAAATGATTGGCTACGTCTCTACGGTGCCATTCAATTCCAAGTTTCATCTATACCTTCTAAAGCTTATCTTAGATCAACTGAGAAGAGGTCAAGAAAGGGATCAGAAAGCATTTAGAGGTGATTTCTGAGTTTTTGTTTTGAATAATTTTGTTTGGGGATTGGAGCCAACGTGAGTTGAGTACTTCAGACCGTCGTTTCCCCTGGTTAGATTTGGGGATATAAAGCCAAATCAGATACATATTGGCTTTTTTTACATGGGTTTTATACTGGATGGCTACTTTATACGAATATCCACATTATCTTAAGTACTGCTTTATATTAGTTTCAAACATGTTTTCGGGAAGCTCAAATATTGTAGTGGTCTGAGGCCATAAAGCTGTCGGCAGACAGATGTAACCGCCCCAACACTTTCCAAAAAACCAACATAGACTCTAGAGAAATCTACAAAGACAATTATTTTTAGATTATATCTTTCGATTTCCAATCAATATCGAAGAAAACAGAAATAAAGAAAACAGAGAGCATCAAGCATCTTACAACTTGTCGTAGTACTCAGTGTATTCTGGAACATTCTCCTTAAGACCGTGTCTCTTACGAGCAGCAACAACAATCTCACCAGCCTTAGAGGTTGGGTCGGTTGGGTCGGTTGGAAGGGTAGCCCAGTGGTCGAACACCATCTGTGGGAAAGCCTGACCACCAGTAGCCTGTCTCAACTCACCGGTGAAACCGAAGGACTCGTTAACTGGCAAGTAAGCCTTGACAGTGAACAATGGAGTACCTGGTCTCTGCTCTTCAGAGATGACCTGACCTCTCTTCTTGTTAAGAACGGAGTAGATACCACCAACAGCGGTCTCTGGACACTGAATCTCAACCAAGAAGACTGGTTCCTGAATCTTTGGCTCAGCCAACAACATGGCAGCGTAGGTAACTCTTCTCATGGTTGGAAGGATCTGGCCGGCGCCTCTGTGGATGGAATCTGCGTGAAGAGTGACATCCAAAATGTTGAATCTGATGGCACGGAGAGACTCCTCAAGGATTGGACCAGCACCAGAAGCCCAAGCGAAACCGGAGACAACAGAGTCCTTGATTTCAGACAAGTACTGGACAGCCTTAGTCTGGTCAACAACAACGTTTGGACCACTACCCTCTGGACCGAAACACCAGATCTTTCTGGCGTCAGTGACATCCCAACCGAACTCGTCAGCCAAGATTCTAGCACGGGCCTTGAAATCGTCCTTGGAGGAAACCTTACCACTCTCAATAGCAAGAGCAGTCTCCTCACCCAAAGGCTCAGCCTTCAAGTAGATACGGTTGTGCTTGTTTGGAGACTTAGACAAAGCAACGATGGAGGATTCAGAATCAACAGTCTCTCTGTAAGCAACGACTGGTGGAGAAATCTTCAATGGAATACCAGCGTGGTCATTCTCAAGATCCTGCAAACAAATTTCCAAGTGCAACTCACCGGTACCGGCAACCAAGTGCTCACCAGACTCAGACATAGAACACAAGACACATGGGTCAGACTTGGACAATCTCTTCAAACCCTCAACAAGCTTTGGCAAGTCGGAGGCGTTCTTGACCTCAACAGCAACCTGGACAACTGGAGAGACAGAGAACTTCATGACCTTCATGTTGTGGGCAGCTTCGTTGGTGGTGATGGTACCAGACTTGAGCAAGAACTGGTCAATACCGACCAAACCGATAATGTTACCAGCTGGACAGTCATCGATTGGCTCGGTGGTTCTACCCATCATCAAAACAACTCTCTGGATAGCCTTGAGGAACAAGTCGTCTTTCTTACCTGGAACGTAGTTTGGACCCTGGATTCTGACCTTCTGACCGGACTTAACAGTACCGGCGAAAACACGACCGAAGGCGTAGAATCTACCCTTGTCGGAAGTTGGAACCATCTTGGAGACGTACAACATCAAGTCGGCCTTAGCGTCACATCTCTTGATAGCCTGACAGAACTCATCGTCAGTTGGACCCTCATACAAGGTGTCAGCTCTGTATTCCTGAGCAGTAACTGGGGATGGCAATTGAAGGACAATCATCTCCAACAAAGCGTCAGCAGCTGGTAAGAACTTCTTCATGACAACCTTGAGCAAAGCCTTACCCTCAAGTTCCTTCTCGTCAGCCTTAAGAGCAATCTCAAGCTTTTCCAAGAGAGTTGGGATCTCGTCCTTCTTGAAGTTCATGATAGCAGCAAACAGTCTGAAGATTGGGTCTAACACGAACATGTTGAAAGCACGCTCCAAAGCCTTTCCATCAGCGTCCTTCTCCTTGTTGGTCCACTTCTTGGTCTTTGGGTTGAAGTAAGAGTCACCCCACAATCTCTCCATCATTTTGTTCTTGTCAACACCAAACTTCTTAGAATATCTGGTAGCGAACTGACGGATGGTGAAGGCCCAACCGTGCAAACCGGAACCGAAAGCAACGGTACCACGCTCTGGGTAAACCTGGACATCACCAAGAATCTTATCGGTGTAAGTAGCAATGATAACGTTGACGGACTCAACAGTTCTGGAGAAAGACTGATACAAGTCCTCCTTGGTGACCTGCAACTCAAGCAAAGCTCTGTCAACCTTGTTGATGACAACAACTGGCTTAATTCTCTCACCAAGAGACTGTCTCAAGACGGTCTCGGTTTGGACACAGACACCTTCAACACAGTCGACCACGACAAGGGCACCGTCAGTGACACGCAAGGCAGCAGTAACTTCAGAAGAGAAGTCAACGTGACCTGGGGAGTCAATCAAGTTGATCAAGAAGGAGTTACCGTCGGTCTTCTGCTTGATGTCCTTGACATCCTCGTCAGAAAGCTCAGAGTAGAGGGAAATGGCAGTGGACTTGATAGTAATACCACGCTCCTGCTCATCCTTTCTGGTGTCCATGAATCTGGCGTCACCAGCAGCCTTGGCAGAAATAATACCAGCACGCTGAACCAACGAGTCTGTCAATGTAGACTTACCGTGGTCGACGTGGGCAATGACGGACATGTTACGGACGTTAGTAACCTTGTCCATAAGGCCACGCATTTGCTAGAAAAAGATGTTAGTAGTTGCTTGGGGTACAATGGGAAACACAAAAGGTTGTCCGATGAGCAAGCCAAAGAATGGAACAGCTGGAAGAAACAATCAACAGCTGGTAAAGAAGAAAGCATCACAAAAAGATGGCCCTTTTCTGTGAGCCATTGGGGCACACCCCAGGAACCGTTAGATCACCAGCTGCCAGTGTGCCAGCCCCTACACAAGTGCTAGCCGCCGTGCTCATCTCTTCACCCATTGCTCTTCTGAAACTCGCGATACAACCCCATGGAATTGGGCAACATGACGTACATCAACTGTGAAGTTCACTGAAGTAATTCGTTAGTACACAAGCCAACAATAAAAGCCAATTCCCGTGGAGAAGCAGAGCGTTTGCACACCCAAAGTGTGCAACGTGTACAGAGCGACATCCCGTGGCATCGAGACAACCTTGATGGGTCCTTTACTAAAAGCAGCGCCAGCGGCAACGCTCTGTCCGCATTGGAACGCCTCACAAACACAAACGTTATCTGCTGCTTCCACACACTGTCCACCACTCTTCGTCACGTACCCATCTTGACTGATTTTTAACGGTCGTAGTTGAGATGATGCTCTCTTAGCGGCCCAGCAAGAGAACCTGAAGGGAAGGGGAAAGGTGAGAAGCAAAATTTTCAGCGCGGTGGCCAGCACGCAAATTTTTTTTTTCTTTTTTATTTTTCTTAGGTTCACGGCTCCCCACCGCCAGGCATGTGGGAGACGGGGTGATTTGCTACGAGCGTGCTGGTATTTACGTAGGCAGGAGCGGGCGCGGGCAGAGGTTCTACGCGAGGGGCCCAAGTTGGGGGCGGATCGTGCTGATATTTACGTTGGTTGCCCAAAGAAGGCTTTCCTGGGGTCGGGGCACACACATACGACATTAGCTTAGCTCAGCGATATGAGACATATTTCATATTTGGTGATGGAAGTAGTTTCCATGGATCGAGTGGCCTTTTTGCGTCGAGAAGAGTCCATGGAGCTTGTGGCAATAACGTCGATTAAGAGGACCGGGTGTGTAGTGTGGCACCAATCCATGCTTTTAGCTAGCTCAGGGATATACTCATTCAATACAACATTCATCACGACTCACTACATAAAAAAATGGGTTAGAAGGTGGAACCACCCAGGAGGGAAGCCGCATTACGAGCATCAATTGGAGTGTCGTCCATGGCCTGCTCGTCAAGCTCGGGTTCTGAAGGGATCTCGGGCTCCTGTTGCTCTTCACGTAGTAGATCGCTTGAAATATGGGACACCTTACGGTCGCCACTCCAGCTGTCACCGTCAGGACCCTGGCTTGAGCTGTTGACGAGTTTCTTGGTGGGGTACTCTTCACGGCCCAGACGAGCCAACCCACCGTTTTCATCCACCATTCTCACATCGATTCGGACTTTCTCTAGGGCCCGTAGCTTTCTTCTCTCGTACTCGATCTTTCGAATCACGAAGTCCTTGAAGACGACCTTGATTTCGTGGTCAAGATACTTAATGTATTCGTCCTTCTCGATCAGCATCTCTTCAGTGACCCGCTTAATCTTCTTAGTGAGATCCTCCTCATATGACGTGGCCTCTTCTAACGATCTGATGGCTTCGTCAACCTTGATTGGGTTGATATCTCTCTTCGTCCTCAACTTTCTCGCATTCTCATGTTTGATCTTTGTGTTGGCTTGTGCCGTAATGAGGTCCCTCATCAGCAAATGCCGATTTGTCAAGGCTTCCTTGATGGTGTATCCGTCCTCGGCAATGCTCTGCAAGCCGTCACCTAACGTTGCAAGGTCCAAAGACCCTAGGATCGAGTCTAAATCACCCAGTGAAGTAATGGTCTTGCCCACCTTCTTCCACATGTTTTGCATTCCAGGGTGGAAATTCTCCAAGTTGTTGAGCTCGACCACCCTGATACCAAGCTCGTTCTCGTACTGTGCCAATTGTTTCCTCAACTTGGTTAGTTTCTCCAACTTTTCAATTACAGCCTTCGAGTTCTGGTATATTGACTTTATCAAAGGTCTGAACTCTGCTAGCTCTAGAACTTCGTCATATGGGGGTTGGAATTGCTTTAATGTCTTTCTCTTTAGGCCCGATGCTGGTAAGGACGACTTGTTGACAGGCGAATATGTACCAAAGTCGCTCTCAACAAAGAACACAAACTCCTCGTTCCGTATGAGGATTGGGTTTGCGGTGATTCTGTTGAACCACTTCTGGAAATTGAAAATTGTACGTCTGTAGTCTTCTTCATTCTGGATTCCGTAGTTGGTGAAGGACAGTGGCAATGCAGGAACAAAACACTCCGGATTCGCACCATTCAAAAACTTCCAGAAGGTTGCGAACTCAAAGTACGATTTCTTGATACCTTTATACGTCTTCTTTCTAAAATGGGTAATGTCTGTGCTCAGATCGAAAATCACACCGGGGTTCTCTTTCTTATTGGAGAGTGAGCCACTTCTCTCCAGAGCTGTGACCTTCACCGTTATATGGCACTTGTCTTTTTCAGCACGTTCCGGCAGAAGCGTCGTTTCAGTCTTTAAAGGTGGTGAGAGGTCGTTCTTGGCTGGGGCAGGCGGTGCCTGCTCGTCTTGGTGCTCAATTGGCCTAGGGAGATCCACGTCTGCCTCTGGAGGGGTTATTGGCTGGGTCGCTGGCTCCGCAAACGGGTTGTTGTCGAACTCGTCAGGATCGTAGGGAGTTGTTGACGACATTGCACCGCAGGTCCTCGATATTCTTGTTCCTGTAAATAGCCCAGGATCTCAGTGTGACTCAGGCGCTCTCTATCGTTCTTCAAAACGGTTTGTAGTCTAGTTGGAGGGTGTTTATCACTTAGTTGCGGGTGTGGCTATTCAATCTCCTGGGCCGATAAAACCACCCCAAACACCACCCAAACACCATCCGAACACCACAATTGACGCTCCACAAGCCGGGCCGAAGAGAAGTGGTCTCGAAGGTCTAGTAGGAGCCTATGAAGTGATATTTAGAGCTGATTGGGTAGTTTTAGTTTGTGGAAACTACTCGTTTGTCGTCTCATTACGATTTCCCTTGGTCGAATTGAGTTTATATTTCTGAAATGGGTAGGCGTATGATTCTTAAGCCTGTCAAAGAAGGTGACATCGCTATCAAGGGTATTATCTTTGACATGGATGGGACGCTATGTCTTCCACAGACTTGGATGTTTACCGAAATGAAGCAGTCG
Organism: Petasospora xishuangbannaensis; assembly: GCA_030585085.1. Classification (NCBI taxonomy): domain Eukaryota; kingdom Fungi; phylum Ascomycota; class Saccharomycetes; order Phaffomycetales; family Wickerhamomycetaceae; genus Petasospora; species Petasospora xishuangbannaensis. Next base: position 93,268 of record JAJMBV010000028.1, on the reverse strand, counting down.
ATTGGTATGGAGGATCATAGTGTGGATATTCTCACTTACATCTCGGATATGTCTTGTGGGAATCAGGTAATTGCAAGAGAGAAGATCGCTGCCGTGGAGCGAAAGGCCATGGACCAGATGCAACCCCAGCGCGGCCTAGTTGAGCTTATGAAGTATTTGACCTTGCAGGATATTCCCAAAACTATCTGTACGAGAAATCTCATTGTACCTGTAAGTCATCTGATCTCGAATTTCATTCCAGAAGAACTCTTTCACCCTATCATCACAAGGGATTTCATCCCTACGAAGCCTCACCCGGCCCCGATTCTCCATATATCTGAGCAATGGGGAATAAATCCAGAGAATATCATCATGGTTGGTGATTCAAGAGATGATATGGATGCAGGGCATAGCGCTGGTGCCAGTACCGTTCTTATTAAAACACATGCAAACGAGCACATTAGAGATGTCGCAGAGACCGATTACGTTGTGGATTCGCTCTTGGACATCATCAGACTAGTTGAAAATGGCTATGAGAGAAAGGATTAAACACTAGGATCAAAGAACAAGAAGAAAAAGATTTTATTGTTAATGAAAAAATAAATTAAAATCGCTTACCTTTTGTTTATATAATAACAGCCACCAGTCGATGCTTACCTCGTTTTCTCGCCAACCAATATGAGCATGATATTTGCTCGGTCCTGATTTCTTAGACCCATAATGACATTCAGAATAACATCCGCTCTTTTTTACTCTATTTGTGAGAGTATAAAACTAACCCCACGAACAAACCCCTCTCCCATAAGATCTTCATATTGTCAGAGTTCTTACTGGCTTGAGTGATTTGATTATAGCTAAGCGACTAATCCATAAATGCTTTCATATAAAGTCCCTACCATCCCACAAAAAACTCCAGGCGTTTTATTGTTGGCGCTTACATTCAGGCCATTAGTCTTCCTTAATTGTTCTCTCTCAACTTCTTATAAAGAGCAACAATGTCTCAACTATCACGGTTTTCGTTTCTAATGCTTCCAGTTGATCTGCAGATCTTCTTGAAGGCTATGATTCAAACTGAGCCTTTGAACACACTTGAGAAACTACTTTATTCGTTTCCATCTCTTTCCAGAAACTTTCTACTGGTGTCTGATGCCCCAGGCCAGTCAGATTGTCTTTTAAATATTCCTTGTGTTTGAAAAGTTCCCTTCAAATACATCGTTTTTAGAGACTTGGAGGCGCTCATCAACTCAGATCACATTCTATTGTTGTCATTTCCCTATCATAAATACTCTAAAAGCCGTTACGAGTTGACAGCATCATCGGAATGTGACTGTGGACGGTATTTAGACTCCCGTTCTTTAGTTCTTTGCTCTGTAATAGACAGTGATGAGCAGTTCTATTCTTTGATCAGAAAGCATGCGAGGAGTGCGAACGTTTTACGTCTTATTTCATTGCCGCATAGGCAATCTTTAGGAAGCAAATATCTAAAGCTCACATCTTCCATTGACCTATTGAATATAAATTTCGGGTTTTTGCAAACCATACACATTCATGTCTATTCGCACTTCAATGTTCAAAGTGTATTCACTTGTCTGCGAATGGCTTATATCACATTTAGCCGAGATGTTAAAACTAACCCCATCGTATATTTCAAAGCTCCCAACCTCATGGCATTGAGAGTTGTGTATTCGGGTTCGAATCATCCTCTCATTGATACAAAGGATATGAGTTTGAGACGAAGCTCGAATTTTAACTATATAAGTCTTGAGAATCTCGACTGGAATCCCTCCTCCATTGGCCACTTTGGGGCATCGGACTTCCCGCCGATTCAACAAATAAGGTGTTGGGGCTCCGAAATTAATGCGGTAAAGTTCGAGTATGGTACGAGAGGTGTCAATTATATTGGGGTTCCTGATAAGCTATTGGAACTACGCCACCAACTACTTATAAAGTGGTTTACTGTCCATTCATGAGAATTCTGGCCATATATGCGAATGATACTTCATCATTGCCCTTTTGTTTTGAAGTATTGGCTTTATCCAGATTGTGTCTTATCTCATACGAAGACAAGGAAACGTATAACTGTGGCTGGGATCTGCGAAATCTGATCCGTCTAGGTCAAAAGTGCCTGAAAGACGTGATCATTGATGATCGTGGCCCAAATGATCGATCACTAGAACTCGATAACCTTCTGCCAATTGCAGACTCTGTTAAGAGTCTCATTTTGCTTAATCACTTTCCCAGGTTGATATTTACTGAAAAGCACAGTAGATTCACAAAGCTCGAGAGTGTAAGAATTGATATAGCTAGCCACATTTTGCGGTTCTCACAAAAACCTACTATGAGTAAACCATCATGCCTAAATGATTTCATGCCACAATTGCTGCTGCAAAATAAGAGCTTGTCCAGTATATCCTTTTCTTTGCAAGATATCATGCCTAGACTGAAACAGTTAGAGTTGGACTTCTCAACGAACAGTTCCACAACGGAGTACTCGCAAATGCTTCAAGTGGATATTAGCCTTGAATTACCTGCAACTTGCAATACGGTACACATAAGTAACAAGCTCTGGCTAAGAGATATTTTTATTGATGGTCACATAACTCCTCATAACAAGCCTCCAAAGGGTGAACAACGCTTTCAGAGTTTTTCCAAAGCTAAATGGGACGGCAAATTCGAAGAGACAGAATTTTCGTGGTATCCCTTCCTTCGATGGTTTTCCTATAAGATATAAATCACCCTTCATACGCTAGGTCACGCCTAATATGATATTGTATTTCGTCGCTGTGAGCAGCTTCCTACAGAAGTCGTTTATATCAACTTTTATAGGTGCGAGAACAATTACTACAGGAGCACACCTCTAAATCCCGTTGTTGTGCCAGCCGCACAGCTGATACAACAACGGGGACAAATCCTTGTATTTCCTATCTATTTATCCTTTCCATCTTTTTTGGTGGATCACATGTTGCAGGTTTTACTGTATAAATATCCAATACTTCCCACCTAATCGTGGCGTCGGTTTTCCAGTGGTGTGTCAATTTGTGGTCGCAGAACAAGGTAATTTGATTCGGTGTGCTAACGGTAGTCCTGAGTCTAACCTGCAAACAATTTTGAGGATCATTTTGGCAATTACGTGCCTGATTTGTGATTGCCATTCGCCTGAGTTTTACTCTCTGCTTAATGATCTAAGGGGGGTCACTGGCCAAGAAACTTCAGTGATCCTAGTGTGGGAATCAACGAAACACACTTGCTCTTCTCCCTCAAAAACAGAAACTAATCTACAAAATCGGTGTGATAATGAATCAAAACAACGCAAGGTTTGATGCCTTGGAAAAAACATTTACATCTCTCTAAGGAATTCAATTAAGAAACGGAGGCTTTGGATTCCATACAAAAGCTCTTGGATCTTTCAATAACAAACTTACGAGACAAACGTAATAATTGACTGCGGAACACTAAGGAGACTAGAACCTGGCATATTCGTTTACTATCACCAATATGTTGGTTCTGGTTACCACTTTCTTTTAATAAGCATTCTTTATAGACTTGCGCTCACAGATTCCTTAGTATAGCCGCCAGAATCAATCTGTTGGATTTCTTCCTTTGTTCCCACAAGAGCTCTGCCCTTCATATTAGCGTATTCTCGTATATTTATGATCTCTTCAAATTTAGTGTAATTTCTTTATATGCATTTAATATATCGTGATACTTTTTGGCTTGTAGTCGTTTGCACTTTTACAAATATCACTACAGTAATCCTTGGGACCCTCTGGAGAAATAACGATTGAGATCTGATCACTACTCAACAATAGAAGGTAAAAGAAGTCATTGGTTCACGCAATTCATTTCATCTCGACATCACTATTATCAGTATTGACGGTAGATGATGAAGCTGCATAAATGTGTGAATCCGGGAGCGTATGTATCGGTGATTGTCGAGCGCCTTCGTTCCATACCTTCTCCAAGGGAGGTAATCCATCAAGCTCCACTTTCTCATTCATAAACTGTTCAGCAATATGTCTGGCGCTGAAAGTAACATCAATACCACTTTCTCCTCGTGATTTTATTTCAGATACGCTGCCTTTACCAAAAATATCCAATGCCCTCTTCAATCCTTCATCATCAGCATTAGAAAAATTCGTGATAGTGATGGTTTTAGTCCGCAAATCTAAAGAACGGTTTCCTGAATTGGGATGCCTAGCATATGGGGCATAGGCTGTACGGCCCCTACCTCTAATAGCTCCACTTCCTCGAAACCCACCCCTGCCCCTCGAAACAGTATTTAATCCCCATTCCTTGCCTGCGAGCTTTGCCTTGTCCTGAGCAATGGCATGTGGCGTCACTTTGTTCTCCTCCATTTCTCTCTGAATACCCTCAACCCTGATTCTTATATTTCTCTCCTCTTCTGGGTTAGAAAGAAGCTTTTCCTGTAAGGAAGACAACTCCTTCTCGTAATCGTTTAGCATTTTCTCCTTCAGGGCAATCAGTTGTCTAAGTTTATCTTCTCGCTCCTTTTTCTTGATCTGTTTCTCCTCGAACTCCTTTTGTTTCTCGGCCTGTTGGGCTTTAAATTTTTCAATGTCGAACTGTTGCAGTTCTTTAGGTTCTTGCTTCTTAAAAAAGATCTTGATAAATCTGTTGTCGAAGATAGGAGTTGGGTTTGACCATGCCTTCCGCGCACTTCTGCTATCAACAAAGTCTATTTCTGCGCTTCTGGACTCAGCAATAACCGTAACAGATCTTATCTCGCCAAATCTCGTAAAATATTCTCGTAGTTTATCTTCATCCAGTTTATCAAGTGGCAAGCTTGCCACAACAACAGCTTTTCCTCGCTGTTTGTCAGATGTTCCTTCACCAACAAGGTTTGCATCTCTGTACTTGTCTTTAGAAAACTGTCGAGAGGGTTGGAAAGAAGACTGGCGATGTTGTGAATAGGCCCTTTTGGAATCATAATGGAAGCTTCTCGGTGTCTGACTGTAGGAAGGGTGCTCTGTAGGATCTTGGGCGGTAGTCAGATGTGGATTCTCCGTGACAGTCTTAAGTGGTTCTCTAGTACGATCTTTGGAAGCATATGACTTAGTTTCCAAAGCATTTGCAATTTCAGAGGCAAATCTATGGCACTTGTCAGTATCTTCTATAAAATCTTCTAGAGATGAAGTCAGTAATTTGATCAGTTCGTCGCCTTCAACCTTGTGAGCCAGCAGCGCAAGGATGTAATCGGCAAGAACGTCCGGCTCTGCATCCGATATCTGGCTTGCACATGTCGTCAGCCAGGACTTCAAACGAGTAATATCCTGTTCTGATAAATCTGGCATCGTTCACACCCCTCAATTGTGAAAGATGTCCCGTATTAGAACCTCTGCATCTATAACCTCCTCTGTATTAACTTGGACTGATGTCTCGCGCCAATGAATGGTTACGAGCCTGTGTTTTTTATGGTTAAGCGGCGTTGATACTTTGGGTTATGGTGCCCTTTCTCTGTTTGTTTCGCTTTCGTGAGCCTCATCTCCTCTTCGAAAACCATCAAAGATTCTTCCAGATGTGTTCTGACTATTTCTACTTTGCCCTTGATTTTAAGACAACCAAGGCATTGCAGTTAGAGAGGACAAAGCACTTGACTGATCCATTAGAACTTCACAATGGCAAAAAAAGCGCAAGTAATTGATGAAGCTAAGCACGCGGAGTATCAGAAAGTAGCTGATACTATTAACGCGATGTACATAGACCAGGAATTCAAAGATAAAGACGAGGATTTTCAGATTCTTTCCACAATCCGGTATGACCCGCTTCTGGTTGAATCAGTTGATTTTGTATTGACGTTTGATGAAAATACAGATAACTCCTGTTTATACTTTCTTTTTAGGGAACATCTCCAACGTACGAACTTTGCGCTTCAGTACTTTGATTTTGGGTATCAGTTGACCAGAAAGCAATTTCTGGCGCAATTGAACAAGGCAGTGGAACCACTTGATAAATCAGAGTGTTACAAATTAAGGTTGACTATTGGAAAAGATGGGAAAGCCAATATCACGGCTGTTCTTATACCGCAAAGATATAACCTGCTTGATGGCTTCATCCCAAGTGACAAATACTTATCCCCGACATGGAATGTTTATATCGACACCGAACCCATTCCTATTTCGGCCTTTACTTCTTTCAAGACTACAAGAAGAAAGAGATATGATCAAGCCCGTGAAAGAATGCTTGTGAAGGACACGGAGCAACTACAAGAAGTTCTCTTATACAATACTGCACAACAAGTCACAGAAGGATCCATTACAAACATCGCTTTTAGGGATCCCAAGGGTGAAGAGGATGAGTGGTTTACCCCCGTTCTCTCTTCAGGATGTCTGTGTGGTGTTGTAAGGCATATGCTACTTACAAAAGGTTTCATCAAGGAAAAACTAATCTATCTCCGGGATATCAAAATTGGGGATGACGTCTTGCTGTTTAATGGTATCATTGGCGTGATGAAGGGGAAAATTATGGAGAGAAGATCAGTTTTAGGCGTTTAAATGAGAGTACGAGTGGGACATTTTCCCTCAATATTACCTAGCAAGGTCTAGAACTATATTATGTATAAAAGTGGTCTGGCGTACAACTTTTAAGCAACAAGTGCCTTAATCTCTTCATCATCATATCCCAAAATGTAGAATATGTCACTGATTTTCTCCGTGTTAAGCTTTGCAGGAGCAAGCTTCTGAACTGTTGGTTTAGCGTTCCAAGCAATTCCGAACCCTGCAACACCCATCATCTTCAAGTCATTAGAACCATCACCAACTGCAACAGCAGCCCTGAGGTCTATGCCTTCTTTCTCAGCAATTTCCCATGTTAGCTCTGCCTTCTTGTCGCCATCAACGATGTACCCTTCGGTTTCGCCGCTGAAGACGAGATTTCCATCTGCGTTCTTTTCGGTCTTCAAAGTATTAGCAAAGGCGTAGTCAAGACCAAGAGTCTCCTTAACATAGTTGGCCAATGGGATGAAACCACCACTGAGCACAGCAAGGGTGCACCCGGTTTTTTTAAGACCTCTCATGAGCTCATGGTCCCCCTTTGTGAATTCCAGCTTCTTCTTCAAGTCGTCCCAGATGGTTCCATCTATGCCCCTGAGGAGTTTGACTCTTCTCGCAAGGGATTCCTTGAAGTCAATTTCACCATTCATAGCCGCAGTGGTTATCTTCTCAACCTCGTCTTCAACACCAGCATATGCAGCAATGAGTTCAATGACTTCCTGGTAAATCAGCGTTGAGTCCATGTCGAAGCAGAACAGTTTCTTGGCTTTTCTGAACTCATCGTTTTTCTGAAAAATCAAGTCGAGCTTGTCACATAGTGGGCTCTCGCTGATGGCTTCCTTTATCTTGGCCGCAGTCACACGGATCAAGGCGTCATCATGTGCACCGTCTGGGTGCAGAATCTGTACTTCAAAGTCGTAGGCACGGTCGCCGCTCAGGGTACGCACACGTCTGATTCTCACAGGGAGTTCCTCGATAAATCTCTCGAGATCCGTATACGTAGCGGAATCAATGGAACTATGTCCAATACAGGTGAAGACATGCGTAGCAGAAGTCATTTGAGAAAAGAAAGGTTCCGAAAGAAGAAGAACAAGAAGAATGTAACGGAACAGGTGGGAGAGGTGGAACGATAGTCGAACAGGTTGCGGAATAAGGGGCAAGCAAGAGGAAAATAAACAAGCAGAGAACTAATCTTAACAGAACAGAACAGAATAATCACTTAGAAAAATTGGATATTATGGCTAAAAAAACGTAATCCACTAGCGATACAAGTACCAGCATAGTAAACGTATGTTGTCGAAGGAAGAGAAGCTCCGTTACGCGCCGCGCGATGAGCTCGTGCACGTGCCCTGGCTCGTGATCGCGCGAACCCGTTTTGTATCCGTCCACGGGCGCGCTCGATCAACACCGTAGTGGGACCCCTTCCAGAGCCCTTTTCGACGGCCAGAATGCCTTAAAGGGCAATAACAGCAAGGCAGTTCGACAGAATAAAGACTCCACAATCCAACCCTGACGGGAGTTTAAGTAATGTCTACAATCTCGTCGGAGCTTGCCGCTGCAATAGAAGAACCAGACCTACGGCCAGTGCCACCGTCTCAAGAAGAGCTCGCTATCACACCCGCACAGAGGATGCTTTCAGCTTGCTCCGGCTCGATCTTCACGTCGCTGTTCGTAACTCCATTGGATGTTGTTCGTGTGCGGCTTCAGCAACAAGAGCTGCTAGTGCCTACAGAACCTTGCTGCAAGCGCCAGGTGTTCTGGAGCCCGTCACCATTACCATCGCCGGCAGCGATGGTGCACTCATCGTCTTGTATGGGTGCCGGATCAACAGTGTGTGTCACCGAACTTCCCAAGCCTGTGAAACCTCTCAAGGGAACAGGGTCTGCCCTTGTTACAATAGCGCGCACAGAGGGCATTTCGACCCTCTGGCGTGGTCTCTCACTTACTCTCTTCATGGCTGCGCCAGCGAACATCGTGTACTTCACGGGTTACGAGCTTCTCCGTGACTCATCACCTTTAAAAAGCTTTACAACACTCAACCCACTTTTGTGTGGATCACTTGCACGCGTGCTTGCTGGAACGGTCGTTTCGCCACTCGAGCTTCTCAAGACTCGTCTACAATCTGTGCCGAATAACCAGACGCTGCTATCTACTCTCATCAAAGATCTCGGTTCTGAAATATCTAAAAAGGGCCCACAAGTGCTCTTTCGAGGACTTGCACTTACTCTATGGAGAGATGTCCCATTTTCAGGGGTATACTGGGCCTCCTATGAGTTCTTTAAAGAGAAATTCCAGAAGACGCTGCGCATAACTCACAATCCGCAGTCAGACCTATTCATCCATTCCTTCCTCTCTGGAAGTATATCAGGCTCTATTGCAGCACTCTTAACAAACCCCTTTGATGTAGGCAAAACGAGACTTCAGATATCTAATGAAAAAGACCTACTAAAGGAGAAGAACATTGTCAAATTCATGGGTGATATTGTCAAGTATGAAGGTTTTGGTGCGCTTTATGTTGGTTTTGTCCCACGTATCTTGAAGGTGGCTCCGTCCTGCGCCATTATGATTTCTAGTTATGAACTGGGAAAGAGGTTCTTTTCTATTGCATCCAATGATCAGCCATTAACTGACAACTAATTTTTTTCTCACGACTTCCCATCCATTCTTGCATATATCTATAGACATGTACCTACAGGGGAGCGTTTTGTTTTATCTAAAGACAATAAATGCATCTTGTACACAAATATGTTTAATATCAAGGAAATGTAGAAACAAATCCGTCTTCACCACTGGTGTGGTCCCCCAGGAATCACTCCAAGCGATCCCGATGTACTATATGAATTGATTATGTTAAAATTGTCATGCAAGTGGGATGAAGAAGCGTTCGACTGGATCGGTCGAGACTGGTCCTTAAAAGCATCGTTTACCTTAGCACTGGAAGAACCATTCTTGGGTGTTCTCAATACGTCGTTCTCATCTCGTTTTATACCATTCGGACTCTCCCCTAGACAATCCGTTCCTGGATCTTTATCGTGGGCACTGTACCCCAGGGACCGCATACCGTCTCGTGTTTGGATGGTACCGCTCGCCAAGTTGTTATATTTGTTTTGTAAAATGAGTTTCTGAAGGCTGGATGCTGACTGTTCTTCCTTGGTTGTAAAGTTGTAATGGTCCAAGAAGTAGCTGCTAGAATCCTTAAATCTAACCCCAGCATTCTTCAACGCCATCATGTAGTCCACAAGTGAGTTTTTGAGCCCATTATTGATTGACCTAATGAGTTGATCCTCGACAATTTCAACTGAACACTCCAATTCTTCTAAGCTTTCTTTAGTCAAGAGCATAAGAGCTGTATCACCAACCTTGTTTTCCCCTTCCTTTAGTTTGGCGAGTATCTTGTTTCTCTTCCACCGTAGGTCATTCGTTTTCTTCTCTCTCTTGTTAACATTGGCCAATTGGCCAATGATTTGATTTTGCTTCTTGATCCTCTGTTCTGATATTTCTAGTTCTACCTCTAGCATCTTGACAAAGTGATACAACAACCTCTTGCAATCTTCGTTGGGTAAGATATTGGACCAAGAATTGATATCCTTTATCAATCCTTGCCGCTGTTTCATTACTCTTTTCTCCTGTTTGATTAGCTTTTGAAGTCTCACATCTATAGTATGGGATGTTTGACGTGTATTTGGACTTAGTTTGTCAAAGAATGATGTTAATGGAAACCCACTAAGCCCAGAAGAATGTGCAGGACCCGCAGACTGCAGCAACTGCGAATACACCTCATACTTCTCTAATGAAGAGGGCCGGGTACCAAGATCGTGAATTGTGCTCAGCAGATCATCGAGGTTGTATAGAAAAGTTCCGGCTGAAATCCCAGGTGTTGCACTTGATGTTTGGGGCCGTCCAGAATCCAAGATCATAGAGCTTCGAGAGGACAGGCGGTATCGTGGATCAACAACAGAAGCACTTATCAGATGACCCGAAAAGTGATCTGGGTAGGATGACATGAAATTGAAAGTTGATTAAAAATAATCTTGTTGTCAAGAAAAAAACTAACTAATCCTGCTTTTGCTATCTATTGCGTGTAGTCTTGGTTGTCCTATTTATCGAGATAGCATTATAGGCTTGGTTTTGTGTCATTATGCCGAAAATTCCAAAAAGCCCGCAGCTCCTTACGTTAAAACTGACAAAATTCAAATGAAAAGGAAAAATATATTGAAAACATGAATATCTACAGTGCGTTGCTTCCGGGTTCGCTTAAGCATCATATAGTTTTGTGAATTTCGACGAATATTACTTTTTAGTGACTTCCTCATCAAGGTTGAGACCGGTGATTTTCTTGGTCTGTATCTTGGCTTTCTCCAAAAGCGAGAGCATATGTTTCTGTGCTTGCTCTGTTTGGCCTTCAGTTTTAGAAAGAATTAGCTCAGCATTCTTCAGAAGCTCGTCCTGCTTTGTAGCCAAAGCAGGTAAAGCGGTGTGTTCGGCTTTGTGGGCAAAAGAAGTCGTGTTGGCAAAGGTGTGAGGAAGTGTGTACTTAAACGCAGTTAAACCAAACAAAAATGGTGTTACAGCTTTGAGGAAGAAGTTGGAACGTCTTGTAAGAATTGTAGCAGAGAGCGTGGCCACGGCAATGTAAGCCGCTGCTGGGAGGAGATCTTCGTCTCTGTTGTGCAAGTTGGCAATGGTCGTGGTGAAGTGTTGCTCTTTAGTATGGTACTTCTTTGTTAGCTTGTCGATAGCACTATTTGTGGATAAATAGAGGCTGTTGAATGTGTTTCGAACAACCTCGATCTTCGACTCGATAAAAGATGGCGACCGAACAGTAATTCCGTTGATTAGCTTGTTTGGTCCGAGGAGCCCAATTTCGGTCTCTGTCGCCGCAACAACAGTACCTGGGAGAGGTGTCACAGCCTCTTCATCTTCGTAGAATTTACGTTGAGGCATCTTTCTGTCTGAATATTGAAATTGAATGTCTTCCTTTCACTATCAGTGCCACAATACGACAATACTCCTTCGTTCATGTCCACCCTCCTTCTCTGAGATGCTCGAATCGCGTTTCTCAGAAAAGTAATTGCCTACAATAACACGTGACTAAGCACGTGATGGGTTTGTCTCCATTACCTTTACTTGTGTTTTATTATCTTTACTGCTCGGTCGGGCTATTGAATACGCTCTTCTACACATCATTGAAATCAGGTAAAAATATAAATTGTGCTAGCCACTCCACTTCAGTAAACGAAACGGAAGTCGAGCCTTCTATTACCAAGATCTTCAGTGTTCTCGATGTAATCTTGTTGTTCCTCTTTGGACATTTGCCTCCATTTCTGCTCTCTTTTCTTGTTTCTCCATTGATAGTAGAATCTCGTAAAAATACAAGCAAAGAATGACCCAACAGTGATTCCTATGAGCTGTGTGTTTCCACGATGGTATAATGGCTTGTCATCGGCACGATATATGTTGGCCGCTATTATGGAAGATGCTTGCGAGAACATATTAACCAAAGCTGCACTGACCGCTCTTGACCGAACAGAGTTTGAGTTGGCCGAACACCATGAGATAGTAATGGCCCATGAAGGACAGAATCCAAGAAGAAGGGTGAGGATTGCATAAGTAGGCCAGGCCTGGATCATGGACCCTGGCCAATATCGAATTGGGACTAGGAACACAAAGATCCATAGACAAGTGAAAGCTAAAGTGTACGCCCTTGCATTTAACCTCTCGGACAAGTGTCCCAAGAGAGGTAGCTGAATTATGTTAAGGAAGTTGTAGGGTATCGCAAGAAGGTTGGTGTGGAAAGTATTAAATCCGAGCTGTCTCAACGTAAGTGTAAGATAAGTACTCACTGGGGCAGCTCTCATATCCAGCAAAAGACGGATAATATAAACTGGAAGCATGTCAAAATCTGTCAAAGATATGAACAACTCCTTCAAAGAGACCGGCTCTCTGTTGTTCATATCGCCCTTTGATGGATCGTCTCGCAATACACGATTAACCACAATTTTCTCCTCGTGATCTGTAAACCAACCATGCGGACGGAACCAAGTTTTAGTGCTAACTGCACTGGCTGGCATCATAAAAAAACTGGCAATACCAACCGCCAAAGTCATTGCACCTTCAATAAGGAAAACCCATTGCCAACCATGGGGAAGTGGACCAGATTTAATCTGTAACAGCCCAGCACCAAGTAAAGAACTGAATATGTTCGTGAGCGGGTTCGCAATATAGAACAAAGACAAACGAAGTGGAAGCTCCTTAGAAGTGTAGAAGTAGGACATCCAAAGAGTGGTGTCACAGATAAACCCTCCTTGGAACAAGCCAATCAAAGCACGAGTTATTATAAATCCTGTTTTCCCTTTCATTGCTGCCTGTGAGAGAGAGACAATGCTCCATAGACACAACTGTGCCGGGATCCATCTTTCTGCGCCAATTTTTTTGGAAATAAGTTGGGAAGGGAGTTCAGCACTTAGGAAACAAATCAAATTAATAGTGTTAGCCAAGTTGTAATCATTGGTAGTCACCCCTAGATCATCGAGTAAGTTGTCGCTCAGAGCTTGGGCTATATTTGCTCTGTCAAAGTCCAGAGCAGTGAACATCACATAAGCCCAGAATGTCACACGCCAGTCACATTTCCAGCGGACTCTGCGCTCCTCTTCTTGAGTCCAAGTATAATCTGGATCAAACTTTTCACGGCACTCATACTTTGTGGTTTCGTACAGTTTCTGGTAGTAAGTGGCAACCTTTGGGTCTTTAAAGATGTGATCCGATGAAGAGTACGACGAACAGGATTCGATGTCCTGAACTTCAACCCTCTCGGTCTGCTTAAGACCTATATCGATACTCTGGATATGCAAATCGTCCTTCTTCTCGTGCCCATTCGAAGTGGCTCCTTTCAACCAATCCTTGACGGCCATAGCTTCTTTCTTGCGTAGTTATGTTTTAAACTCTCTTCAGGGTCCTCCAAATAACTGCAGTGGTGCTTATAAGCATTTCTCTAAATAATTCCAGGAGAGAACTACGCACGAAGTGATGACCAAATTGGATAATAGCTAAAGCCATGCACACCATTGTGTATCTATCCCAACATTCCTATTCCAGGGGCACAAGCTTCTACTAAACATCGCCGCATATACATTATCAACTAATAAGAAGGCCACACCGCCGACATTGATTATTGATATTACGAAAAGAAGCAACAGTAGTGGCTCCCCCTCGCCACATTTTGAGTGTGGATCGCAGAGTGTGGAGTGTGGCGCAGATTTATGCGCTGTACCTCCCCAGGTTAAGGCAGCGCAGCAGCGTTGAATGTGTCAGCCACCGCAGTGACAATGTGCTCTTTTTGAAACGAAATGGAGAAAAAGCCGTCCTTTCCACGCTATTGGGATATATGTAGGATAGCAATCATGTATATGCGAGTTTGTGGTGGCTTTGGTGGAACCACTGGCTTTGCTATCAATTTGGGTTAACAAAGCGACTACCTGATTTAAAAGCTATGCATTACTACTCATATGTAGAGCTACATAAGTAGGTACACTAGCTCGTCTTCAACAATTAGATTACAGTATTTCTTCATCCCTTAGTAACAACTACAATGACAACTACAACTGCTACAATCACTAAGGAGCCTCAGGTTTTCCACATTGACGTTACTTCTAATGACGGTGTTGCCGCAAGCTTTTCGGATACCAAGAATCTGTCATCAGCCATTCACTTTAGAAAAGGTCTCGACAGAGTTGACAATAACTCTGGTGTCTTGAAGGTAAGTGATCATGAGTACCAGACTTCCAACTATCCTCAGTGGCTTCCAACATGGGATCCTCATGAGAAGTACGAGCCGTACTCTGATGATTACAACAAAAAGTTTGTTGACAAGGGTCACTTTGCCGATAAGGACTTGAGGAACTTGTTCCCACCAGAGAAGTCTGAATCCATCACTATCAAGAAGTTAACGCCAAAACTTGGCTCTGAGATTCGTGGTGTTCAGTTATCTCAATTGTCAGATGCTGCTAAGAACGACCTTGCACTCTTTGTGGCGCAGCGTGGTGTCGTCGTCTTCAGGGACCAGGACTTCCAAAAGAAGAGCCCTGAGTTTTCCAAACAGTTTGGTGAATACTTTGGTCCATTACATGTTCACCCATCCTCCGGTGCCCCAGCTGGTTATTCTCAGTTCCACGTGGTATACCATAGAAAGGATACTGAAGAGTACAACAGAGTCTTTGGTAAGCAGCTTTCTAACCGTGGTTGGCACAGCGATGTCACCTATGAAAAGTTTACTCCTGGTACTACTTTTTTCACTTTCTTAGAGGGTCCAGAAACTGGTGGTGATACTATTTTTTCTGATTCTGTTGAGGCTTACAACAGACTCTCACCGAAATTCAAAAAGATAATCTCCGGATTGAAGGCCGTGCACTCTTCTGAGAGACAAGCGGCCAGTTCCAGAGCCGAAGGTGGTATTGAGAGAAAGCCCCCATCAACCAACTTGCACCCGCTGGTTCGTGTGCACCCCGTTACGAAGCAGAAGGCTCTCTTTGTGCCAAATTTCATTGAGGAGATTGACGGTCTCAAGAGAGAGGAATCCGACGCTATTCTGAAGCTTTTGTTTGACCATGTCAACCACTCTCACGACTTACAAGTTAGAGCCTCATATGAGCCAGGCTCTGTCGTTGTTTGGGATAACAGAAGAGTTCTCCACGCTGCTACTTTTGACTGGGCTTCAGGCGAAGGTCGTCATTGTTACAGAATCACACCATTGGCAGAGAGACCTGTCGAAGATGTGGAAGAGCTCGAGGAGTGGAACCGTTGATGGTTATGCTAGTTGTGTGTTTATTAAGCTTATTTCTGGCTATGCTGCGTGTTTACTTAAAATTATATGATTTGGTTTTATTGGATAACTGTAACTCTGCGTGGTCTCTCGAGAGCGACGAAGAGCTGAGTGTGTGGAGAACCGTTAGTGAACTGTTTTTTTTCGAAATATTGACTAATATCTTTATGACTTATAGCTATCCGCTTTATATTGATAATAATTGGGGTATTTTCTGCTTCATCGATTTGGTAACGGCGACTACTACGTGGACGTCTATGAAGGAAGAGGTTTGGAGATTCGGAACATACCAGCTAATAGAGGGCTAGTCAAAATGATCATCAAAATGCTAATTAGCACTCATGAAGTTATTAATAAGTATGTATACTAGTCATATGAATGCCTCATTCTATCAAAACTATCGGGCTTCCATCATTGGATGGTGGTCGGTGGGACGTCGACTGCCACTAAGAGACCACAGAAAGCCGGTACAGCCCGTCACACACTTTCGAGAAATCACCACAGAGATTCAGAGTATCACTCACCGTCTAACATATTTCTTGGGCCGCCTTTTCTACCCACATTTTCAGTATTGTTCGTACTACAAATCTACTCACGCGTTGATTCTGTCCCTCTGGCAACTTTTCCCCTTGAGTGACTATGGACACACATAGATAATGAAGTAGGTTGTATTGCTCTGTTGGGACCCTGCCGCGGTCTCCTTGGATGCTCCTTGATACTAACAAACACCAAAAAGGACGTACGTGACCATCGCAGACGTTCCAATAGGGTACACGACGCCACCGTTTCCTTCATTGTACTGGCCCGTCGGCAATGACAAGTACTCGGTGTCATACCTCTACTACACTGGCGATGTATGGCGGTTCACGGTTCTCTGGTCACTCATATTCTACGGCGCCTTCTACGGCGCAGTTGGAATCTGGGCCTCGTTCGTTCATCGCAAGTTCTCTAAGGCCATGTGGATGATTGGTTTCTACATTGTCCTTGGCGGGTGTCAAGCTGTCATCTCAGGCACCATCTATGGCCTGGTGTGAGTATATTGTTCTTCACTAGCCGCCACAGTCTCAAGTTACTAACATTGGTCCCAGCACATGTGCCATCTACACAGCCGGTCTTTTTGCAATGTCCACTTGGATCCCCTTGTGCTGTGCTGTCATGCAGATTCTTCTCAACATCATAATGACCTACCCTATTCTCTCTGTTCTTCTGTGATGGGCTGTTTCATGGTGTTCACAGCGGCGGTGATGTCCTTGATTTGCCCTCGATTTATACATGATAAATTCGCTCGATTTCCTATTTCGGAAATCTAGCGTGTACGAGGCACTGCTGCGGGACAAAAAGGGAGTGCGATTTATTTGAGGATGAAACTTCTCCACCTTATCTATTATCGCCACTAAAGCCAATAGCACTAATCTAGCAGATAGTACGCCATTCGAAACCATGTCAGCTGCACTTGTGAACCGTTCACTCTCCACTCTTAAAACCGTTAGTATAATGCTTTCTTTTTACGTCATCGCTTTCATCCCGATTCCGCTTGTAATCTGGAACGAGCCATCATCTGGGTAACCTGCCTGGACAACATGTACAGTTACTAACGTCTTCACTAGGAACTAGAATTTCTTCGTGAGTCCGATGTTATCACCGAGAATTTCTTCAAGCAGGTGATGGATTCACTTCCAGAACGTTACTCCAACGGCCAGCAACCTGTGGACCTTGCTTCCAAAGCTGCCACTGTTGCTAAAGCTCCAGAGCCTGAAAAAGCACAGAACTTGGCTGCTCCACAGCCTCAGCATTCCAACGAGGAGTTCGTTGAAGCATTGTACAACTACAATGCTCAGCAACCAGAAGACCTAACTCTCCATGCTGGTGATAAAGTACAGATTATTGAGCACACGTCAGCAGACTGGTGGAAAGGGTCTCTCAACGGTAAGACTGGTATGTTCCCATCGAACTATGTCAAACCTCTCTCGAACATGGATAGACCCGGCCCTTCACCTGCTCCACAGTACAGTGCTCTGCCTCCGCCACAACAGATGCAGATGCAGATGCCTCCACAACAATACAATAACGGATACCCTATGTACCCTAACAACGGCACTCCATTCCCTCCACAACAACAGCAACAACAACAGCAGCAGCAGCCAGAACAGCAGCAGCAGCACTCCAGTGCATCGAGCGGTTTCAAAAAATTCGGTTCCAAGTTGGGTAACGCCGCTATTTTTGGTGCAGGTGCTACTATTGGTTCTGACATTGTCAACTCGATCTTCTGATATTCGTCTTTATCCATTTATGTTTATGATTTGTTAATATATTTTGTGATTTGTAACAGCTATTCCATCTGCTTTTTTGATCTGATCCGGGGCTGTCTACTATATGGAAGGAACAATACTATACAGAACTTTTTTATAACACTTTACACTATGTACAAGAAGGGCTTATTCAAAAAAAAGAAGCGTAGACATGATAAATTCTTAAAACCGTATGCAATCTCGTCTTGATAGCTGACTTACTGTTCACCAAATCGTTAAGATCTCTGAGCCATTCCTGTCGTCTGTTTTTCGGTATTAGGAACAGCCCTGCATTTCTCAGAGAGATAATCTCAAGAATAAGCATTCCATTCACATATTCCAGTTGCTCACCGTCACACTCCTCAAGAGATCCGATAAGCCTTTCGATATTGTTCATGTTTCTGGAGGCAATAAGTCTGCTATCACCAGTGCTTCTGGAAATGTATCCTTTCCTAATATACGACTTGGCACTTCTAAGTACGTACACTAAAATCAAAAGCGACGGTGAAGCTGCAACAATACCAAAGACCAATTCTTGGGATTTCAAGAGCTTATCTATACCACTGATAGCTACAGCACCATCAAC
This sequence comes from Petasospora xishuangbannaensis, assembly GCA_030585085.1. NCBI lineage: Eukaryota > Fungi > Ascomycota > Saccharomycetes > Phaffomycetales > Wickerhamomycetaceae > Petasospora > Petasospora xishuangbannaensis. The sequence continues at coordinate 75,088 of JAJMBV010000028.1, read as the reverse complement.
CTTTGTCTTTTGCAGCTGGATTAGTAAGGCACGAGGTAATCTTCCACTCATAAGATTCTTGATAGGGCTCTTGATGTCTTGTTCATATCCTTTCATCATTGGAGTGAGGTCACCACTAGAGACCATATCATCAAGCTCTCTCTTTAGTAGCTCTACATCTGTACTCTTCAAACTGCTAAACTCCGGTGAGTTTTCAATAGTATACTCGATCACCATTCGCTTCAAACTCTTAAGGTCCGATTCAAGGGAACGTTGAGACATTATAGATATTTCAGAATTGTTGTCATGACGGATGGTCGAAAGAATATTGTTCAAAGGTTTAAGAATCCAATTTTTCCAAAATCCAATAAACGTTTGTACTAGATTTTTTTGGATGAATTCTAAAATGAGATGACGGTTGGTTATAGCAGTTGCAAGGGTGGAGGGACCGTACAAGAGGGAAGTAAGGATTGTGGGCCAGTATCGTACGATGAGAGATGGTTTCGTCAATTGTGTGGATCTTGTATGCAGTTCAGATTGTATCTGTGGAAGTAGCATGGATGACATTTCATAGAGGGCAGTAAATGTGTTATCGACAGGAGATGAAAATGGTGATAGAACTCGTTGAAAGTACGAAACTCTTTCATGAAGCTTAGCATTAGTGAATTTAGAACTCTTGAAGGTTGGTATGCTCATCAGCAAAGCTCCTAGTTTCTTAGCGTTCTCGTCTTGGAGTTTCTTGATCTGGTCTCTTTTTCTGTTCAGTTCTTGCACAATTGAAATGAATGGTGCACCAAGCATCACTTGAATGTAGCTTGTGATACTTGGTTGTAAGCTTTTCGAACCGATAAAGGTATTGTGGAAGTCCTTCCTGGAGCTGATCATTTGGTAGAAACCTCTTACGTTGTTTGCAATGATATTGTTATAGAAAGAACTAATCAGCAGGTCTTTGTAATAGACAAAAAGTTTGTAGGAATCCTCGTGAGATGGGTAGTGCTGTCTGATATACATCGGTGTCTGAATCCCAAGTGCATTGACCTCAGGTCTTGTGGCGGTCCTTATATCAGAAAATACCTTGAACAGAAGAGATTTGATTCGCAATGGCAATGTCTGTAATGAGTATAGCAATGTTCTCCATGAAGAAGACGAGGTGATCTCCCAATAGAGTAGATCATCGCCAAGTGGAAGTGTAGCCGTGAGTAATTGCGTCAATGAGATCTGATAAAGTCCTACTAAAGCATATTGCAGCATGAGCTCTTCAAGTTTTGCCAGGATCTGGAGCTCTTTCTCGGCCTGTATGGATATCCCAGCTGCAACAAGATCAATCTTACAAGACTTCACTACCGAGCCATTAGCAAATGGTTCTAGCTTTTGAGAGAGTTTCTTAAGGTTTATCGTCTTGTTGTTAAGCTTAGCAGTCGTGCTCCGTGGGTCCCCTGTGGAACGTAGCCTCAACACAAGTGAGCTGATCTCTGCAAAACTTTCATGGACAGCTTCAAGCTTCCTCGATGCTTTCCCAACAAGCGGGTTCTCTGTTGATGGAGTCGGTATATCAGCAATCTCGTCCTCGGGGTCATCTCCGCTCTGTGGTAGCACAATCTCAGCAGACGGGGTGTTAGCCTCATGGATGTGCAACTGAGCAAGCTGGTTCAGGATCTCGGCAGAGTGTTCCTCCAGTTGTGCGAGTGTGTCCTGGAGTATTTCATTGACAATGCCAGACGACATGGAGAAGGTGTCAAGATGACTAGATTACGAAGTCTGAGTGAACTGTCGAAGAGGACTATCGAAAAGGACTATCAAAGACGACTATTGAAGTGGAAGTGTCAAGTTTGTTTAATGGAAACTCGTCGATCTGCAAGTGAAGTCGAAGCTGTCTAACTGAAGATGGCTAAGACAGAGCTACCCAAATTAAGTTGCCTAAGAGAAGCTGGCTAAGTAGAAACACCATCTTTCGCGCGCCATCCATGGGTTTCTTAGGCCCGCCCGCCTTTGCATCACGCGAACTTGTTTGGTGGGAGGGGTGCTTAAGTGCCTAGTAGGTTCTGGGGACCACTTTTTACCCTCTAAATCTTTGATATAACAAACAAATACATCATGAGATATCCCAAGGGACTGTTCTAAGCACAATGGAGTGGTGAGGCTGCAGCTGGTAAGAATGGTGTTTATTGCTGTTTGTCTCTAAGTGTGTGAAATGATACAATTGCTATGGTGCTGGGATCAGCAGCATTTAAACCCTCGGTTCGTGGGCTGTTCATGGGAGGAAAACGCATTCTAAGCTTCTGCCAATCGTCTTTCTAAACCCTTTTTTACTCACTTAAACATCCTTCCAAAGGCGTCCGGAAGTTCCTCCGATGACCATCTAATCTAAATCACCAAGGTTCCGCGTCCTGTTCTGCACAGATCTGAGCCATCGGCAATTCCAACTCGTAGGGAACCATGCGGAAGTACGATACGTGAGAATCAAACAGAAGCATTAGTAAACACCAGCCGGTCTTTGCAAGCAGTAATCACCGCTAAAAGTACAGTAATAAACACGAGAGGAAAACACGGTAAACACGACGGTAAACATGATGCGCGCTGTTATCTCCAACGGGTATTTTTCATGTATTCTCCTGCCAGTGTTTGTTTTGACTGGGTTGTGCCATTGCCAAAACAGGCAATCTGTAAATACCGTCTCTGGTTACCGCAGTAACGCATGCGTCTCAGTGCGGCAGGTTGGGCCACGCACAGACCGGAATTTCACCCTTGTACAGCCAAAGTCATTTCCTCTGGGGGAACGCCGTTAGAAGGGCTCGGATGGCAGGGTTCGTTGGAGAGAGGCTCGGTAGACACTGTGGAATTAGAATCTGTGGTACTTGTGTATGCGTGGAATTGGTGTATCTGTGGAGTTGTGTAGGTGTGGAACTGGCGGTAGGAGAAGTAGGGGTAAAGGTTTATGGAGCAGGGTCAGGGTCAGGGCCAGGGGCAGGGGTAGGTGTAGGTGTAGGTAAGCACAGCAACAAAGCTACACGGGACGTGTGACCATACTTGTACGAGCCCAATGGCAACAATGGCCCCCAATGGGTGTGAATAGATTGGCGGTGGGTCACAAAAAGCTCTCTTGTTGCTGTTCTGCTGTGGTAGTGCTGTGTCCCTACGGCTTTCCTACGGCCTCCCTCAGGCCTCGCCTATACAGCCCCTCTATGGTCTGCCTACGGGTTTGTCCCCTCAGCCCCATACACCCATACAAGGAGTGACGGCAAGCCTGTGCCCTTGCCCCTATTTCTTTATACCCATACCTCTATGTCTTTTTCCCCATACATATATATCACTATACAATTCCTCTGCTTATGCCTATCTCTACCATGCCTCTCTACCACTAGGCCTACCCCCTTGGCAACACCCTCCGTCACTGCCTGCAGCCGGGAGTTTGGATACTTTTTCCTGCCTAGCGCAAGGGAAGCTTTAAGCGGTAGCGCGCTGTACGTTATTACCCAGTTTCAGGGCGGGTGCTGAATTGGGCGATGCGCCCTTTCCCGTTTAGTAAACAAAGTTTCCGGAACGAGGAATCTGGCATTCCACCAAGCACACTGTGAGCGACTGGCCATCCCAGCACATCGCCGCCACCACGTTTTGCAGAAGCAGCAGCAGCAGCTAAAGCAGCATGGATAGTTGATGGGGACTGGGTAACAGGGCGAATGTATGGTCGTCTAGTCGTCTTGTCGTCCAGTATTGCTTGAACGTGTTGTTCTCTATAGCGTATCCACCGCCCACAATCCTCGCCACAACCCGAGCTATCCACCAGCAGAAAGTCGCGATTGCTTGCGAGCAGCTTTCGTTTCATGCGGGAGACTGTGCACCTGCCGTTTCGGGACAGGCGCAGCTCTGCAGCCAGGCCTTCTCATTATATATACACCGGGGGTCTCCTTCCCCCACCCGCAAACCGGTGGTCTTCGACCCGTAATCCAACTAGGTAGAACCGTCGATACATCCTCGTTTTCTCGCCGTTTCTTGTTAAGCAGTACACTACAGAGCCCTCTTTCACTCCCCATTCTCTCGCCATGCTGAAATACGCCGACATCGGTCTCCGTGGCCTCAACTTCTTCTTCCTCGTTATTGTTCTCGGTCTCACCGGCTCGCTTATTCATGGCCAGTACGAGAGTAGCACAAGAGTCAACTTTGCTCTTTTTACATCGGTCTTTGGTATCGTCACCTCATCGTTCTACGGTGTTCTCGCTAACTTCATTGAGTTCCTCGCTTGGCCATTGATCCTCTTCGTTATCGACTTCCTCAACTTCGTCTTCACCTTTGCTGCTGCTGTTGCTCTTGCAGTTGGCACAAGAACCCACTCCTGTACCAACCAGGACTACCTGGACGCAAACCCAATTGCCCAGGGCTCGACTGACAGATGTAGAAAATCCCAGGCTGCCACTGCTTTCCTCTTCTTCTCCTTCTTTGCCTTTGTCTTCTCGGGTGCTCTTTCCCTTTACTCCTTGTCCGCGGGTGGTGTTTTCGGTGCTAAGTCTAGGCCAAGAACTGGTGTTCCAACCATCTCCACAGCTTAAGCTATCGAAAAGGTCCCAGTAAAACATATACCCCTCTGATACCAATTATACTACTTCCACAAGCAAAGAAGGAACTTGAAGATCCACCGCCTATTTTCCCTTTTTTTGTTTTGAGGATCCCCATCTACATCAAACCCGTGAAGGAACAGAGCAACTTAACTACGCTGCTTTGACCGCAATGGCAAACGGAGAACTGCATTATTTTCTAGAAACTGTTTGTATCTGTCCAACAATTTGGTTGGACTACATCCTCCTTGCTCTTTTTTTAACTCAATTGTGTTTTTTGAAGCTGTTGTCTGTTGTCTTTGTTCTGGTTTGTAAGATGCAGTCTTGGTACTGCATTCGCCATCCATCACCCCACACCCCTTTCACGCCCTTTTCCTTCTTCTATTCTACTCTATTCTCTCCTCGTCTTCCTTCTGTCTCTTCATTTCGACACGATGGCTATTTTTTTGTAACTGTCTCAGGTGATACTTGCTTTGAAAAAAGGCAAGCCACTTTAATGCCTGCTGGTATGCCAGCACTGCTGTGTGTTATTTTCTTTTTTTAATCTAATCTTCTGTCAGTTTCTAGCTAGCTGAATACTGTAGGCCTCCCCTGACCTAGCTCTTGTACATTGTATTTTATACGGCTAAGAATGTCACCTCTCACAACTGGATGCTGAGCCAAGCAGTTACGCGGTTGGTAGTCCTTTCGGCCCCTTGACAAAGGCTCTAGCATAGCCGCATTTTTGTCCTGGAATCCTTCATACAAAAAAAACCAGTTTCACGTTAAACGAGACTGTGAGCCTCTACAAAAGCTCTCTACATAGTTTACACACTCAATTGCTATTGGAAACCCCTCCTAAACCCCTCCCAAAGGTTGCAAGGGGTCCACCTTAATCGGTCCCTACTCAAGACACGGTTAAACCGGCAAGCGGCTTCCTCCCTCAGCCGGACGGACGTAACAAGAAAGCCCCAATTTCAGAATCAGGCAAGCTGAAGGCCCATATGGCGCATGCTGTGCCCCGGAATTCCATCTTTTCTCGAGAGTGCTTGTAACTCTTGGCTATTGGCTGGTTCTTGCGTCATCGATTACTTGTAGATTTTGTCCATGTTTTGTGTTCTCGATCAAAGTAGAATCCCGAGGTGTGTGTGTCCATACGTAAGCACGGAGCGAGTAAATGACACTTTCATGGAATGAATGCGATGTGTTGTCTGAGAAAGAGAGCGGACGACCGAACAACTTGTGCACGCCACGATTTCGATACGATTCTTATTCTTTTTCTATCCTTTGTTAGGTCCTGATTGTATACGATTTATGATATTCCTAGAGATATTGTTTGCATTTCAACGATAGCGGGCTGAATCTTCCGTTCAAATAGAACATCTATATCGAAACAATCAAATTGGGATACTCGATCCAAAAATAGTAGAAAGCTTTTAATGATCTCATAAACCATTCAATGTCGAAATAACCTAAAAGTGCCGCTATTATTCGTTCAAAATCACAATTGTACTTCCTTTATTAAGTTATAACACTGTTCACACACACCTTTAAACTAATATTTAGTATTGCTTCTACATTTGGCACATTGTCTCTTCATCAAAGTGACACCACCGAGATGTCTGGGTGTGACGTAATCTTGGTGTTCGGGTTATCGGGTGTTCGGAAGTGGGAGGGTGTCCTGGTGTTTTTTGAAGCCGCTATTTGCAACCAGTAACGGACAGCGCCATCGCGAGTTTGGAAAAACTTCAGACGAATCACATCTCTACTAAACATCATCAACTACAGGGTTGGTAGATCATAATGCTCCGATCGACTCGCATTTTTCGCCACACCTACAGGACTGTCCTTGTAAGATTCCAGTCTGTGGAGTCTCGGTCGTCCAAGTTGGCGGGCATCTGGGAGCACGATTCCGATCCCATCAGCGCTAGCAAATCACTCTCTACCGATATCACATCTCTTCCGTTTGCGTACAGAAAGGAGAGCGAGGCATTTGGTCAACTGGTAAGAGACCATCACTATGACTTATCAGGTGTCAATGAATCCAAAGTCAAGGTTATTTCACGAAAAGAAGTTCTAGACTGGAATAAGGACCCGTTAAGTCTTGATGCTGTATCTCGCGATGAGAAGATCCAAAGAGTACACGACAAGACAATACAAGGTAGAACAAACAGAGATCAGGTCAAAATTCCAGAGAGAATAACAAAAAGTATTTACAACCATATGCTTGCGTTGAGGTTGCCGAAAGTTTTGAGATACCAGGTTGCACAGGAATATATCAAGCTTCAGGAAAGAGAGGTCTTCGCTTCAACAAGGAAGCCTCACGAGAATGATGTCCATATTGCTGCTTTCTTTGTCCAAGATTATGCGTCATCTTTCCAGGTACTTAGTGAGCTCAAGAAGCGCATGCCAGAATTTAATCCCAGATCAGTTCTAGATGTTGGCTATGGCCCAGCCACCGGTATGATTGCACTCAATGAAGTGATGGGTGCGGAGTTTAAGCCCGAGAGGAAGGAAGCAGTAATATTTGGTCACCATGGAATGCGGGACAGGGCTAAGGTTCTTCTTTCCAGACAGATCTGTGAATACCCTGGTGCCTTGGAAGAGCTTTTCGCTGAAGAGGAGTTGATGGATGGGGTTCAAGATGATGAGGACGTTTTGTTTGATGATTTCATTGGCGAGGTGAAGACCAATAAGATAAAGGTGAAGACTAAACTTTCTGAGGAGATAAATCCAAATAAGAAGTACGATTTGATCATTGCACAACACCAGCTTCTTCAGGATCCTAACAGATTTCCGTACGAAGTTGATGACAATACTGACGCTCTTCTAAAATGTTTGGAACCTAATGGTGTTCTGGTTCTTATTGAGAGAGGAACGCCCCTCGGATTTGAGTCTGTTGCAAGGGCAAGACAGGTCATGATCAGACCTGAGAGATTTGGGGCAGAGAGCGGCAAGATTCCACGACCGTACGTCAAAGGCTCCTCTGTAAAGCCCAAGTCGGCCGTCCTTAACGAGTTTGCTGATGAGAAGCTTGATACCCAAGAACCCAACGACACGTTTGCTGAGGAGTTAAATGCTAAGTTTGGTGAAGTTACTACTGAAGATCTTGACCTTGAAGAAGAATTACTCCGGGAAGTTGAGTTTGTTGCTAGCTCTTCTCACGTTAGGACTGACTACCATATTTCCATTATTGCTCCATGCTCGCATCACAAGAAGTGCCCATTACAGACCTTGAACGCTCAATATTACTCCTACCCAGCAGGTAAAAAACTCAATTGGTGTCACTACGAACATTCTGTTGAAAGACCAAGGTTTTTGATGGAGCTGAAAAGGGGACAAGTTCTTTCATCACGTTGGGCAACACCAGATCAAATCAGTCCTACTAAAGGCTCTGAAGGTGGAGGAAGATCTGGCGCCAAAAACTATGAACTCACAAGCTACTCATATCTCATTGCGCAAAGAAGCGCTAATGATCCTTGTACCATTGATGACATTGAAACTGATCGTAAGATTGCTACGCAGAAGTATGAGGTGGGCGCAGTCACGGATGATCCTAACTTATGGCCCCGCATTCTTCGGAACCCAATGAAAAGAAAGGGACATGTTACCTTTCAATTATGTGGAACAAGTGGTGAAATAGAAAAGTGGACTGTGACCAAATCGTTTGATAAGCTTGCATATCATGATGCAAGAAAAGCCCATTCAGGTGACTTGTGGGGACTGGGTGCAAAGACGAAGCTCTTAGGAAAATCAAATCAAGATGAGAACTTGCAGATCAAGCTCCAGAACTTTGAGAAAGAGATGTTAAAGAAACAGAAGAAGGATACAAGACTGAGAAGTAAAGATGATCGGAAGAAATTCGAAGTGCAGGCTGCAGAGATGATGCAGAAGGAGAAGGAAACACCAGAGGAGATGATTGACTTTTACACTTCTAAGTTCAACATGACTAAACGACAAAGACAAATGGACAAGAGGAACGGACTTCGTCAATATAATGATTGAAATGATAAACTATTTATAAATTGGTGCCCTTGGAGTATTTTGTACATAGCCAAACAAGTGCATGGTTTAGAAGCTTTCTTAATGTATTTTTTATTGCACCTCAATGAGGTAAGAGTATAGTATACTATGCATAAATATATGTTAAAGTTTTAAATAACATCAGTTTTCCCAGGATGGCGTAATCATCCTTCCTACATCAACATAAGCCTGAAGTTCTTTCTCTGAAACATCAGAACCTCTCCAGAAGATTCTAAACTCGCTATTTTCCAAACCCAAGCTGCCGTGCGATCTTTGGAAATACCATCCATTAACAGGGTTCATTTTCTTTGATCTCCAAAGCAATCTGTTCTTAAAGTGCCGTCTAAGTAAGTTGAAAATAACATCGGCCACACCTAGAGAACCTTGAGCGTTCCTTGAAATGGCAAATTTGTCAAGATAAGGCACAGTGATACCAGTTTTAGGAGAGGTTTCATTCGTAACAATGGCAATTCCATCATAGTCCCCGACTATCACAATCTTGGTAATAATAGGTTTAATGCGAGTAAGGTAGCGATCGAGATCTAATGAACGCTTGAATGAGTCATCAATGAGAGCTTTGAACTTCCCGATATCTATACCATCAAAGCTCTCATATTCATGAACATGAAGACCCTTTCTAATTATAGTGGTTTTCGAAACTTTGTTGGAAATGGATAGCCTGTGGGCGTATTTTGCAGCAGGAAGAGAAGAGCTGATGAGCGTACGATCTGTTAGGATGTTGTAGATGATTGGGTTCATATCAAGCGTTTCATTAGCAATATCGAGTGTGGTGATAATGCCAGTGAGATCTTGATAGTTTACTGACTCAATGATTAGTTTCATTGACGTGAGGTTTTTTATGTGGATGCTTTTCTCCCAGATGTCAAGGTGACCAATGTTGAGTTCAGCAGAGATACGATAGTACTCCTGATTTAAGTTAATGAAGACATGCGATGCAGAGCGCTCGATGCTTGGAATTCCGCCCGAAGGGTCAATAAATACCACCTTTTCAACTGTCAACACCTCGTTTGATCCGGTCTTGTTTAGCGAGTGGAGTTGTGCTATAAGGCTTGTGAGGAACTCCGTTGAACCAACAATCCACTCCTTGCTAGAACTGTCAGTGAAGTATGGGAAAATAACGGGAACAAGGTGGTCTGAAAGGGACCCCAGGAGTTGATTGGGGACCTCAAGCTTCAGGTCTTTTCCATCTACCGTCTCCATTAGCGTCCTGAGAGGTGTTAATCTAAGCGTCCTAGTGGAGAGGCATTTGTGGAGATGGGAGAATTGATCCATGAGGCACTTGTCAGTGCTGGAAAAAGAAAGCTCCTCTTTCGCAGCTAGGAAGTCAGCATCCAAAAGGATCACAGGAGATGCACCTAAGCGTTTTAAGTAGTCTAGTGTAGAGGAAAACTTGGTTAGTTGATCAGTATCATAGTCCATAACATTTCCTCTAAGCTTGATGAGGACAATCCGGTGAGGTCCTGGGACTACTTGAAGCGAATCAGCTTGCGATGAGTACTTGTTAAGGTAGAATTTGGCCTCTCTCCTTGTAGCTGTGAGCTTCAGAATCGACAAAATCAGTTCTTTGTTATCATTGGAGCGTCTTTTCACAGCGGTCTCAAAGTGGGAATGTCCCACCAACGGCTCACCGTACGATATCGACGAAAGACTCCGTAAAGCCCATGGAGATAGCGAAACACGTGCCAATTTGCCATATCGGATGACCCACGCACTCCGTGTAAGCATCTGAGACCTTTAAATACTTGCAATGGGCAATGGCGTAGGCAGGGCCTTCTTAGAGACCTGGTGGGGGAGATAGCCGCAAGGCCATCTCCCGTTGTGGAGTTGGATTTCCTCATCATCACCGGTTTCGCGACACGACCATCACCACTCGAGCCCACAATCTCTTTCTATCACCACGCTTTGTTGCGTAAGTTGCTGTTTCGGCTAAGGGGCTAGGTAAGTGGCTCAGTAATCCCATTGGAGACCAAGGAATCTAATATAACGACCATAACCATTTACGGGTGCCATAGCGTTCCACAATGGCCCTTCCAAACAACCTGAAGAACACCTTTACACCGGCGGAGATTGAATTCCTCACAGAGAGCAACATGATAACGATTCTTCCACGGTACACAATGAATGGGGTGGAACTCATAACGGACCAGATCCCAAAGATCCGTGCAATGCACCGAATTGATGTTCCAATGTGGTTTGCTCTGATTCTCAAGTCGCAGCGCAAGTGCTCAATAGTACCCCCGAAGTGGTTGTCACAGAAGACGTTACAAGAGCTGTACACTTTTGAGGTGAGCGAACCCGAAAGTTTCTCGAAGCTGCCCCACAACTGGCTAGAAGTGGCAAAGATATTGTTTGCGAATGCGCCTGATGACCTTGCAGATGAGCCTCACAAGCTTAAGTCCCTCATACAGGACCTCAAAGAGATCCGCCAGATCAAGATCAAGAAAGGTTTGAAACTCATCAACGAGTCGCATTTGCAGCTTGACAACTTGTCATTGATGGAAATTAACGAGATCCGACCGTTTGTGGTGGAGACAATGTCGAAGATGACGAGACTCAGCGAGGCTGCTAACGATGAGGGTGATGGCCAGGAGAGGGCGAATGATTACGACGACGACGATATGTAGGGATGGTTGATTAGTTACGTGGATTGATAATATTGATCGCTAGTGATTGTTATTGAGTGCTAGTGGGAATGGTTAACGAGAACAATTAACAACCCATGAACTACTCTTCTCTAGATGGATTCTAAGACCCACGCTTTTCAATCTTCGCAAGATCTCATTCTCCTCTGCAGTATAATACCTAGAAAATGCATCGTGTTTATACTGTTGGCAATTGTACACTTTTGCTCACTATTTGTGGGTGTACTCTATATACAGAAAATATTTAATCAGTTCCATCGATGTGCTCCCCAATGAATTCGCCATACCCATCTTGCAAGATGTATCCAGCGATGGAAGAACCCGTGAACCGTAATTGCTCGCCCCTTTCAAGTGCTTGCTGTAAGTAGTGGAAATGGTGAGCATTTTTGTCCACGTGGAATCGCTTGAGGTAGCCCTTTTCAACCTCAAATGTTATTTTGAACTCAGGATGTGTAAGCTCCATCCCGAACTTTGGTGTATTTCCATATCTCCATTCCCAGTCTTCTAGATTTCGAGCTAACCTCAGAACTTCCTCTGGCAGCTCTTTCTCATTTACTAGCACAACTTCAGCATCACTCCCATACATTCGAAGGAACGCTTCGGAAACAATTTCCATGAATGTATCGTTCTCCAGACCAACGTTGGCAACAGGGGCTGGAACACTGTCTACAGAAGAGCACTTGAACTGTACGTTTTCATCCCTTTGCTTGGTATTTAAGAGCTTTCTCAAGACGTCCAGTTTCGATCCTAGAAGCATAGTTCCATGATGATAGCTCTTTCCCTTGGAGATCTTGAATGCAGAGCCCGACACTTTTTTGCCATCGTTCTTTGTAATGATGTCTCCACGCTCATTCTGTGCAAGCTCAACACCAATCTTGGCAGAGTTAACAGCGTCCACTATCACCCCACCGAAGAAAGTTCGACTGAAATCCTGTCTTGTCGTAATATAGCTATAGTTGACATTTCTCAGGTCATGAACTACTGAGCCTCCACCAGAATGTCGTCTTAGCAGTGGGATCTGGAGAGAGTTCAGAAGAGAGATGTTGGCTTCTTTCCAAGGGTTCTGGTTCTTTCCCACAACCACACATGGAGAGTTGATATAGAAGATCAGCCGATGGGCCTGGAATGACGATAGATTAGAACTGTTTGGTGTGTTTGTAAAGATGTAGTCTTCCATAGCGAGATTCTTGAATGGATCTGTGAAGTTCGATAAGAAGATCGCAGGGCGATTCTCTGTTATGACAGAGAGAAGTGATTTTTCCTGTAGCATTACGGGAGTGTTATCAAGTGTCCTTGATGTCATGGTATCTTCCATACTGGTAACTGGAGGCTCTATGGCAGTATCTGCGCCATAGAGCTCATTCATCTCCCTGTTTATCTCTGCGATATCGTCAGAGTCCACAGTTGGAGACCCACCACGTTTCGAGTCCGTATTCCTTGTAAACATATCAGAGTATAAAGTATTGAGTTCCTCATATTCGTTGTCTCCACGAAGATCCGTAGCCTTAAACGGTGTTTGCTTTGAGGCGATGCTTCTTAGTGTGAAGCTCCTTAAGAGGGATGAAGGAACCACACGCCGGAGGCTCATAATCGGGAGCATCTTTCGTAAAGACTCAGCAATTTGAAGTAGCCGATGACTTTGATTGAAATGGGTCAGTAACAGACAATGACTAGGCGTCGGTATGTGCTGAATGGTGCTTTCTTGTCTTTGGTGCCTTCGATTTCTTCCTTCACTCGTTAAGTGGTCTGTATGGCCATTCTATCGCGATGATCAGGGTGAAAAAAAAAAGCTAGCTCATCACCGTGAACAACCACTGGTCTTCAAGAATATTAGCATTCTTTATAGAAAAATCCTTCCTCGGACCCTCTTGGCGACTCGGAATCGAGTATTAAGACCTTGTATGACTAGAGGACTAGCTAGGGAGACCAACCTCAAAGGACCAACTTTGATAGACCATCTGGAAGACCACCCATAAGACCTTCGGAATTGAAGGTGTGACATAAGAGCATTCAAAGCCCTTAGAAGAAACAAACATCCACTCCTGGAGACTCATATATACACCCAATGGACAGGAAGTACCCCCTTGAGGCACTTCTTCTCTCTCGGTCGCATGACTCAGCAAAGGCGATTGAATTGCTGGAACAGCGGTACGCAGTCAATGACAAGCCTACACTTTCGCTTCGACCAACAGAGGCAGAATCCACAAAGAAGACTCCAAAGAAAGGGCTGTTAGCCATAGTGCGGGATGCCAAAACGACTCAACAGAAATCTGTTAAACCGCAACACAAGGACCAGACAAAACGGGTCTTTAAGCAGTACATCCAGCGGAGTCTGCACTACCAGCACGTTCTCAAACACCGTATCCACCAGGCAGCCGCAAAGGGTTCTACAACGCCAGTTGACCATACCAAGTTCAAGGAGTGGAAGAAGATTCCACACTACGATCAATTTCTAGGTCTAAACAAGCTGTGGACGAAATATATGCAGGACCTTCTTGGGCTAATGAAGGAGACCGCTGAGAAGGTTTCTGCTCAACAGACACTTACGAAGCTTGCGAGTGCCGACTACAACGGATGCTTCCTGAATGTTCTGAAAAGCAAGAACCACCAATGCATTGGAAAGAGCGGTATTGTCATCTGGGATGCAAAGAACTTCTTCATAATTGTGGAGGACGGACGTTACGGCGGTGGTTTGAAGATGCTCGAGAAGAAAGGTACAATGTTCAACTTTGTGGTGCCACTATATGATATTGACACTGAGGATGTTGATGCGAACGACAATAACTATGCTGAGTTTACCATTATCGGGTCCAGGTTCCAGTACCGTAGTGCAGACCGTGCGGGAAGGAAGTTCAAGTCCAGGAATGTGGATGACTTATAGAACTTCAAGGGGTAAGATATTGCAATGGCTATGTCCTATAGCTTGTGGAGGTTGAAATGAAATCGTGCTTGTCTTTGAGGGAGAGGAACGGGACATGGTTCTGAAAGTTATAACACTGGAAACTACGATTACGGGTCTACAATCAGAACTTATTTAAAGGAGAGTATTGTTGGTATTATGGATATATTGGAGCCAGCTAGATGATTAGCTCGTTAGAAACAAAGAAGGAACAAGAAAGACTGGATATTGAAAAACATTGGAAACTGGATATTCGACATTGAAGACTGAAGATTAAATGAAGATGCACGGCGCAGAAATAGACGAACGCTGCTGATATTGGAGTGGGTGTACATGATAAAATAACAGGCCATACCTGCCATGGACCACCAACACTGGAATACCAAAGATACTACACATGTAACATAGCACACCCACATTGCGTAGTTTCATTGGAATGGCATTGCGAGCCCATAGCATTGTATCATCAGTACCATAAGTTGCATGCATACAGCCGATGACTGGAACAGCCATCACCACCACCAGCATTCACAGAGCCATTTTTCTCAATTGTTTCTTGCTGAGCTTCTTCTTGTACTGCTTGGCAGGGAACCTGTTGTTCTTATCATTGAACAACTTGTCAAGAATCAGCTCCTCATCGGAGATTGAACGATCCACAGCGGCCATGTCGTTGGTAGAGGCCGGCTCTTTAGTGCCCACAATACGGTCGTTTGCAGCGATGCGAGCTTCATGGGAAGCTACTAGTCTTTGGGAGAAAGCAGTAGCCATTTGGCACTCACTGATGTCGGTGTCGAGATCCGACTGCTCAATCACCTTGACAACATCCCTTGAGTGCAGATTGTTGGTTGTAGAGCCTCTGTACTCTGAGATCTTAACACAGGACAACGCTGCAGCCTCTGCATAGCTTAATTTCTTGAATTCCACATCAACAAAGCCGTTCTCGGCGTGCTCTGAGATTGCAATGACCCGGTTTTCAGGAGTCAAGCCAGTTTCGTTGTTGCTGTGCTTGTCATCAGCACCGGCACTGGCCGACCGGCCACCGAACAAGGCGAAGTTGAAGGAGAACATGTGCCAACCCGAGTGGGGGAAGGGATATCTTTAAGGCCAGGTAGAGGACTAAGAAAGGAAGAACACTAAGTCGGGGGTAGAGTACTCAGGTGTCGCTTCGACTTTGGGATTGTGGAATTGTCGAGATCTGGAGCCTGGAAATCTGCTGTTGTGGAGTTGTGGAGTTGTGGAGTTGTGGAGTTGTGGAGTTTGTGGTTCCCAATCTATGAACCGGCGTGGTTATGGAGTGCGATTACGTGTATACGGGCAACCAACAAGACCTAGAAATAGAATAAAGAACGTGCTAAGAACGTGTTAAAGATGTCTCAGACGTTGTAGGGTTGTATTAGCGAGCGAGGGGGGAACAGGGAAGAACTCTGGATTGTCAATGGCTATAGATACTTGTATAGGACTACCAGGCACAATGATTGGAGTGGTTGGTTGCCTGTCACAAAGAACCTACGGGGAACGCGTTTTGTGTAAACAACTGATAAGCACTGCCTAAAGCGGGATGACACGCCGGCAATCAGTGCGCCACCGAGGCGAGCGGGGCGGGGGAACCGTACGGACCCACCGGTTACGAGGGGTGAGTGGTTCACACACGCACAGGCGGTATCGGAGAGCCATTGTTCCCAATCAAAGATGTGCGTAGCTGACATATTTGGTGCTAAGTAGCGATTGGTGGATGGTGTGGATGTATGGCTAGTAGTTGGAGTAGCTGTTAAGTTAGAGAAAGAGCCTGGAGCTAAAAGTTAAGAGGTAAGAACTAAAGGGTAAGAACTAAGAGGTAAGAAGACAATAACTAAGAGTGAGAACTAAGTGGTAAGGGCTACTAGAATAAGCACAATCAGAAATCACTACAATAAGCCATTTCAAAAGATTTTCCCATTTTTTTTGGCGTCCAGGAAACGTCCAGGACTGTTTTAGTTCTAAAAATACAAGCCGTGAAAGCACTTCCAAACCCTTAGAAGCACCGTCATAGTAAGTGAGCCGAAGCTGCACAAAGTAGGGTACAACGAAGCAGACAGAAAAAAAAGTAAAAGCAAACCGAAATTTCACGTAAAAATGAAACCATGAGTATGACTTCGTGGTTCGTAGATCCTACTTTGTTGATCTTCCTTCCACTCCATTAGTTTTTCGTTGAGATGGTGTTGTTGTTTGAAGGTATTGCGTACGGTGATGGTGGTATGTGTCCGTAGAGATTAGCTTATTTTCTTCTGAAAGAGGAGCCCTCAGTCAATCTAGCCTTACCACCAGTTGGCTGGGTCAAGATAGTCGCACATGAGTCACAGGTAACGGCGGTCTGAGCGTGGGAGAACACAGTGGTGATGTTCAAACAGCCAGGGCACTTGACGTCCATGAAGAAGGATCTTGGGGACTGAACAAGGGTTTTCAATTTGTGCTTCTTGGCCTCAGAGGCAGTAGATGGGTGCAACAAGTCCTGAACCAAAACCTATATAGTTATTTGTTAGTATTCTGTGGTTGATTTACACCAAAAATTTCAGTCTAGAGAGAGGACAACTGTACAACACCGCAAAAAAACGACAATATGCCACCCTGTACCAACACACTTTTTTGCTGAGTTCAGCCCGTTCACTCCGTAGACATGTGCATTGGACTCCATTGGTACTTCTATGAAAGCTTTGGACATGGTTTGGGTTGGGTGGCGACCCGAAGGGGAACTTCCAATGATCGGTGACCATCAGTCAATATTGTGCAATTTGATCTCCAGGACTCCTTTTTCCTCGCTCTTTTCGATTACGGCATATTGTATGTGCATTCAGCCCTCTCTCTGGAACATTTAATCTGTTCAAACGTACCATTTTGACTTTATTTGATAGTTAATAGGGTCTCACTAGACGTCACTGAAAAGTGCAGAAGGCGCGAGCTTCGTCAAAAATTTTATCACCCTTTCCCGATTCAGTAAGCAGTCACACATTTTTTTTGTTTTCGCGATCCCGACAGAATTTAGGGGTATACATAGGCACGTGACTGATTTCCATATCTCCGAGTTACCCTAATCTCCTATTAGTACAGCTTCCCCAGGCTTCTCGTATAAGCACGCATGGAACCACAATGGCATTCCCTGCACATTTTAAGGAGGGTGTCTGGAGAGATTTGCAAGAAGGCCACTTTGATCTTTTCGCATTGAGTTTGGTAGGCGAAGCAAGGCTCTTAGAAACCCCGTTTGTTAGAAGATCAACGATACCGACCGTCATAACGCCATTACGCTCATTCTCTCTTACTGGCAGTAATTACAAGCCCACTCTCCTTCAGAGAGATCCCAATAGGTCTCCACATGCCTTCTAACCAATCAACAACGCCCAAAACAGAGAAGATTAAGCAACATAAACGATTCCAGCAGCCTACTGCCCGACATGGATCGCTTGTTGCGTCGCCAGTGGCTTCATTTCTTAGCAATTCGACACTCGATCACCTCCTTGACCCCTTGAACGAAATCAAGGAGTCAAACATCGCTAGAAATTTTTCTCTGAATGACAAGTCTGATCGGTTTTCCGAAGAGGCCAAGTCCGAAATGTCTACCATGAGCACATCGAACACTCATGGGAGCACCTTTGTAGGCGTCAACACACAGGGAGATACACAAGGAATGGTGTTCATATCTAAACTACACAACCACTATGGCTTCTTTGTCAAAATGCTTCCTATATTGATTATCTTCCTTCCATCCATCTTGAAATTGTTTTTTCCAAAGGTAATAAAGCTGGGTGAGTTCCAGATTGGCGATGATCGGAACCATCCTTCAACGATCGTGGTTGATGTCTTTTCCATTCTCCTCATCTGCTGGATCTTGAAATTCCTGCTCGATTGGCCTTGGAAATGGTACCTCCAAATTACAGATCTGGAATCTAAAATGAGTGGTTACCTGGAAACAGAGCGGGAAAATGATACAAACTCCAGTAGCGGTCCATCATCTCCAAATATGAGTGTCCAAGATGCCGCACAGAAGGGTCTTCGGAAGCTTGAAGGCCAACAGTGGATTGCCTTGACCCTTTGTGTAATCTCTCCATTTTTATGTGGGGGTACATTAGTGCTTGCTAGAAATCACATTATATTGATAGGTACGGGTGATGTCACCGACAGTGGGACAATCTTCTCTGATTTAAACATTGGAGTCTTCATCAGTTGTGGGTTGATCCGTGTGATAATCCAAATCTCCGAACAAATCCAGAAGTCAACGGCATCCATTGAAGCGAAGACAAAAGAATTTATTAAAATGAATAGCATTGGTATCAATTTGTCCAACGAACTGACCACAGTTGAGTCACAGAGCAACGTCCCGACAACTGTACACGAACTAACTCAACTCCAGGAGAAAGTAGATTACCTTCAAAGTGAGTTTAAGCAAATGCACATGAAGTTTCAACAATTCTATAACAAGAACAAATTGGCAATTGATAATAATCAGAACTTCCTTTCAACCAAACATTTCAAGGTTCTCGAGAAGGAGATCAACGAGCTAAGCACCAAATTACACAACAAGTATTTCCAACTGGAGCAGATCATGGTAGGACTAATTCAGGCTCCAAGTGGTGTCCAAAATATATCTATTGAAGAAAATGAAAAGTCGGATTCACTCCACGGAGTTCCGTTAGGAAAAACAATTCCATCCTACATAATTGACCCAAAGGGTACTACCATCAAGTATCCAATTCTCCAAAGCACACAGTCGTCGAGCAACAGTATACCATCATTTTCAAGAATGAAGGAACTTTTTCCAATATTGGACTCTTACATTATCAAGGAGGAGAGCCATAATTATGATGAAGAGGCATTGAAGCGACTTGAAAGCTTACACGAGGGTGAATATCTGAAGATCGACTTAAGCCTCGCTCTTCCAATACTGAAGTTCATCATGAATCTTCCATTTCTAGCACAGCGAGCATTTTGGAAGATTGTGTCCTATATTCCAACCCAAGCCCTTAGACTGGTCTACCTAGTGCTGCTGATGTCACTGGACACATTAGTTGATATTTACCATCAAAAGCAGAAAGATATGAAGACCAAAGACGGTCCTAAGACACGCACAGACCCACCAACCTCAATGGCTTACCGCAGATTTGGCTCGCCAAAGAAGTTTGGGAAATTGGAGGGCATAAAGGAGCTTTCCGAAGAGGAAGATTCAGATGAAGAAAAACAGTCGGCACTGGTGAAAGGTTTAAAAAATGGCAGATTCGCAGAGCTTGAATAGCAACCGTTAAAACTGGTAATCTCGGAGGTGAAAACATTGAAAAGGCTACAAGGGATATATTTTTGCTACAAAACAGCAAATAGCTATAGAGTAACAAGCGCATCTATTCATTTATCCATTTGAAGACGTGTAGTCAGGTCCAATATTCTTATTCCTCAGAATTAGTTGCAGGAGTCGACGCTTCTGTCTTCCTTTTCTTAGGAGCATGATCACCATCAGATTTGTCAGAGCCTCTCTTTGTTGACTGCCGTTGCTTCCAACTCGATAGGAAATTCTTCAACCATACACCTACAGGCTCATCTGAGCACTCCAGAATACCAGACCATTCATCAAGACTCTTCAGGGTTGTGTCGTTCTCATAGTCGTGTTCGAGAATACAGCTAAGTTTCTCTTTGAGAATAGGTTTCACTAGAATCAAGTTCTTTATACGGGTTTCCTCATCTGTGTCCTTCGGCTCCTGCTTAACCAGAGAAGCTTCGCCATTAGTCTTTTTGTGCGTGCCATTAATACTGGTCTGAGTCAAGCTATTCTGTTTCTTGTTCTCCACCCCAATGGTATCACCTAGCTGATCCATTACATCGAGCAGCGTATTCTTCTTCCCTGTAAGAGCACCATACTGCTGTGTGTACCCCTGATACTGTGTCAAAAGATTGTGTGATTTGAGAAGCTTATCCTCGTACTGCTTTTGTAGGCGTTTGAATAGCGTTTCATACTTTTTTGGCTGCAGCACTTTTACGGACGGTTCGGTCATTATAATACAAGAAGCAAGGATATCCACAGATGTAACTGTGATGACTGTAATAATTGCAAGGAGAATTGCCTTTGTGGTAAAGAACTGCTGTAGCTTGTGAGATTGCGATTGGCTGGAGCAAGCTGTGCGCTATTCAGGGTGCGGTTGAGGATGGGCCGTTTTTTGGTAGTGTTTTGTCCGTGTTTCTCGGCGTTGATCTTAGTTCCGACTGGCCTCTTCGAAGAATTCAAAATTGCGGAGTAGCTCGGGCTTTATAAACAATTTATTAAATGGCGCGTAAGAAGGTGACACAACTACCAATTGAGTCCAATGCTTTATTATAAAAACATAGAACTTTGGAAATAAAATTGATACCTTTATTATCACCAATTGGCCTTTTATTTGCGGTTCGTGCCTGCAAGGGTGTGGAAAATGATTAGGGACAGTTTACAATACCCTTCCCTGCATTAGTGAGAAGCTTTTATTGAGGAAAAGCTTGCCGAATCATTTCCAGTAGTTGTCTGTGGTTTGGAAAAAGCTCATCAAAATACTCATAACCTCTTTCTGTATATAACATAAACACCTTATCTCTTAAGCCGTTCGTGCACTTCAATGATCAATTATCCAAAACCGAAACCATCAACCAGAATCACCGACACCGCACTCAGGACAAAACATTTGCATCTTTTGCAGATTATAAGCAACAAATATAGTTTTACTAGCCTGATAAAGAAGGTTCAAAAGAGACCTTTGTACAGATACAGCCACTCTAAACTTCAGGCTAAAGCTCAAAACCTATAATGCCTCCACTAGAAGAGCCCTACTTTTACTCAGATTATGAGCCAGATTCCAACCTAGGAGATCCATCCAGAAATACAAACACCCTCATGAATAGACTCCTTAAGTATCCAGAGCTGCAAGGATATTTTGATCGATTTGATCTTTGTATACTTGGACGATTTCCATGTGACGTGTGCATGTGCGGTGGTTATCCCTGTGCATTTGACCCATCCAAACACCTGGCCTGGCAAACTAATACAATAAGAAAACAAAACCATAATATTTCGTCACAACCGAGAACCCATATCTCAAGTGATGATACTGAACTTACTACCAACAGGGGTCATAATGATGTTTCAGGAAGCATTGTATTACCATGGTTTCTCCCATCAGCAAGAACTAACAATCCAAGTGTTACTACTACACTGAGTACTTCTAGCAGACCAGAGAGTGACGCTTCCAGAAGTGATACATCAAGATTGGGTAGTCCAATACCTGATGAACTACCTGAATACTCACGCGACGATCCTCCTTCATATGGGTACATTATGAGCTCCATTGATTCCCCTTTTTATGAATCTTCTCCTCCACCATACTCGGAGTATACATCCTGTGTTGGTCAATGAAGGCCGTTGAAACCCCTTACACAGACAAGATAAAAGTATTACAAGAGCCATGCTGCTCTTATAAGAAAGAGAAGAAGCGTGTATGGATGTTAGTAGTTGGCAGTCAATGATGCTTGGTAGTTTCAATATTCACAGCATTGCTAGTTTTGTACCGTTTAGTCCATGATGATAGTTTCTACATTTGCAATACTGATTATTACGTTTTTTTGTTGGAATAGTATACACAGTGATCTGTAGCTCCTGTCCAGTTCAGTTTTAGTCACTAGTCTTTTCAATAGCCCCGGTGCTGGGATAGAGAACTTGCCCTTCACAGGTACACCCAGCTCAATGTCATTTTTCTAAACTCGGAGTTCAGGGTGTTCTGAAGTGTGGTGATGAAAAACTCCATCATAACTCACTAGACTCCATCCAAGCCTTTCTCCTTAATTTTTTTACCATACAGTCGTGAGTTTCTGCTGCTTTAGTTCAGTAACATCAGCTTTAGACCCGAAGAAAGACCCCCAAGATCACGCCAGCAAATCATTGCTAAAAGAATGGTCGCTCTTGCTTAGATAAACACACAGAGAGAGGCTATATGAGACCGGTGGGCGTTGTATTGACCTTGTGTTCCGTTGATAAAAAGTTTGTCCACGAGCATAGCTTGCACAGTCTTGTACACTCTCTTCTACCAGAATTTAGCAGCCTCGTCGCCTAATCGCCTGGCTTCTGGTATTTGTGATTGACACTGTGGTACAAGTACCGATCTTAGGTGCGATCTGAAACATACACAACACCATCGCTCGATCAAGCAGTTTATCGGATACCTTCTTCTATGAAATTAGCACAACAGAACCTTTCCCTGTCACATCAATGGAATTAATGTTGGTCGCATAGATAGCTTGTGGCGTACTCCATCAACTTGGTAAAGACACCATTATCTCGAGAAAATTGTGATGGGTTTATCAAATCTTGTTACTCCTAACGTTGTAATTCTGCAATTGACTGCTAAAGCTTTCAATTAATGGGTTCTCCGCTTTCCTGAAGAGGGCTTTGATACCAGAATCACTACTTTACCTCGCATCCACAACACAAATTCCTGGATATAACGAGGGTTTCTAATACTGGGCCATATCTAGCTTCTGTGGGATCGGCAGACGTATTTCCCTCAACAATAAATGTGTACTAAAAAAAGCGTGCCAGTTTCTCCCCCGTGAAATGCTACTCACTCGTTATACACGCGATAAGGACTTCTGACTTCTTGAGTGTTCCAGTAGAGAGCCCCATCTGACATAGAAATACCCCAAGAACACAAATAGTGTATTGGAAACATGAAGAGTCTACTTTTGATAACTGCCTTGTTTTCTAGGCTTGCTTTAGCGGCAGTGCAGCACAGATGTGCTGCCTTTGAGGAACCAAGGGAAGGGATATTCTACCAGGTTAGCAACATTGGTAACATTGATACTTCTGTTCTTATGTACCATCTTTCGGACATTGATTACACAAACATCCCTTTGATTGTCAATGATAATATTCTTCTTCACGAGCCAAAGGGATTTTCGGTTTGCACTCAGAAAAGGAAATCAATGGGCCTTTGCGGCGAAAGAGAGGTTGGACAGTTTGTTTTCGTTAATGACGGCTCCCATGATCCCATTATCAACACCAACATTCAGCACAATCTTGTAACCAAATATCATATCTCTAAAAAAGGTGTCTACTGTGCTATTGTGTTCCAGGAAGGCACAGCTTCTGTTGAAGGTGTGCAATTCATCGAGAACCACTCGTTTGGAAAGTGCACCCTCGCAGATTTTGAACTCCTTAAGATTCGTGTTGTTAACACCCTCCTTATTACTTTGTCCTCGGTTACTATGATTTTCTTATATAATTGTCGTCGTAGAGGTTGTATTGGAACCTTGTTGGACGATGTCATTTTTATGTTTTCATTTAAATCATGTACCCTTTCTTGTCAGATTATTGTCTTTTGCTTCAATATTAAAAATATTGATCGCCGATTCTATTTCCTTGAGCCATATGTGTTTTTTGATCAGTTATATGCCATTGGAGGTATGATTCTATTCTACAAATTAAGTGTTGGTGTCTTTGGGATGGGTAAGGCAAAGACCTTCACGGTGGAACTAAAGTTCAAAATAATGCTGATGCTTTATGCATTTGCATCATTCATCTTATCGTTCAGTCCAGTTTTGAGAAAGCTGGCTGTCATGGGTCCTGTAATTCATCTAGCAGGTTTGCTTAATACTCTCATCTGGATTCCAATACTGGTTATTATATGGAGAAACGCAAAGATCACAGAGCATGAAATGGAAGACCCTGTCTTTGCACAAAAGTATTCTCTTTCTCGCACATCCGCAATCTGGATTCCAGTGTTCCTCACACTTACTTCAGCATTTGGCCTGTTTATCATTCAGTATAACTCTATTCAGGGTGCTTTCTCTGAAGCAAACACAGCCATCCCATCCTTTGAGACAGCCTTTACGTATGCAAT
Source organism: Petasospora xishuangbannaensis (assembly GCA_030585085.1). Classification (NCBI taxonomy): domain Eukaryota; kingdom Fungi; phylum Ascomycota; class Saccharomycetes; order Phaffomycetales; family Wickerhamomycetaceae; genus Petasospora; species Petasospora xishuangbannaensis. The sequence goes on along the minus strand of JAJMBV010000028.1, from coordinate 51,120 downwards.
TGAGGTATCCTTCTCTCAGAACCTAGGTTATATTTTGTTAAAGTACATCCCTGAGTTCTCTATTCTCTGTGTGGAGTGGGCTATCATGTTCATTTGGAAACCACATATGATGGAGAGAATGGAGGATATTCACTTTAATTCACTCTCGGACTTGAACCACCCTTCTTTGAAATTAGAAGGTGATTAACCTACGGTTTAATTGATGTTAATTTTTTTGGGTATTATCTTATTTACTTTTTATTAACAAAGTTGATGACGACCTAAGTTTTCAGGGGTTAGCCCAGACTCTCTTATGGTGATTATTGATTGTGCTGAAATATACCGAAATGTACCAAAATATCTTTTCGTAAACATTTACTTGAAATCTCGTAACGCTCTTATGAAATTCATATGACAAGTACGTGTAAGCTCTTCACCATGACCCTTAACGAAATCAAAACTCCGAATGCCCAGTAGATTAAAGAGCTCCAAGATCACTACCCAATCAGAAGACCCCTCTATGTTTCACTGGTGGTCTTTGAGTCACGGGCGATTTTCCTTGCAATTTAACAATACAATCGAAAATCGTCTCTATGTAATGCGTAGTCCATTTAGCCAAGAAACTGGCCCAGTTACGCACTCTGATTACAGCACTATAAGCGACCTTGTACTCAACTTTCCAGTTTTCTGATTCAATGAGTAAAACGCTCATTTCCACTTCTGTTGCTCTCCCCAATAAGCACACCTTGCACGTTCCCGTAGACTGGATAGTACTCATTGGGTTGCAGCGTCGACTCCATTGCGTCTGACGTAAAACAGACTTTCCCTTATTGTTTCCGGTACTCCAGCAGAAGCTACTGCTGTTTTGAAAATATTTCTAGAAATAGGTAATACACTGATTTGGAGACTAGAGATGCCGTTTATTGTTGGTGAGCTTGCCTCTCGTAAAACTCAACGACTTGTTCACTCGATGTAGCGTCTTCAAGACTTTTATCATCTCTGATACGTATGAATCTAGGGAATCTAAGAGACACGCCACGACCAAGAGTATCAGCTCCTGCTTTATAGATTGGGGAAAGAGACAAATCTGCTGTCAAGACTTCGAATAACATTGACGGCTCAAACCAGATATCTGGTGGAGCTGATGCATCATGAATAACATACGGCTTTTGCTCTTCAATTTCAGTCTTGGATAAGGTATCATACAAATGCTTTAACATTTCGTCAGAGAAACCAGTACCAATCTTACAGCAAGTCTCATACTCTCCACTATCACTGTTATAAGAGCCCAAGAGGAAGCCACCATACGTTCCCGTTCTTTTACCCTTACCATAATACGCGCCCACAACAACTAAATCCAAAGAATCACCCACCCCAGCAAGGTAATCCTTCTTCAATTTTAACCAGGAGTTGGATCTTTGAGATGGCCTGTAAGGATCGGAATCCAAGGTCTTGACCATTAAACCTTCACATGAGGCTTTGACGGACTCATCAAGGAACTGTTGCAATTCATCAATGTTATCTGTTGTCTTACTAGTTGCAAAGGCAAATCTGCCAGGAACTTCCCGCAATACTTTATGAAGAACTTTTCTCCTCTCTCGTAATGTTTTCTGAATTAGCGGCACATCGTTATAGCACAAGATATCAAATGCAAATAAACACACTTGGACCTTGATATCTTCAGTCTGTACATCCTTTCTTTTTCTAGTGGATAGCTGTTGAAATGGCAAGATTTTCTGTTCTTCTCTGCTCCAAGCAACAGCTTCACAATCAAGGATTAATGATGTGGTATTCTCCTCAGGGTTCAAGAATCCTTTGACGCTTGCTATAATATCAGGATATCTCTGAGACATATCTTCAGAGCTTCGTGAATACACACTGACAGTGCCATCTTTTAACAAATGCACCTGGGCTCTTTCGCCATCATACTTGTACTCACAGGTGAACTCCTCACCAGTGAACCTATCGAGAACTTCAGTAATGGCTTTTGTTGGCTTGGCCAACATTGGTTTCAGTGGGATACCGGGCTTTAAGGTGCAATATTTGTTGAGATTTAGCACACCATGCTCAATAGCCGTGTTAATGATCACTTCATAATTCGGAACTTGACAAAATGCATCTCTAATTGTCTCTTCGGCCTTGATAAAAAGCTCAGTAGAGAAAGAAGAAGACTTCTTACCATTCTGATTCTTCTCATAGGTTAGAAGCGCCTTTGCCAAAGAGATTAACACGGTTTTCTCAGCAAGGCCAATTCTCAATTTGGACTCGAGAGATCTGATTAGGAACTTAGCTTCCAAACCCTGGGATGCCGTTAGCATACGCTTGATAATGTTGATTTTGCGTGTTTGTGAATCCTTCCCGCTAGTAGTAGAAATCTCCTTTAAGTTATCAAACACAACGTTCACCGTTAGCGGTTTGGGCTTGAACATTGTTGGCTGAACATTACGTGCCTGTAATGCAATTAGACCCAAATCTCCAGTCTCACGATATTTACTTTTCACTTGAGCTGTGGACTTACCGGTGGATTCGGAGATGGTCTTGATAAGGATAGTTTCACCAAGCCCAAGCTCAAGACCCTCGTAGTCTGGGCCAAGACGGTTAATGAAAAGATACGTCACGTATACGATGTCCTTTGGATTCGTCTCTAGGACACGCAAAAAGAAATCGGATGTCAACTGGATAATTTCAAGTCGCTTAGAAGTGGTCTCAATCTTGCTGAATACCTCTGCAACTGCAGCATAAGGGATCGGCTTGCCCTTTGTCATCTTCGTGTCGAATGTCGTGGACTCCATCTTCGACAGAGACAGAATCTGTTTTGCCTCCTTGGCGTCATTAGCCTCAGTCTCAGAGTCAAATGCAAGTCCTTCATCACCAATCTCCTCTTGATTCTCTTGTGGTTCTTGTGTTCGTTGAAGCTCGGTAGTATCCCCTGTGTCCGTTTTTGTCTCGGTTCTCGTTACCTTATTCGCTGGTATTTCATCCATCTTTTGTTTCTTCTTCGTAGGCGAAGATATATCTGTAGTCAGTGAGGCTGTGGGAGATGAACTGGACTTAGCTTTTACGCTCTTTTGAAGCGATCTTGATGGTGTCCGTTCCCTCTTTGAAGACTCCTGAGGCATTTTAATGTCAGTCAGTTCATGGTTTAGGGTCGCAGAAGTAGTAGTGTCAGTGGCTGTATCATCGGAATAACCAGTAGTACTATTCGTAGTAGTCTCAGAAGATAGCTGTTCTTTTTTCGACAACGGTATACTGTCCTTCTTCTTGGAGAGCATAGCAAAGATATCACGATTACCAGCCATCCTGTATGTTATCAACTGGGGCCTTAAGGCTTGGCGGTGGATGAGAGGTAGCCAGGAACCAAACGGTGAAGCAAAAGACCGTTCAAGAGCAATGCGGGACACACGTCTCCACATAGGCCTCTGCACAAGGATCTAACGGTGATTCGGGCTTGGAGAGAGAACGCGTTTTCAAGAGGCGCGTGTGACGCGTCCGTGACGTCGCCTCCATACTACAACAAACACGCCATCAGAACAGTGAAACCACGCGTTTTGGCGGACGACAATAGTGATTATTCCCCATATAATGACTCAAGAGCCAGAATATGGTCACAATCGACGCAATTGCCTGTTTATTGGTCCCTTTCTGTCGTTTCCAGTGTCCTTGGAATGGTTATGATGCAGTCCAGTACCGAGGGGAAAGGGACCTTAATGGCCCGTTACGGAAAAACACCGAGTCCGGGGAATTTCTTCATTTAGGCGTTTATATTTTTTTATGTGACGGCCATTTTTGGAAACGGGGGAAGCCCTCCTCGATCAGATGATTAGGCGAGGTTTCTCCACACTTTAGCGGTGTTCTTAGTTATTTCCTGTTGTTAGGTAAACGAATATCTTAAAAACACACTTTTCGGAGCGACACCTTGCCCACCCCACCAACTTACGCCATTTCTTTCTCAGCCGACCTTCCTTGACTCCATAACACCTGTCCGAGACCACAATGGCCAACAAGAGAAGACCAAAGAAGGCCAAGGCCCCTTACAGACGTTATGGTCCGGGGAATGTTGTGAAACACGCCCATGGACACACCCCTGGTTCTTACGATGACGAGGACGAGGACGAAGCCATTGAGATGAATGTGATTGTGCAGAGTGGCTCTGATAAGTTCAAGGCCGGAGTGTCACCTTCAGCGTACGGTTACATTGCCAATGTAACTATCTACGCCAGGGGTGACGACTCTAGCTTGAGCCACTCTGCATACCCAGCCTGGCCGGTGTCGAAGTTCCAGAAGATCGATGTTTTGAAGTATGCCATTATGTGCCAGAAAATCAAAAACGGCGAGATTGTAGCTACTGGTAACCTCGACGATGGTGACAGCGAGCAGCCCTTTCTTGTTCAAGAGGCGGAGGGAACTGTGTTCCCCGTTGAGATTTACCAGCTTATCCTCAGATTTGTCGAGGAAGTGGATCCCAAGTACTTGAGAGTATGTAAAACCTGGTACAACTTATACCTCCCTATGTTGTATCATACACCACAGCTGGACTCCTACAACTTCTACAAGTTTGTTGATGCCATCTCGGGCTCTAAGAACCGGGTCGGTTCAAATGTCCGTAACTTGGATTTGTCGACGATCATCCAGAGTGGTAAGAACTCATATGTCTCTAAGTTGTTGAGACGGTGCTCCGAAAATCTACAAGCTTTCATCGCTCCGCAAACCAGCTTTGGCTATGCCCCACTTGTAAGCTTGAGATCTTGCAACAAAATTGAGGTGCTCGACCTTGGCTTTGTTAGTGAGACTGTTAACTTGAAGGAACTCTTCTCATCCATCAGGAACGCTAAGGACCTTCATACCTTGTCCTTTCCAAGATCTTCCATCTCCTGTGATGAATGTCATGATACCGTCTGGCCTCCAAACTTGAGTGCTCTAAGAATCAGTGGTGGTATTACTGACAAGTTTCTCTCGGAGTCGATTTTCCCATCTACTATCAAACGATTGGAATTTGCCCATTGCCCTATCCTGACGGAATTGGCTATTTACAACCTTCTCAATCGGTGTGGCGAAAACATCACGCACTTGAGTATCCAGTATCCTATGCCGAAACTTAAGGAGAGTTCATTGGACTTCATCTTCACGTATTGTCCAAATCTGGTGTTTCTCCAAGTTACGGTGGACTACTGTTCCCGTTCTTTGTTTGCAGAAGAGTTGCTTCCAAAACTAACCCGTCGCTTAAGACCACTCAAAACGCTGTGGATCGAGTCCAGTGGAGGACTGGGCCAGAGCAGAAAACTCCACCCGGACGATCTAACCATTGCGCTATGTGAGGACCGTTTGCCATGTTTGAAGAATGTTCGAATCACTTCGAAACTTGGATGGGACGTGGAGGGTGACGACGTTGCTGATCTAGTGAACCTGCTGGAGGAGCACGATGGTGGGCTTTATCTGAACCACTTCTGATTGACCGGGCAAATTCTTTTCACTCTCTTTCTTTTTCAATCTTTCACTTTTGTTTTTTCCCTTATTGTTTCCCTTATTTGACGAACCCTATTGTTTTAACTTTCTACGACCGCCTCGCTTACGACTTATGCTTTTTTTGTCTTCTTCCAGTGTCATCCTTTATATTGCTGTTTGTGGAACTTTGTGGGTCTTGACCTTACGTTGGCCTAAGAAAACACACAACCTCCCTATAAGAATAACCGCTCAAGAACTGAAACAACGATCCTTTGGAATGATCAAGCTCTCTGCAAAAGTTTTGAACATCCACCTAACGACTTTCATGACCCTTATAGCCTGACGACCTTTTTATAGCCCGATCTTTATTGTCCGTATTTTATTATCCTTTATTTTCAACGATTATCCCCTTTATTTACCGCCATAATTTATAGATACTCTTATTTACAACCATTATGCTGCAAATTTCATTATTTGCCACCAATATTTCATAAATCGCTTATTTACAGCCATTTTAATATTAATTTCCCTCGTAGATGCCTGTCAAATATGAACGTGACAGTAAAAGGGAAAGCAAAAAGGCCAACGCACACGCTCAACGCTAACGCGTACGCACGCCCAGTTTCAAGAGGGTCGGGAGCTCAAGTCCACATTTTACGGTCTTCTTGCTAAGTACCAGTACCTCAATTTGCTGCAATGGCTGTTAAGAAGAAAGTCTCGGTGGTGAGGGCTTCGAAAAATGCGCAGCAGCTGGAGAAGGAGTATCCTTCGCAGTACAAAGAGGGTAGGAAATGGCCATACTTCTCGACATCCCCATCCCAGCTACTCTTGGAGACGGGTCATTTGGACAGGATCGACCTGATTCTTGTAGGAGTGTTGACTGCCATTTCGATGATTACCAAGCTAAGATACTTTGGTGTTCCTGACGTGGTGGTGTTTGATGAATCGCACGTTGTCAAGCACATCAACAAGTACATTGACGGGATCTTCTTCAACGACGTTACTCCGCCATTGAGTGGTCTCTTCTACACATTCGTTGCCTACCTTGCCGGGTACAGAGGTGAGGCGCCATTGAATAAACCAGGGGAAGAATACCCTTTGACCACGTTCCCTTACAAGATTCTCAGAGGTATCTCCTCGGTGCTTGGTTCCACAACATGCTCACTCGCATTCTTGACACTCCGTGCTTCTGGTGTTAGAGGAGTTGTAGCCTTTGGTGCTTCCCTTCTCTTTGCCCTTGAGAATATGCATGTGTTGACTTCAAGACTCTTCTTGCCAGATACTCTGTTTATATTTGGAATGGCGTTGGCGGTGTACTCCTATAAGTTATTCGATGTTACCCAACCATTCGGCAAGAAGTGGATAAAGTACTTGGCGCTGACAGCAATTTCACTTGGCCTCACCATCTCCACAAAGTGGATCGGGTTAGCTACTGTTGTTTGGATCATTGCATTGGCTGGTATCAAGCTATGGTACATTCTAGGCGACTTAGAGGTCTCAAACTCCAAGGTTGCTATCCACGCTTTGGCAAGATTCTCTTCATTTGTTGTTCTTCCTGTACTCATCTACTATGGTGTCATTATTGTACACATCTCCCTGTTTACGCAGTTCCATAACGATGCTTCTTTGATGCCAACACACTACCAACGTGAGTTGGCCGGCAACGACCTTTGGGATCTTCCAAAATACGTGACATGGAATTCTACTATCACACTTCGTCATGCCGAATCTCTTGGTGGATACCTTCACTCGCACCCATACAAGTACAAATCGGGATCAAAGGAACAGCAGGTGACTCTCTTTGACTTCAAAGATTTTAACAACGAGTGGGTCGTTCAGCCTTCTATGGAGGGGAGATTCGACCCAGAAGATCCTAGAGTCAAAAACTTATATGAGGTTGTACTGAGACACAAGAACACAGGCGCACTCTTGCGTGTTGACAATTTCAAACCACCAATGTCTGAACAGGAATATGACCATGAGGTTTCATGTTTCGGGAACTATAGCGTTCCAGCTAACGCAACCGACAAATTCCAGATTAAGCTGAGAGACGAAATGCAGCACAAGGACAAGTTCCTCACTGCAATAGACTCAGAGTTCCGTCTCTTTAACTCTAAACAACGCTGTACTGTCCTATCGCACGATATAAAGCTGCCAGAGTGGGGTTTCAACCAGCAGGAAGTGATCTGTGTCGATTCTCCAACAATGTCTCGTACTTTCTTCAGAATTGAGAATATCAAGTATCCAAAGGACACTGATTACGAGAAGTACCCATTCCTTAAGGAGAAGGTTCCATATGTGGAGTTGTCTTTCCTACAGAAATTCATAGAAGTGAACCACAAGATATACCGTCTACTCAAGGGCATCAAATCTACAAACAAGAGTGCGTCTTTGGGTAGCTCCTGGGCATTCTTGCAGAATGGTGTTAGACTATCCACTCGTCCACATTCTTCCTTATATGTCATCGGTAACCCAGTTACATTTGCATTGCCATGGTTCTTTATTCCTGTTTTCATCATCCTAACAGCTATTGGACTCATCTTTGGTGACAGCGTTGCCCAGTCTTTGAACTACAAGAACCAAGCAGCCACGTTTGTATGTGGCTATCTCTTGCATTACTTACCATACGTAATGCAGGAAGGGGAGTACTTCCTTCAGTACTACCTCCCGGCATTATACTTTGGTGTGTTACTTGCTGGTGTTACTGTCGAGTTTGTAATGTTTAAGAACGTACCTCTTGGCTATGCGTTGCTGAGTATTCTGATATTATTCTCAATTCGGTACTTTATTGCTGTTTTGCCAGTAACATGGGGTACTGAGTGGACACCGGAAGCTTGTGAGGCTGCCAAACTGTTCCCTGGCTGGGACATGAGATGCGATACATATAAATGGTAAAGCGATGAGATACCACACGGATAATAAACTAAAACTGAATGCATGTACATTTATCGGAACAAATTACCTGTAGATAATTACAGGAACAATATTACATCAAGGTCATTACTTATAGGAGCTACTTCCCAGTTCTGGTTTCACTTGGTACTCTTTTTGGCTTCAATCAGTTCCTTGGAGAACTCCACCACCAGGTCATTCACCCACTGGAGCAATTCGTCCTTTTTCCTCATCGCATCGACTTTATCGCTCTCAACATCTGTCAGCTCTTTTTGTAGCTCAACAATCTTGCGTACCTGATCTGTCTGCGACACACCTGCACCCGGCAGCGAGTCAATAAGAGTGAGAATCTGGCGGGTCTTGAGAATCAAATCTGTACTGAGCTCATTTATGGTTGATTTGAACTCCTCTGGTTCCGGTGGTTGAACAGGATTGTCGACATCCCTTGCCGGCTCTTCACCTGGCAACGGGGCGTATGTATGGTGAGTATCCACGTAGTGTAGCGTAGCACAAAACTGTTCCACCAGCTGGTCGAGACAGATCTGTAGCTGTGTCAGACGGTCGGCCATAGATACCTATTTCAAAGTTCTTCGAGGGATCCAACAAAGCTTGATAGTGATGACGATGGTGACATTGGTGGTTCTGATGGAGATGGTAGCATGAAAAGAGGTTCTCGGAGGATATCACACCCGGACACCAAATTCCAACATCAACTATGGTCACACTACTGCCACTCCTCTCCTTGTTGCCTCTGGTTGTTACTCTAACTCTATTGAAAGTACTGAGATAGAACTGCAACAATGTCAAGCACCACTGAGGCCATTGATAAACTTGCTGAAGATCTGTTTCCAGCGCACTGCTCTGTGAGATGCGATAATGAGGAAGACGCTCTTTTGGAGCACTATCTTGAGCTGCTGGATGAATACACACGTTCCAGGTCAGAGCTTTCAAGGCACTTTGGAGAAGGTTTTCTACAACTGTCACGAGCAAACTACGCTGGTGGAAAGCGGTACGGCAGAGATCAGTGGGATTTCAGGGTGAAGGCCACGCGAAAGATCGAAGTACCAAGTGTTGACGCAACCGCAGAGGCGCTTTCCAGCATTAATCGAAATGCTGGCTTAAAACAACGACGGGTTGGAGAGTCCAATGGTTTGGTGAGTTACATTGGGGAGACCGGGGAAACAATAAAATGCTCTAAGACTTCAGAGACCTTAACCACTGGGGAAACAGAGGGGATTGAAAAGAAGCCGAAAGCTTATGACCCTATCGAGATGTTTGGTCGGCTGGTACCGTACCAGCTCAAGGATAGCCAGAAGTCATTTTGTGCAGCTTTGGACTGTATAGAGAAATGTGTCCGGATGATGAAGGAAATCGACACTTCCGTTAACAAAATGCGTTCCAAGTGGATGCTTGCAGATGATTCTATCACGTCCGAAAAGGCGGAAGAAGAAGATGCCAGTAGAATCGCTGCTGATAGTACAATAACTGCGAATGAAAATACTTCAGAGTGACTAACTACTACAAAACTTCTTTAATACAGGCTAGGTGATCGCCAGGATCGACTGTTGACGATATTACTATACTAAACTTAACACCTACAAATCTAAAATCCTTCTTATCATTATCAATAAAAACATCAAATTCTTTGAGAGAAAAAAAATACAAATCTAATTACAAGAGGTAAGAAAAACCCACATTATTTCAAACCCTTTAAGATCTTCTCCTTGTCCTCTGCTGACAACAAGCTAACCACCTCTGCCAACCCACTTATAGCAGAATCGTGGTTAGTTCTAATGAGATGTGCAATGTTCTGAGCAAACGCCTCATCTCTTAGCTGTTTAACGGTTGAATCCAAAAATTCATGGTTCTCTTCAATCCAGTTGGCAACAGCTCTGTCATCCTCATGGTCAAGAGTTGGAGGATACCACGATCTCAATCTGGCAACCTTCTCAATTCTCGTGGCATGGTTGAGTGTCTCACCAATTCTCTTGATCAGATACTCCTCATTCAAACGACGACGAATTCTCCAGAAGAAGAAGCGACGGGCGTTAACCCACTCCAATTCTTTGCGGATAACACCTTTAGCAACCATACGACCAGATCTGTCATGCAAGTCAGCAAATTGGACAGAAATCTGTTGGTATATTGGAAGCAAGGCCTTTTCACGGTCAGCGAGCTTGACGGAGAGCTTTTGGTGGTCTTCAGCAGAGAGAGAAGAATCAGTCAATTGCTTCTTCAAGTCGGCATATGTTTTATCCAGTCTGGTCATTGTCGCAATGAGTTTTTCACGACGGTACTTAATACCAACCATACCTTCTGGTTCCAAAACACCAGCTCTGGATTCAACATCAGCATACATTTCCATCATCTCAGCGTTGATGGTAGGGTCAACAACCACCCATGAACCACCTCTCAATTCACCTGTAGGAGGAATGTATGTGATGATTGGCTGCTTAAAGTCAACCAAAGCGTCAACAATGAAAGAACCATATTTCAAAACTTCGTTGTACATATCACGCTGGCCACCAGAGAAACCTCTCCAGTTAGCAAGGATCATCAATGGTAGTTGTTCACCATTGTTGAAATCATTAATAGCCTGAGCAGTCTTGAAAGCAGAGTTAGGATACCAGACTTGACCCGCTTCCTGGATAAGTTGTTCAGTGGATGCAGCATTAGCAGGATCAGCAGGAACTAAGTTCTCAACCATACGAGTCTCTACACCAATGACACCAAATGGAATACCACCTAATCTAGCTCTACCAACAACGACACCCTTGGCCCAGCCACTAAGTGTCTCTTGGAACGAATTCTTATCGAACAAACCGGACTCGAAGGTCCCATCCTCGTTGTCTCGACCAGCAATCATCCATCTCACGTCATATTGTTCGTTACGAACTGGTGCATAGTCAATATCTCTATCCCAAGAATCCTCAGCAGATTCCAAAATTGGCACTGGCATATTGCGTTTGGCAGGAACATAAGACAACCAGTTCATGATCTTTTCGACACCAGCCAAGTCATCAGAAGCGGTTAAGTGTGAAACACCATTATTGTACATAATCTGAGTACCACCGAGTTGCAAGTTAGAAGAATAAACTTCACGGCCTAAAAGCTTGTTAATAGCTGGAGCACCAGTTAAAATGATTGGTTGACCTTCAATCTGAATAGCTCTCTGGCCCAATCTAACCAAGTATGCACCAATACCAACCGATCTACATGTAACCAAAGTGATTGTGAAGATATCCTTGTAAGCTTTAGAGGTAGCACCAGCGATCAAACCAGAACCTCTCAAACACTCAACACCCAAACCATCTTCGGCTCCAATAATGGCCTTAATGATATATCTCACCTCGCCATTCTCAACAGATTTCTCGGTGAGAACAGATTTCGCCTGGTCATTCTTATTGAGCTTTTCCATGCCTTCTTCAGAGAAATAGAGGTACTGGAAGCCCTTCTCTGGGCTGCCATCTTCATTCCAAGCAACTTGGAACAATGGAATCAACTCATCCGCCACACCAATTCTGGCACCAGAGTTAGCAGACAGGTAAATTCTTGGGATACCCAATTTTCTGGCAAGTTCAGTGACCTTATTGAAGAAGTGATCTTCCTGTGGGCCAAAGGATCCGATCTTAAACGTTATATCGTTGGCAACAACCAAGATCTGACGACCTCTAGGATACTCTGGAGTTTTGACTAAAATCTTGAAGCCAATCATACCAATGTTGTTGGCACCCGGTTCTCTAGAAACCTCTGTCAGAATATCACCATCGTCCAAGATCAGTTCTGCAGACTGGAAGAAGTCATCAGGAACCTTAGCATTTGGTGCATATCTCTTCCACTGAGCTAGAGTCGCTTGGCGGAAAAGCTCTGGGAAGTCATAGACATAAGTAGTACCCATTAAGTGAGCCTTATAACGTTTTGGTTGTAATTGCTCCTTTGCTGGGTAAGGAGTAGAGATCGGTCTTAGATGCATAGAGCCTGGTGCACCAATAGATTTAAAGACCCAATCACCGTGGGAGTTCTTCACTTCCATGTAGAGTTCAGACTTGACAACGTAACCAGAAACATTGTTGATCATGGCTCTTAATGGGAATGGGGCACCGGTCTTAGGATCAGTGCACATGATTCTAATTTCAGCAGCGGCAATACGCAATCTCCACAATCTTCTACCAAATCTCTCCAAGAAACCACCAAAGGCAGCTTCAACATCCTCTGGCAAGACATTGAACACAGCAGAGAAGTTGATGAAGATGTGGTTTAAGTCGGAGTTGGATGTGTCAATGATCTCCAAAGCATCCAAGATATCGGACATCAATCTGTTGGCTTCTGAAGTCAAATACTCCTGGATAGTAATGTCATCACGAATACGACCAGTTCTGATAATGCCTCTTGTGAAGAATCTCTTATCAACAGAAGAGTTCTTACCAACTGCTTCATAAACATGAATGTTTCTGTTATCAGTGAAAACAGGCTTGATGTTGAAGTTAGACAATCTTCCTAATTCAAGTTGATACGCCAAAGCTGGTTCAATATGACGAATAGTCTCATCCTCCTCATAAGTTGGACCCCTAAAAGTGTAGTATCTTGGGTAGGAACCGTCATTAGAACCAAAGACAAATGTGATACGACGAATGGAGGTCGCAATCAAATCATCCTTAGAATCCTCAAGAATGCTAGACAATCTCTCCAAAATCTCAACTTCAGTCTCAAAGCCATCGGCATTGGCAATGACAACATTAGCGACATTAGACAAAACTGCATTTGTTTGAGCAGATCTATTTGGTGCTGGGCCACGAGAAAACTCATTAGCCTTGCGAGGAATTTTATCCAAACCTCTAAGCAGAGACTCCTCGACATCATCCAAATGCTGAGCTGGAACTAATAGACCAGTTCTGAGTGGCTGGGAGTCATCCGTCGAAACAAAAGTAAGATCAGAAACCGATACAGCTCTACCCATAGCAGTTCTTCCAGGTTGACCCTTAGCCTGGGGCACAGCGTTGAAAGCAGCAGAAGAGAGAGATGGAAGCTGGAATTTCCACTCAACAATTGGGGGTTCGTTAGCTGCGGTGCCAGAATTATGGTACGTTAGGTTACCAACAACGTTATAAGCTCGGTAAGCACGACGCACATAGACCTCAGCAGCAGCAGCAGCAACATACGGGTTCTCATGAACTAGGAATTGGGTCAAAACATCGAAAACAATGTACTTAGAATCAATGACGTCTTTCAAGATCTCCAACTGAGGAGCACGGTGGGCACTTTCAATGGCGCCATAACTTGGCTGCACAACAGAAGATTTCAAAATATGCTCCAATTGCTCAGATCTCTCCTTAATAGAAGGCAAAGAACATTGAATCAAAATCTCTCTAGCCTTGATAGTAACCTTAGCTGTAGCTCTAGACTCCAACTCAACAATCTGTCTTAGAGGTGCACGCAAAGCATCAGCAACTTCACTGCTTTGTTGACAAAGTGGCTGGTAATGCTGCAAAATGGCAAGAACCAATGAGTTTTTAGAAGAGCATCTAGAATGAGATAGCACAATATTAACAACCTTAGACAAGTCTGCCTTATTCTCATCACGTAATTTGAGAATGACGTCTTCCTCTCTAATATTAGAACCAGAGAACAACTTCTCAACATTGTAGTACTCTGTACTCAGCTCAGCAAAGACAGAGTGTTCGTGTGCCTCCAAACCTTTCGCATAATGGGAAGTGATGTCAACCAATGGAGCAACGACAGCACCGAACAATTGGTCAACATCTGGAGCTGAACTAGCCTTGTCAATCAACTTAGCAAGTTGTCTTGCTGGGAATGGGGCATTTCTCTGGGAAGATCTGGTTATTAAACCAGTCAGTTCAGAATCAAGCTTTGGTGGAAGCCTGGAGTGTAAAGCTGAAATTTGCTGGCCCCACTCCGAGTACGGAAGACTTGGGTTTCTTAATACCTCGATCAAATTCTGTAAAGTGGAGTTCATCACAACCTGGTTGTCGTAACCAGACAAAGTGTTCTTCAGAGTTGATAATAACGCCTGGAACTTGTATGCAGGCTTCGTTCCCTGAATGGTAGGAGAACCAAATTGTGGTAAGATACCCTCAAATGGTAAAGCGTGCTTCACCTTAGATGGGTCATCTAATGCAAGGATAGCCAAAATATCACCAGCTTGCACGTTAGAACCAGGTTGCTTGACAAGCTGAACAATACCATTCTCCTGAGCAATAAGAGGCATGCACATCTTCATCACTTCAACCTCAGCGTAAGCCTGACCAGCATTAACATGCTCGCCATTTTCTAACAAGTATTTAACCAACTTACCAGGGGATGGAGTTCTCAATTGAGTTGGGTCATTCTCAACCTCAAGCAAACAAGTTTTGGAGTCAACAGACAATCTGGTAGCACCGACTTGTTCCTTCCAATAGACAGTGTGTGACTTACCGTCCAAAGCAATCAAGAGACCACCGTCAGACAATTGTTTCACACCAACTTCGACTTTGGAACCGTTAAGGAATAATGTGTACTTGTCTGAAGCGGATTGCGCACAAGTGAATTTGTATCTGTAACCTTCGTAAATGAATTCGATTGGGAAAATAGTTTTTAGTAAGTCCTTTCCTGGAACCTGGCCTTTCTCCAATGACGTTATGTAAGACTCACGTGCCTCTTGGGAGGATATATGAGCCTTCGTAACTGCACCACAGATGGTGGCAATTGTCGAGTCCGGTCTTTCAGCTGTCAGCTTTTTGGAAATCAACTCATCGAGCCAGCCAGTGGTAATAGTGTTGTCCTCAAAGTCAGTGGTCTCTAAAAGCTTGATCAAATACTCAACAGTGGTCTTAAAGTCACCTCTAATCGATAGCTCTTTAAGCGCCACAACCATGTGCTTTCTTGAAGCCTGTCTGTTCTCACCAAAAGCAAAGATGTGACCAAACTGGGAATCGGAGAAGGAATGAATAGAAGAGTGGTTTGCAACGGAGAAGTAACCCCAGACATTCGAAGAAGATCTGAAATTTAACTCGTGCAAAGAACCACCGGAAGGCTTGAAACCCTCACTTGGGTCCTCTGATGTAATACGACAAGCAGTACAATGACCCTTTGGAACAGGACGTCTCTGCGAAGTCTTAGCAGTCTCAGATTCAAAATCAAAGTCGATCTCGGTGGAAGTATGTGGGTCAACACCGTAGAACAATCTGATATCTGAGATTCTATGAAGTGGGATACCCATGGCAATCTGCAGCTGAGTCGCAGGCAAGTTCACGCCTGTGACCATTTCGGTAGTTGGATGCTCAACTTGAAGTCTTGGGTTTAACTCCAAAAAGTAGAATTGCTCATCAGCGTGCGAGTACAAGTACTCAACAGTACCAGCCGAAACATAACCAACAAGTTTACCCAATCTCACAGCAGCTTTCTCCATTTGAGTAAAAGTTTCAGCCTTAGCAATGGTTACTGGGGCTTCTTCAATAATTTTTTGGTGACGTCTTTGCACGGAACAGTCACGGCCAAACAAAGAGATGTTCTTCCCATACTGGTCCGCGAGCAACTGAACTTCCAAGTGTCTAGCATTACCAGCCAATTTCATAATAAAGATTGGGGAACCTGGAATCTCGTTGGCAGCCTGGTGGTATAATGCATCAAAGTCCTTCTCATCGTCGACTTTTCTAATACCTTTACCACCACCACCTTCAGAAGCTTTCACCATTACTGGGAAGCCAATTTGCTTAGCTTTCGCAAGACCTTCAGCAGGTGAGGTAACACAACCTTTAGCATAAGTTTCATCGTCAACAGAGACCAAATTAGTTTTAGGGTCGATCTGTACATCTCTCACACCAGTACCTGACCATGGAATACAAGGGACATTGGCATGCTGGGCAACAATTGTTGAGGAGATCTTGTCGCCAAGGGATCTCATAGCAGAACCAGGGGGACCAATGAAAAGGATTTTTCTCTTGGAAGCAGCTAGCTGCTCTGGAAGTTGTGGATTTTCAGAAGCATGACCCCAACCGGCCCAAACAGCATCAACTTCTGTTCTCTCAGCGATATCAACAATGAGATCAACGTTGGCGTAGTTGTTGTTATTGGTTCCGCCAGGCACTTCGACATACTGGTCGGCCATTCTGATGTATTCGGCATTTGCCTCCAAGTCTTCTGGTGTAGCCATTGCGACGAACTGGATTGTTCGTTCGTTACCAAAAGTCTCGTAAGCCCACTTTCTAACGGATCTGATTTCCTTAACGGCAGCGATACCATTGTTTGCAATCAGGATCTTGCGGATGACGGTGTGACCGCCATGGTCCCTGACAAAGTCCTTCAGTGGGCCAGACTCGGCGACATCGATGGTGTTCAGACCAATGAAGATCTGTGGAATGGTCTTGTGGAGAGCGGAGTAGTCGGTGGAAGTCTTCAAGGAAGGAGCAGCCACCTCGCTGATGCTATCATCACTCATTGTGGAGGAGATATGGGAGTGGAATAGCGATTTGTGGATGGGTGAAGGGAGTGGTTTCACGCTTGTGCAAGAAACGGTGTTTTTGAGGCAGCGTAGTAGTGGTAGTCCCTGTGGACGTTGTGGAGTTCGCCAAGGGATTAATAGTAATCTTTGAATTCTGGAAAGTAGCTATGTTAGTAACGGGGTTCAAGAAGCATTAAAGTAAGAATGCCTGTTGTCTGTTCTCCGATGGAGTCGCCTATATAACAACGGTGTGGATAGGGGGCGTAGAAGGTGATGCCAGAAGGGAAGAGGTAAGAGGGGGGGAGAGTGTGAGAGCGTACGTGTGTAACAGTGGAGGTACCGCAACACAGGGAATGTGTGGTAATGCTCTGTTAGACACAAGCTTGTGGAAATGGAGTCCCGAGTTGGTCTTCAATCTGTGGTTCTGTACACGTTTTCTCTTTCCGTCACAGTTCTCTAGTTCTTCTTCCGTTGAGGATGTGCCAGTCCAGCTTCCCGGCCTCGAGCGCGACCACGACGGCTGAGCCCAACAATAAAAATGTGTTGAAATTTTTTGGTGCGGGACCACAGACGTCAATAAGATCGCGCTGGGCACTGGGCGGAGGGTTCGATGCGATGAGCTGTGGAAGCCAAAGGCCCGCAAAGGGTTACTGGGGCGTTCCAGAGGGCCAGGCAGAGCATAGGCCACTGGAAGAAGCCAATATGAGGCCAATTGGACACTTGTAGGACCGTAGAGGGGGTGGATGGTTGTAGGGGAGCCTAGGATGGTGCTGGTGTGGATCTTTAGGGTGGTGGGGTAGTTTACGACATGGGCATCTCCATCAGAACAGGGAGAACAGACACCGGCTAGAACCGCACAGGCTCGGCGTGTGGGCTGGTACTTACTCTCAAAGACGAGTCACGAGGACAGCGAAGTGTTAGTATGGGAAGTGTATGCTTGTGTGTGTGTGTGTGTGGTGAGTGTTCGGTGAATGTTCGGTGAATGTTGAATGTTCAGTGAATGTCTTGGAGGAACGTCCTCGAGCCTACCCAGTGATACTGCGGGAAAAGAACAGGAAGACAACCCAAAAGCCTGAAGAGAAAAGTCTCGATTGTAGCGTCTATCGTGTGGGATGACGGAAGCCAGCAACTCGCAGCCCTTATAACTGGGTGAAAAAAAGAGAGTCAAAAGTGTCAAACAGTGCTCTCTCGTTGCTCCTGGTTGATGGGCTTTTCGATGGGCGAGATCAGGCACCTTTTATGGCGGGCCATCACCGGGCAAAGACCCACCAAATTGTTGAGCTCGCCAACAGGCAGCGGGCGGGTTGCCGCGCCAACGGGGCGTTGACGTAAGCGCCCCACGCAGACACGTTTCCATGCCAACACGTTTGCTACCAGAACGCGTCAGATGGGAAGACGAGGCGTCTTCTTTTTGTATGAGTGGCTGCTCTCGACGTCAGCTAGTGTGCGTGGACAAACTGCGGTGAGATTGAGCGTGGTTGTGGTTGTGGTTGTGGTTGTGGTTGTCGCTACTGCTTATGGCTATGCTTACTGCTATGCTTACCGACTCAAGTCCATACGGCCGAGAACTGTAGATGGTGGCTCTTCTGGACTTCATATACACCTATAGGTGCCCAAGTCCTCAATTGAGGTCTAAATATGCCAACAGGCCTTATCGTACCTATCATACATATCGCTTTACTAAGATCGTGTTTGATCGAGTTGCCACACCCACACAGCTTGAGATCGTGCAGTAACCGACCACCACACACCACACAATGGTCTCGATAAGGACTTCTAAAAGGACAAGCTCTACGAATACCCGAGACTGGACCATGGAGACGGTCCTATTGGATCCATTACACACAAGAAATGTTATCAGTACCGAATCCCATCTCTTAGAACAGCTTCTCGATAAACGCATGTGTGGTGTGCGGGTGTTTTATGTTGTACGGCTCCACCACATTGGTGGACGGTGCTGATTGTGTAGCCCCTTCGGGAATCCCTACGTTAGTGTCACATAGAGTGTCTTCATATTGACACGGTTGTTAATCTTTTTACACATATGCTGCGTGT
This sequence comes from Petasospora xishuangbannaensis, assembly GCA_030585085.1. NCBI lineage: Eukaryota > Fungi > Ascomycota > Saccharomycetes > Phaffomycetales > Wickerhamomycetaceae > Petasospora > Petasospora xishuangbannaensis. Next base: position 32,315 of record JAJMBV010000028.1, on the reverse strand, counting down.
GTATGTTGCCACCTACGAAGTTCGCATCCAAACTGCACTTCGCACTATAGTTTCATGCGCGTGCGATGTACACAAGTACATTTGGAAATACTTCCCCGAGCATGAAGAAATAGACCTTGAGGCTTGATAATATATACTTTTATGTTATTAATATGATACAAAAGTAAAATGGGCCCATTGGTGGAGTGGCTTTTGGTAAGTGTTTTGGCAGTTGCTTTATTCAATAATACCTGGATCAAAATGGTGACAAAATTGGCTATTCTAACATCGTACTTTCACAAATAAGATTATGAACAACGGTAAACAAAGGACCTGTCAACCCCTAAAACACACCACCCAGTCATACTATTATTTCGAGCTCCTTAGCGCTTATAACTTTTTTTCCATTCTTGTCATACCTTTCTAGCTTGAAGAGTCCAGAGAACTTGAAAGGGCCTCCTGGTGTTCGGATGCACTCCGACAAGTATGCGAGACATACTACAAGTTCGGTTCCACTTGACTATTTCAGAAGTATATATATACTCAATTGGATTTTATGAGCAATACTATTGTCGATATGATAACAAGGCGAAACCCGTATCTACTTCCAATTTCATGCTAAAACGTTAAAATTCCAACAATTTTTCCATCATTGCGCCTCTCTCCAAATACAAGCTCTGTCTTGGAACCTTAACGGTAAACGTCTGTTCTCATATGTTCAGTGCACTTTCGCCAGAGTACAAAGTATCATTCTACTTTTAATGACTGTTATAGGCAATGAAGATACGAATGCAGCATCTACATAACTCTGTGATCGTGAAAGGAAAAATGCATCAATGACGTGTGATCCGGTAGTCTGGGCCTCGCTAGTATGCTTGGTACTTTCGGGAATGCCACTATCCCGCTTCTTCTATTAAAATTCACATGTGTCATTGTGATGCTAAGAACTACTAGAAAAATGTAAACGATAATCAAAAAAAAACCTGAAAAATTAAAAAAAAGGTAGCAGGTAATATCTATCTACTTGTAGGGGATTGAGAGATCTACAGAGATAACATCAAGAATACAAAAGTGAATGACAAAGTGAATTAAATGAGAGTTGAGTAAGTTATCAAGTAGTTTTGGATACCCGAAGCGTTAAAAAAAATTACAAAAAGAGGAGCAGTAAGAGTGACAAAAATGATAGAACAAAAGTCAAAAACTCTCCTCAGGAGAGCTGGATGCCAACAAAATCGATTAACAAAGCAAATTGGATAAAAAGGGAAAACACAGATCGGTCCACATAGGCTAACTAGAAGTATCCTCAGACGTGTGCCGATAAGCTATTTCTTCTTCTTTTTTGGAAAGCGGAAATTTCATGCAGAAGTTGATGATACTGGAGTTCAGGCACAGCACAGCACCTTGGAAAAGAAACCCTTTTTTGACTTGCTAGACTCATCATCACCGGCAACGTTTTGATTGATGTTGTTGGCTCTGTTGTTTTCGCTTAAACCAGTGGATGAGTTCACCTTTTCTCTAATTGGAGGTGGTGGTTTGTTCTGGAACTGTTGTTGGTTCAAAGCACTGCTGCTATTCAGTGCACCGGCACCAGAACCCGGCGTGCCTTGTTGCGAGTGCAGTTGGTTCTGCTGAAGCGCATGCTGAGACTGTGTCTGTTGCTGAGCCTGCTGCTGTGAGTGTTGCTGCTGCTGAGCCTGCTGTTGCTGAATCTGTTGATGAAGGTGTCTGTTTCTTCTCTGTTGGCGATGGTGGCGATCCTTTTCGTTAGGTGGAGTTGGATGGCCATAACCGTGTAAATTTGGCTTTTTGTTGATGTTCAGATCCCAACCTTTACCGCCATTCAACTTCATCCAATCGTAGGTGCCGTCCATAGAGTCTCCAATATCAGTCAATGCGGAAATAAGTAGCTGTCTATACTTCTCATAGTCCGGCGTCTCTTCAAAACCCAAGCTTCTAACAAGAGTCAAGTATTGACTGAACTGTGAAGGCAAACCTTGACCCAAATCGTTCACATGAGTGGTCCTCTTCTTCTCACCAATCTTTTCGTACTTTTGTTTGTTTGTTGGGGCCTTCAAACCCTGCCATGGTAACTGTCCCCTCAAGAAGTAAAAGAAAACGTGACCCAAAGCTTCTAGATCATCTCTTCTCGATTGCTCTCTTCCCAGATGTGTGTTGATGGACATGTATCTAGCGGTACCACTTAATGATTTCTTCTCTCTGTATGGGATGTGTTGCTTGGTTTTAGAGTCTCTGTATTGCTTAGCCATACCAAAATCGACCAAGTGGATTTGGTTTTCATCTGGTTGACCTGGTCTTCCAATTAAGAAATTGTCAGGTTTGATGTCTCTATAGATTAAGTCGTGTGCATGGACAGCTTCTACCAATGAAATCATCTGGACAGCAACCTGGACTGTTGTCTTAACGCTAAAGCGGCGACCACACCAATCAAACAGATCCTCCAAGGAAGGTCCAAGAAGGTCAATAACCAAGATGTTATGCAGGCCTTCCTGGCCAAAGTAGTAGGCGTGTGGAATGCCGTAACATCCTGAGAGGTGCTTGTACGTTCTGTATTCGTCCCTAAGTTGGGGAGCTTCAGTTTTGCGAGGTTCAAACTTGATAGCAACAGGAACCTGATTAATTAAGTTGGCACCCTCGAAAATCACACCAAAAGAACCTTCTCCAATCTTCTTACCAATCTTGTAGTGCAAGCCAACAATCGTAGAGTTAGAGGCCCCATTTGAGTGGGCATTACTGGAAGAGCCATTGTTGGACTGTGCCAGGTGTTGGGATGCCGAATTGGAGTTTGTGATGTTGTTGACAGCAGCAGACGACGCAGCGACAGCAGCAGCGGAGGCAGCGTTGTTAACACGACTCATCGTACTGTGGATTGCGATTGTGTCGAGCAAAGGATTGTATGGCTGCTCTGTTGTAAAGTGGTGAAATGAGTTCTGACAATTTCAGGGAGTGAATTTCTGAAGATCGAAAAAGTGATGATGTAGCAATGATTTGAATTCGAGTGTTGATGTTGCTCGAGGAGTCTTGGCCAACAATAATATTAATAAAAACAACCACAAAAATACCACAAAAAGCACCTATAAGCTAGTAAATGATGCAATCGCACTCCACAAGACAAAGTAGAAACAAAATGATAAGTTGCGGTAAATGGTGGTAAGTGTCGAGCTCCGACAACGATGAAGCGGCGAGGGGAGAAGCCTCAGCAAAAGACCGAACGCAAACAGGAATGGAAGTGGAACAACGGAACACTCTAGAGACTCGGAGCACAAGAAAGGGCTCGAAGAGTCAGAAGAGGCGGTCGTACACGAAACGCGTTAGGTACTGTGTTCTCGAGGAAGCCAGCGGAAGGTGGTTGGTCTGCAATCAACACCAGATGGCAATGTTTATAGAGGTAGTGGGCACCGAGGGGGGACGGTGGGCAGAGGCACAAAAGCTCCGACAGCACGCCAGGAATGCTGGCAAACAAACACGGTGCGATGGGAGACGGCGACGAGGTAGAAGGAAGGGCTCCTTGGATACGCGGAACAGCGGTGGTGAGCGTTGGAAGCGTCCTTGGGGAGAAGGTGGGATACGGGCCTGGTGATGGCGTCCTTGGGTCGTTGGGCGACTGTTTTCGTTTTGTGGTTTTTTCGTGAATGCCGTTTTGGGAAAATTGCCCGATAGGGCCGTTTGGGAATGTCGGAATGGGCATTGGCGCGCGATGCGTGCTCTGGAACGGACTGGGCGATGGGCTAGTGGGGATAGAAAGGTGAGATATTGGGCGATACAGTGCGTCAAAATAGCAGATAAAAGAACCATGAGAATACAGAGGACCCAAATATCACATTACTCTCGAAAATCCCGCTTTAATGTGCCAGATCACCGCTGAGATCATCAGCTTTTCGGCGAATGTACCCCGTTTGGGCGCGCGCACTCATAGTGCGGCTTCCATACCGGCGCGTGCCGGCCAACGCCGCATAACCCGTAATGTTGCAGTGGTGCGTAACCATTGATCGCAGGGCCGCGTAACCGTCTCAATTGCAGTGCTCCATAACGGGTTGCTTACAGTACAGTGCCGCATAACCCATTGCCGTCCCAGGGCTGAATAACCTATGGCTCTGTGTGAAAAGTGTGGAATTTTTTATCCAAAGCACTAAGTACTAAGTCGTAGGGCGCTGGTTTGATCCGGCAATCCTTTACACGGACACTGTCTTTTTAGGTACTTTGGCAGTCATTCTAGGACTGTTTCCAATATTTGTTCCTATACTTGTTGCTGAAGTGGTTTGAAGTGCCATTCAGGTTTCCTAATTCTGTTTTCTTGATCGAGTCCTGGAACTCAAAGTATCTGTATCTGCTTCATTACCTCTCAAACAAGAGTGTGTGGGCAGTTAAGAAAAACACTTCTCAAACAATATACTACCAAGCAGTGCAAAACTTATTTTGCACCTCAAATAGTGTTAGCATACCATTAAGGGTGTGAAACTCACGTACCTAATCGAACTAGCCAGCCACCGCACGAGCTCATCGGGTGGCCATTTTACACAAACAAAAGGCCAATAGAACACAAGACGTCATTTACAGGTAAAAATGGGATCACCGCTGGTCGACTTGAACGTCCCATGGCCACAGGAGTCATATGACAAGCCATTGACAAAACACGCCGTGATGGCACTGAAGAACACTCTTGGGACTTTATCGGCACTAGGATACACTCATGTTGCCTTGAACTTTACATTACTACAAAGCACGAAGGTTCCACCTCAGGGGGCTAACCCCATTGATCTTTCTCTTTTCAAAGAGTTCGACAAGAGGCTGAAAATATATACAAGGGTGACTATTGTGATTGATGAACCAAGCTCTGGCCAAAGCATTGCCAAGCTGCAGACCGCATTCGATATTGTTGCAGTTCTTCCAGTTTCGGAGAAAGGACTCATGATGGCGTGCTCAAGCTTGGACATCGATGTAATTACACTCGAGTATGGCAAGAGACTACCTACGTTTCTCAAGCACAAGACTATTGGCGCCGCCACAAGCAGAGGTGTCAAGTTGGAGATCCTCTATGCAAAGATGCTCTCAGGTGCTACAGAGCAGCAGAGAATACAGTGCTTCAATAATGTGACGCAAGTGGTGAGAAGCTCGAGACATCAGAACCTGGTGGTGAGTTCTGGAGCACTCAGAAGTACCGAATGTAGAGCCTTCAAAGACGTGTACACAGTATTGGAGCTGCTAGGGTTCAAGAGAAATATGCAGCGAGATGTCCAAGAGAAGGCATCGAGGGTCTTATTGAGTGGCAGACTGAGGAACCAGAGTTATAAGCAGACCGTAACAATAGGAGAGGACGTGGTGGAAGAAACCGGGATGGGCATGAAGAGAACAATCTCTGAGATAGCAGGCGGGGATGCATTCAAGGAACAAATGCGTAAGCTCAAGGCACTTAAGTAGATGTGTATGTGTGTGTGTATCGCCAATTTTGCCGGATAGATATTCGCTTCAGCAATGACCATTAACTAAGTAATCAAACATGTCAACTAAACCCGCTGTCTGTAGGGAGCGCATGGTGCGCAGTCTGTGATACTCTCACTCAACGAGACCTTAACTCACAAAGGTATTATACCACCAGCACTTCTCAATGCCCGCTTATCAGCCACTAGAATTCTGACTGGATTTTCATCCTTTCATTGGCATCTTATTATCACTATCCTCAGAGAGAATTGGAGCTGATTTCCGTCTCGCGTGAAGGGAAACGGCCATATTAATGTCAATGTAGTAAGCCTGTCCACACTCTGCATCGCCGTTTCATTGGCCTGTAGAAGTGTCTTATAGAGTGAATGCTAATTCTCCCAAGAAGTAGATAAGTCACATGGCGATTATGATCGACATTCACCAGATACCATCACTACCCAACAAAGTTTCTAGTGGTAGATATTCTTGCCCACTGTATGGTGCCTTGATGTTAACGTACATCTATACGGGTAGTTCACAGTCCTGTCATTGTGGGAATGTTCCTCCACTAGTGGTGAATACAGTCAACAATGGTGGATCCGGACCTAAGGGATCAATACGGCTATCACTCGTTAGCCTCTCAAGATCCCATCTTGGCCATAATCTTCGATACGGCTCCAGCTGAGTGTGGCTCTTAGGCAGTAGAAGTGGGTTTTTTCCCTGATCGGCGCTCCTCGGCATTCCATATGCGGCGCACTTTGTGCCTTGAGAGACACTAGTTCCAGCAGGGTGGCCGTTGGTGAGCACGGAAAGAGAGTTCAAAGTGGAAAGAATTGGGTCTGGTGACAATATTATTTACAATTTCGAACAGCACACTGAGTGTCCTTCTAGGAAGGAAGGGATGGCCAAGGGAAGACGCTTGTTTCGGACTCCTTTCGTTTGTCTGATCCTTGGGGTGGCTTATAGTTATTATCCTCCGCTTGTTTGGGTAGGATTATTTGTTCATTGGGCAGTACTCCTTCCATATTCTCAACCACTGTTCGCACGCACACGGTGTATCAGCCGTGCCACTTGGTGGCAGGAGGAGAACGCTCTTTCTCTACCAGATGTGGTGTTCTGTTGTGTCTTTTAGTACTTGTTATCACCTCTTATCGCTTCTTTATACTGTCTTCGGTCGTGCCACCTCTTCTGCATACCTTCTCCACCCGAGTAATTTTTTCATTCCACCGAAGCCATTCATTCGATGGTAGTAGTTGAAGAACCCTCTACACGGTAAGAACCCTGCTTACATTTTGCTACCACTACGAAGAGTACCCGATGTGCTTTACAACGCTTCCTGAGTAATCGTTGTACCGTGTAGCACACTTCTCAAATCTCCGTAGCATACAAGAAGCATATCCACACCTTTTTATTATGCTCCTCATACCCGTCGTACCTCTTTCGGTACTGTTACGCCCCTTAGAGCTTCGCACACCCCTTCGTACTTCTTTGTGCTTCTGGATGCCTCTTTTTGCTTCCCATGCGCCTCTTTGTAGCTCTTTGTACCCTCTTTGTACCCTCTTTGAGCCTGTCAGTGGTCTGTCAGTGGTCTGTAAATGCCTGCCACCGTGCGTCCTAACATCTCATTGTACCCTCCTAGCACCTCTTAGCACGCTTTTTTACATCTCAGCATTATCCATTGGGTTCACAACTTCCTTCAATACTCCACTGTACTTCCCCTTACAGCTATACACAAGCTTACTACTTCTTGCTAGCCCCTTTATTCGTCGTCTGTAGTGTACTCCTGTCGCTTGTTATCACCATTACGCAAACGGCTGAATACGAATCGTAGCGGCGCATTCTCCCAGGCAGCTGTCAGGACACCTTTCCGGATTACCTCCACGCACTACATCCACGCCCTTCCGCCCCTGTGTCTTAGACCCCACACCACCCTTTTAGTATCCACTGGCGCCTCTCGTACCTCTGAGACAATGTTCTAGACACGATTCTAGACTCAGTTGATTGTCTGAAGAGACATTCCGCCAAAACGGGGAGGGAAATATGGGAGTGGTGGACCGGGGAGTGGTGGACTGGGGTTTTGGGATGAGCGATTCCACGCACAAAGCGCTTTTTTCTCCCATACCACCGTATAGAAGCCAACATCTCCTAAAAGGCCCACTAGTGATCCATGCCATGCTGTAGCCACGCGCTACAGCGTCATCAAAGAGTCTTAGCAATCGAAGTTCCGTTGTAGTGACAGTGCTGTAGCGGGTATTGCTATCGTAACACCACCGTAGCCCCCCTCAGACACACATTATCAAAGCCTGTAGAACTACCGTAACCCCACAGCAACACCACAGACTACCAGAAGAGATTGAGGGTGGTCATGAACACCATGGCGGAGATCACAGGATGGAAATGATATGCCGCCAGGGTGTTCCCTCAGTTAGTGAACACATAATCTATGCACCAAAGGCTTAGAATACTGTGTGAGCATTCCAGAACAACCCAGCAAAGTCTTTAACGAGATAGACACTCACACCCGTCATGGGATACACCCTCGTACACACCATTACACACTATTCAGTGTGCCGTCCATACTCTATGACATCTCTCCGTGTCGTGTTTTGCTAGTTGGCGGCCGTTGGGACGGCGTCTAGAGGTTAGAAGTCCGGCGGTAACGAGGCAGAGAGTGCTATCGTGCCATTAAACCACGCCCAGTGGACAAACCGACGTGTCCTCTATTCTAAAGATCCAATTCTGGGGCTTTACCCTATGTGATTTAAGCGGTAAGCGGCAAGCGGCGATATGGCGGTTAGTTTAGTTGGGTAGATGAAGAACCCATGGCGCGATAGGCCGCACGAGGCCGAGATACTGGGGCAGACAGCGACGCTAGGCAGGTAGCTCGGCAGGTAGCTAACTAGGCAGCTAGGCGGCTAGGCAGAGAAATTAGGCACACAGGCAGCCTACCAGAACGGGTGTGACAAGCACTCGGAGTTATTCCAGCAAGCCAAAAAAGGAACAGTCGTTAGGACAATTCCAGATCCCTCTAAGTAGCCATACAGATATGCTTAGGGAACCATACAGACACTCCCTCAGACATACATATGTGACTCGGCGCACTAAAACCTCCCAACAGGAACCCTGGAACTGGTGGGACCATGAGGTTATGGCCACGCCGTGGCGCCATGGAAGAATACCCCGAGAGACCATGGAACCATGGAATCGTTGACCCGTGGAGCCATAGAACCACACAGAACAATACGGGCCCCGCGTGGCGATCTGTCCTGGGACGTGCCAACGGGCTCATCTCATGCGTCTCATCTAACGGATTGGGATATGGTCAGGCTTTCCCGGGGCGGGCCACACCGGGTGGGAGTTGCCACAGTTGCGCGAACCCGTGTCACACGGGATATTCACTGGAAATGCCAGGACCGGCACTGGGCGATCCGAGTCACCAAGGCACAAACACCTGAACACCGAGGGGAAAAACACACCGGGAACACCAAACCTAATCGTGGAAGGAGCGTCGCGTCTCATTGTGTGTATCTGTGAGAGTCTGTGTGCATCTGTGAGTATCTGTAAGCACCTGTGGGAACTTGGGTGGTTGTCTATGAGACTCTGTGAGACTCTGTGAGACTCTGTGTGTCTCGGCCTACTTCTAACCAGAACTCGTCGCCCCTCCAGGGTAACTTCCACGCGCGACGCGCGGTTGCTGCTGCGGAATGCAGTCGAACATGCACGACACGCTCGCCCGTGCGCACAGCGACCAGAAAGGCCGTACGCGCTACGCGTTGGCACAAACTGCGCTGGGAGCCTCACCGACGCTTTCCACCGACAGACCGCAACGGCAGGGGGGACACACGACTAACAGGGGTATACCGCAGTCACAATCAGCATACCATCATTGGCTGAACCACTAAACGATTACGCATATCAAACACCCAGAAGAAGCTCACGTTCTCTCGTGGCCCATGGCCATGTCACCACCTCTCTCGCAAAACCGTACGTGTTACCAGCGCCGTTCCCATTCTCCCACACTCGTTAAGTCGCTAACCTGGGCGTCCCGGTGTCCAGGTCGCCCTCTCGTTTTGGCGTCACGCGTCACGCTTCGCGCTCATAGTGCGCTTTGCGGACGCGTCTTGGTCTAACAATTAATCTCGCCAACACCTCCTTCATGCATTGGTCGTCCCCCTTCATGGACTGTTAGTTTTTTTTCCATTTCTTCGGCCGTTCCTTTTTCCACTTAGAGCCTTCTTTTATATAATGCGTACGCTCGGTCTTCAATACCTCCACTTGCTCCTCGTCCCCGTTGGAGTGCTCTTCCTGGTTCCCACTGCCCAATCACCGTGTTCCATCGTAGAAGCCATCGCATAAACCACCCAGACACCAAGCCAGCGCCCAACGCCCAACGCGGAAACACACCCGCACACCATCAAACACCCGAACACCATCACTATCTCCTTCAACCACCACTGAACACCCATAATGGAGCCCATTGAGATGGACTCGATCTGGCTTGAGGAAGATAACCATGACAAGCTTTATAATGCTCCTCTGCCCAATATGGAGGTGCTAAACTCTGCTACCCCCCTACTGGGCTCCCGCAACACCGTTGAACTGCCACCTCTCCCTCCAACATCCTACTTCACAACCTGGCTGGCCCAGCGAGAGGAAGAACAGGAAAAGGAGAAACTCGCTAAAACCAAGTCCGGAACAGGAAAGCTTCTGAATGCTCTGAAGAAGCCGTTTAAGGGAAACTCAGAGAAGGAGCTTCAGAAAGAAAGACAAAGACTTAGAACCAAGATCTCCACCCCATTCGGATTCTCACACATATCTCACGTCAATAAGGACTCCACTATCACCAATCGAACGTTCGAGATCACACCAACCAACAACCATAAAACAGAGCATAAACACCCGGTACATGACAGCATAGATGGCCATGCCTACCGCAATTCCAATTCCAGTTCCAATTCCAAGGCAAAGGAGGAGACCGATTCCAGATCGACGTCTCCAAGATCACACCGTAAAGACTCGGCCAAGGGCGTAGTCGTCTACCAAACTGAGCCTGCCTCACCAGACCTTCGTCGTAAGCAATCGTCTTCGACGATTCCGCGTTCTCTGTCTCAGGCTACATCCCTTGCCTCTAACACATTCTCCACCACGCGTGCATCGGTCTCTACAGCTGCCACTTCTACAAACACCGTTTCTTGCAGCAACACTAAGGTGCGTCATACCCACACCTATACTGCCTCATCCTCTTCCATTGAACAGCTCAACAAGCTCGAGAAATATCAGATCTCGAAGCAGTGTAGTCGTGATTACACTTCTTCGAGCTCGTCGGGCTCTTCAGACAAATCCCGTAACAACTCGTTTGAGACTCCTCCATTGCTTAATAGCAAGGTCGACTCGTTCAACTGGGATACGCCTTCTCCAAGCAATGCTGTGAGACAGTCATGGATCTATGCCCTTGCTGATTCTCCAGCTGGAAAGACCCTTAATGAGTCGCGTGCCAATGCCTTGCTGCGTCAATCAATTCTTCTTCTACATTCTCCATATGCGGACCACATTGACACGTTCACTTCTACTCTTAATAAGTCCTTTGATGAATGCCCAGAGTTTGCAGAGATCGAGGAAGGCATGAGACAACTCAGTATGCTTTTCGGTGTACGTTCCCAAAACCAGCTTCATGAAGAAATCCACCAGGCCATGGAGTCCATGAGGGCTGCGGCCTACTCCAACGAAGGCACAAACCCGATTTCTGCATTGGGACCAGATAAAATCAAAGAGATTAAGAAGAATTTGTCATGTGTGCTAAGTGAGACAGCCATTGACGCTATCCGCAAAGCTGCAGATGAGTATGATTTAATAGTCGAGGATGACGACAGAGCATCAATTCACTCTGCGAAAACATACTGATTGCTTAGGCTGGTTACTATTAGATCTGCGTTTCCTGACTGCTGCGATATTTGCTATTTTAACTCATTTATTTTTTATTATGTTTTGAGTATGCCTATATGTTATGGCTTTATAATTCCTCTTGTTTGCAGTTATCCGTTTCTTCCCGTTCGCTTATTACCTATTTGTGTCCACTAATATACCCACTACGACGATTCATTCACTAAAATATTTTACGACTCACGCTTCCGCAGAACCCATGACCACCTCATTCTTTTACATATTGTATGGTTCTCTTGAATAAACATAAACGATTTCTTTGGATATCTTCCAATATTTATAGAAGATCGTGGAATTGTTAAATTTAGTATTTGTTGGTTAGACCCCGCAGGCAATAGGACTTGTTCTAGAAAAGCCGTTACCTACAAATCATTGCTGCATAAAAAAAACTAAACTCAAAATATAATAAATTATAATACAAATGGATAAACTAAACAAGTCTTTTAGAAGGAGATCTGCCCCTCGGAGCCAGATAGGTTGCTGGCTTTATAAAGCCTTTTCTTCAAGTCCATGGCTTCTTCTTTCAGATCGTCCCTCTCCTTCTTGGTAATATACAATTCGGCTTGGAGATCACGGATCTTCAAGTTATAATGAGCTTGAGCAACGTCATCATCATCATCATCTTCTTCTTGTATACCGTTTTGCGTTGAGACAGTGGAATCATCTTGGTGAACAGTGATTGGCGTGACGTTTCTAGAACTCTTGCGGGCTCTGAACAGCTTCAAGTCATCCAGTTCATGTTGTAGCTTCGATGTGTTTTCTCTTTCCTTGGACAATTGGCTCTGGGAAAGCTGCAAAGCACGAGTTGCAGTGTTCACGGAGTGCAATGACTCCTTGTAGTTCTCCTCTATCTTCAGAAGATCCACAACCTTGACCTTTAGAGATTCCACTTCGGATTGGGTAGATACCAAGTTAGCCTGAAGGTTATTCTTCTCGGAATGGATACCCTCATTTTCTTTCAATAGTTCATCAATTTGAGAACGCAGCTGTGTGTTGACCACATTGTCAGCATTGGAGATAGATTCCTGGACAACTGCTCTTTTCTTAACTTCTCCAGTAGTTTCATCAACAACCAAATGCTTTGACAAGAATGAGTCCAAGCCAATATTGAGCTTCTTGATATCTTCTTGAGATTCCAAAAATGACTGCTGACAAAGTTCACGAACAGAAGAATACTCCTGCATCAGAGCAACATATCTTGCTTGAAGATCCTTATACTGGAATTGTAACTTTTGAGACTCTTCGATCTCGTTTTGTTGCTCATCTAACTTAGCACTCTGATCTTTGATGACTTGACTCAGAGTCTGTAACTCGAATACGTTTGAAGAGAAAACTGACTCTAAATCCGAAAGCTTGGCTTTTAGGATTTCGTGATCTCTCTTCAGAAGATGGTGGTCAACAGTGAGCTGGATGTAGAGCCTCTTGATTTCAGGTTCGTCTGTCAAAGATGATAAATCCTTAGTATATGTAGAAGCGTTACTCAGTTCTTTCTTGAGTAGTTCGTTCTCGTTCTCTAAAAACTGAACCTTTGCACTTGCCATCCTTATTTGGTCGTTTGTAGACATCTTCAAACCTTCCAGTTCTTTAGAGAGGGAACTGAGGATGTTCTGGAATTCAGTGTTCACATTAGTTCCAAGTCCTTCACCAGCAACAGGGCGCTTGGTACTAACGCTCCGTTCAATACCAGCACTAGCAAAAGGCTTAGAATTGTCCGGTAGTGGGGAAGGTGGCTTTATCTTGTTGATATTCTGAACAATGCTCGATGAGCTTGTACTAGCCGCAGCACTGGCGGAGCCATTGTACAGTTTTGGGTTAGCAACATCAGTCTTGCTGACGCTAGAAGTTCGAAGTTGAGTTTGATCAACAAGCTCTGGGGTGGAACCGCCATTCACGTATGTGTCAAGGAAATCAGATTCCCTCTTGATGTTGCCATTATATGGTTGAGCTGGCACTCCAAGGTTATCATCCTTGTTAGGTGTAGAAGTAGAAATTTGCGAATCTTTGTGCAAATCCCTGTTAATAGACGTTTCCACAGTGTGTGAAACATCGGAGACTTCATTCTCCACTTTTGAAACCTCAACTTGTGTCTTGCTTGTGTTAGCTTCTGGTTCAAGTTTTTGAGGTTGAGATACCACTGGCTCTGGGCCGGGATTAGATGTCGATACAGATCTAACAGGAGATGGAAGCTGAAGAGGTAAGTCTTCATCTTCAGCCGTTGTATAAATACCTTGTCCCTGAACTGGCCCACGAGAAGAATTAGACGGAGTTCTCACAGAATCAGGTGGTTGTTGAGCGAGTGAGTTCTTCGAAGGGGTGGTCTGTATATCTCTTTGGAAGACGTCCTCAGCAGACAAAACATGACCGTTAGGAGACTTAACTATGGTATTAAGTGGAGCCGGTTGAGCAGCCGTTACATCAATTGCAGCTGCAGCGCCAGCCGCAGTTACTGCAGGCACAGCAGAGCTTGGAGCAGCGGCAGTATTTGTAGGCGAAGAAGTGACCTTAGAGGAATGAGGATTTTGCTCTGGAGAGCTAACCTGGACTTCTTTTTGAGGAGAAACCGGTTGAGCTTGAGGAGGAGTGAAAATTGAAGGAGGTCCGTTGAATTTCTCCTCATCCCATAAATTGCCAGGAGTTCTATACTGCAGGAAGCCAGGAATGAGACTTTCCAAGTTAGAGAGGTCCAGAGTATTTATGAGCGTGCCAACTCCGTTATCATCCATAGATGGCTCCAAGTTGTCACCCAACTGCGCGTAATCTGGCATATGCCCACCAAGAATCAAGAGCTTGCTATTTTTCAAAATGGAGATTGTGTGTCCATACTTTCCTTCGGGATGGCCCGTGAAATTTGAAGGGAACTTGTACCAAGTTTTGGTGATGAGGTTGAGCAAATGGATATCAGCAATGGCCTCACCGTACGAGTCTTTACCTCCATGGACAATCAAGCAGTCTTTGTATATGACGGAGCAGTGCTCTTCACAAGGAACTGGTGCGGTACCAAACGTCTTAAGCTTGTCCCATTTGTTGACGAGAGGGTCGTAGGACCAAAGATCGTTACTCAGGGACTTACCATTGGAACCACCAAAGATCCACAGCTTGTTGTCATAAACGTCCATGGTGTGGTTCGTCAAAGGAGGAGGTCTAACGGTGTCGGCCGGGTTAACCCACTCCCATGCCACATCTGGACGGCGGAAAGAACTCAAGTTGAAGACTGCCAAGTCGCTGTAGATGGTGTCATCGAGCTGGCCACCGTAGAGATACACCTTCGAGTCGAAGTTCGTTATAGCGATGATGCCGATGGAGTGACCGTATCTCCCGGAAGGCTTTCTCCCCGTAGGCTGTGGGATTGTCCACGTGTGAGAGTTCATATTGAAGAGGTAGATGTTGTTATCGATCTCACCATCGTCGTTAGTGACTGTGTCACCTCCAAAGACAACAAACGCGTTTCCGCACGTTGTAGCAGCATGGCCAACTCTTGGGGCTGGGGAGTTTTCGTAGACATCGACCTGGACGGTTTCGAACCCTCTGCCGTCCTCAGTGGGCTTGATGATCCAGGTGTCTCCATACACAGAAGTGTTGTGTAGACCTCCCATCACAAACACCTCGCCCTTATCATTCGAGAACTGGGACGTGGCGTGTCTGTAACGAGGGAATGGTGAAATCAGAAGCTTCGATCTGGACCATGGCGTGTGGGCATTAGCATCACCGTTCTTCTTCTGCGCGTCCAGAGGAGATACCTGGAACCGTGGTGGCTGCACAGACACCGGCGGCGTGTAGCCATACTGCTGGTGCTGTTGTTGCGGGTGCTGTAGTGGCTGTTGCTGTAGTGGCTGTTGCTGTTGTTGCTGCTGCTTCTGTAGTCGTTGAGGCGACTTCTGGTTGTAGATGTTGTTGTTCAGATCATACCCAACACCAGCTCCAGACGCCTGTGGGGTGTCCAGCTGGCCCTTTGGCCCAAACTGCTGTTGATACTGGCCCTGGCCCTGACCCTGGCCCTGGACCGACCCCTGGACCCCGTTATAGGGCTGTGGCGAGTACGGCGACGAATTCAGAGGCCCCTGGGCCTCCAAGTGTAGCCCTGAGGCTCCAGACGACAGTGTAGCGCCAACAACAGCTCCACCAACCGCCGTGGGTGCTACGACGGCGGTCTGGCTCAGAGGCGTACCACCCTGGTCCTTGGCCCGGTTGTTGCCCGACGAGCTCGACACATTGGATGTCTGAGGCGAGCTGGGGGTCTTGGTACTGTTCTTGTTCTGTTTGGAGCTGGAAGGCGAGGAGAATGCGTCGCCCTGGTCTTTGTTCTTCTTCCTGCCGAACTTGAATGCGGTCATGGCTCACGAGAGAGACGAAACGAGCCACGCAAATGGGCACCAGAGTGCTTGTTTTATATATCCCAGGTATCGACTTCGACCTATCGCCCTTTCAAAGCGCTGTTTGCCGTTGCTGCCGCCTGTTTGGCTTGATAACTCCGCTGGGATGCCGATCGTACGCTCTAAGTACTTGGCTTCCACGTAGTGGCCACCGCGGGTTCTGCCATTTCTCTTTTTAGGGGGTTTTTTTTTGTCTGCCTACGCCAAATTTGAAACAGCCGCATTGCCGGTACCGGCCACAACAAAGGGCGCGGTGCCAGGGCCGCATACGCGCTTGGGCCTGGGGACAGTACGGGGATGGCGACCAATGGGGGGAGGGGGAGGAGGAGAGTGGTTGTGGGTGGGCTTGTGTGGAAGGTGGTGAGTGTGGGTGGAGTTGTGGGAGTTGTGGGAGTTGTGGGAGTGCTGGGGGGCGGGTTGTGGCGACGTGTGTGTGTGCTGTGGTGGGCAGCCAGGGCCATCACCACACCCCGTGACTACAGTGCCAGACGGACGGTCCAGCACTCCGGGCTCCATCTCGTCTATGGGTCCATGGGCATGGGTCCATGGCTTCATGCCCATGCTCCATGCCTGTGGCCCATGCCCCATGCACGCACTATTGCACCTTGGGTGGGTTGCCTTGCTGGTCGTGGTCGCCTGTTGCCTGATGCCTGATGGTGGCAGCCTGGAGGGCCTCTTGCCGTGTGCTGCGCAAAAGCCACCTTCCAAGAAGAGGTGAAGAACTAGAACAATCGGGCTCTCCGAGACATGGCTCTGGCGTAAAAATTCAACACACAGAGTCCACCACCAGGCACATGGTGTAGAGATGTGGTGATGTAACGGCAGACGACGCCAGGGCCCAGTATGATGTGGTGCCTACGCACACACCCACAGACCCTGCCCCTGAGACCGTCCCTAAACAGCCTCACACACTCCGACACAGCACCTTTCTCACCAGCTGCCGTGTCTACATGCCTACGCCCTTACAGCCCGGTTGGGCCGCCGCTCCTTTGCACTCCATTGTGTCGCCCTGGGAGCTTCTAGTGTGGTGCGTGCGTCCCTTTACTGTACCTTTCCCCATCCCACACTCCCAAAAGCGCCGCCTCTATCCGGCGTCGGTGCCGATGCGAGGAACAGCCACCCTAAAACAATCCGCCCTGGCCAGAACACCCCCACACTGTACACCACAGTCTCTACCACACACACACGCTGGTATTATGGAATTATCCACCCGAACGCGTCACTGGAGGAATGCGAACACGAACACGAACACGTACGACACAAACGCAGACGCGAACGCGCAACGAAACGCACGACGCGCACGCACGGGTACGCCCACGCAGGGGGAAGGCGCACTGGTTAGGCGGCCCTGGCGGACATTGTGGTGTCTGGGTGGTACAGCGTTAGGAGCACCGGGCGTCACGTGAGCGTGCTGAGTGAAATCACGTGCACAACAAACAATTGCACGTGACTTAGATCGTGTGCGCACGTGACTAACGCGACGCGTCGTCTGGCTGCTTTCGGCCGCTTTTGGCACCGCTCCACACAGCGCGGGCGGACGGGGGCTCCAACACCACAACACCACATCACCAATCAGGCAGACAGACACCTCCCAGCACCGGTGCACTGGAAGCATCACCAACGCCAATCGCCCGCCACACACTGAGCCAGGACACCAGGGGCTATGGATAAGGACGCGAAGTTCGACCGGTTCATCAAGGACTTCGACCGGACTCTCCAGACCGACACGTCCACCTACAAAACGATCGTTGCTAGACCGGCATCTCCGAGCCCCGACATTTCATCGTCCTCAAAGAGCCCTCAACACTCGCCGCTACTCACCACTCCAACAAAGGCCAGGCGCAACTCCATCACGCCCGATGACGACCCATTGCTGAACCCAGGCCTGCAACCAGTCCACAATGTGGAGCCAGCTCCCAAACAGATGCCTGTAGCGCTGATTGTCGCCACTGTAGACGATATCGATGCTGAGAAGAGACGCCGCCGCCGAACACCCATGATCGAGTCACCGTCGCTTGCTGGCTCACGACCAGTCCGTTTTTCCGGGTCCATGGGGTCCCTCAGGCGGTCAAACACCCTTGGCGGTATAAGCTCCATCAACACTTCCAGCAGTAGCCCTCTTAGCAAGCCGTTATCAACACGCAGAGGCTTGGACTTGGGGTTGAACTTGAAGAGCACAGCCGCCGTCCCCGGATCCGCCGATAAGTACGCTCTAAGATCCCCAGAGCTTATTGTGCCTAACAACGAGACTTCTAGGCGGTTCAGCAATACCCTAAAGGATGGTTCTGTGCTATCAGTCAGTGGCCAGTCGCCTTCTCTAGGCAGGACGTCCCCTTCAACTGGCAGTGGTGTTGCGGCCGTCGACACTAAGCGCTATAGACGCAGTACAAACTCAATAGCTCTTTCAGCAGAGTACGACGAGGTCGACGACTACCTACGGATCCTAGCAGCCAAGGAAATGAAAGTGGTAGAGCTTAAACGGAAGCTGAAGATGCTACAACAGGAGATTGAGACAGAGGAAGGCGAGTTGAAGAGACTCCGTGATAAGGTGGGCAGCTCTATCTATAAAGGCATCTCTCCGCGGCACACACAGACGAGACACATTGCTAATGGGAACAACAGCAACAACAGTACTAGTAACAATACTACTAACAATGGGCAGTCGTCGACCTCGAACACTCCCAAAACAGACAAGTCAAAGAGGGAAAGCATCTGGTCGAAACCCGTCAGTTTCCTGAACCAGTTTGACCAGCTTCTGCAAACGGAGATTGAGCGCATAAATTCAGAGGGATTCAAGCACCCGAACGAAGCAGCGATTCAGAGGAGTAAGGAAGAAGGTCCAGGATACTCGTTGTGGTCGTTTGTTAACGACGTTAAACATGGTCTTCTAGGCGATGATGACTCCCCCACTAAGGAGAAGTCTCGACAGTATATGGCCAAGACGACCGAAGAAGAACATGCACTTGGAGAAGAGATGGTAACAATAAGGAAATAGCGGAACAACGTTGGCTGGGGTGACGGGGTTTCTAGAGACCTACTTCCAAACTCTACACAAACGGGAAACCACCGCTATTATATGGACTAATCAAAACATGTCATATGATTGCAAGAATGTGGTCTATCATAAACACTATAGGAACTCACGTAGCACCTCGTAATCATATCCTCTTTCGTCCCATTGGTCCTTCGTCATGAAGCATCGCGTGGCCTTGTGATACCTAAAATGAGGTGTCATCATTTCGGTAATCGTCATACATGTCGTCCCATGTGTACTTCTCACCATGCTGCTGTCCAACAAGCTTAGCGGCTTGAAACGGAGTGTCCAACGTTCCATTTTTGACAAACTCCAAAGGGTCTGGCAGCTGTGCGTGCGACCCAGACTGGGATGGTATTAGCGATGGGTCTTCGGTATTGGACATCGACTCCTGGTGGATATCGTTGCCTTGTTTATCCACCAGCTTGGTCTCATCGTCATTTAGATTCACTTGGCCAGCACTCACTCGGTTCATTAGGTCTAGGAATTTGGAATTGGCAAACTTCTCTGAGCCTGAAGTTTGCATGGCGTCTGCAACTTGTTTAGCAGCTTCTCTGAACCCGGCATTACCAGCACCAGCAAGGTCAACGCTAGCTTTTTCTGGTACTGGCTCTTCCATTTTCACACTCTGGAACTCTTTCTCCAAGTTCTCAAACTCTTTGTCTAAGGCATCATATCCAGCATCCATTTTCTCCAGCTGGCTATACAAGTGCGCAGAGTGCAGTTGTTGATGTTCTGTCATACGAGAAGTTCTTGCCAAAGAATGGTTCTGCATGAGCTGCGGTGAGTACATTGCACTATTTAACTGTGGCTGTTGTAGGCGTACCTGCATCTGTTGGCGGTTATGTAGTGATTGAGCGTCGCTTTGAACTACATGTGTCATTTGTTGCGGATTGTTCATCTGGCTGATAAACTGTGAGTTCCAACTCTCTGCATGCTGAGGAGTATTAGCCATCTTGAAGTCGTTTACCCACGAAGATGAAGACGACGAGCCAACCATTGGTGGTTGGTGCTGTTGCATATGGTGAACAGGAGTCTGGAATGCTTGGTTGAACAACGGGTCAAAGTTTTGAATACCTTGTTGGTGAGCTTGGAACTCCCTATCCAAGGTATTAGCATGTTTTGATCTGAAAGAGGACGCTGCCGAGGGGTGAACATTCTGTTGTGGTCCGTGCTGGAGAGACCGATCGGCCTGGCTATGGTTTTTTAGTTGTTGAAGGGGGTTGAGTGGTCCACACGACATGTTGGCTATGAGGTGGAGAGGGGTTGTTTGAGCGATGAGTCCGTTACGAACGTTATCTGTGGAAGCCGTCACAGAGATTACGACGAAGCTTGTAACAGAAGATCTCGCACAGTCTTCCAGAGGTTCTCTAAGACGGTGTTGCAAAGAGCTGCTCGGATAGTTGATCAGACAAGTTCTGATGTGGAGATAGATGTGGTGGTCCTGGAGAACTAGCCGAGGTAAAAAAGGGCTCTAGATGAGGGACGAATGTGAGTTAAGTAAAAAAACGGTGATCCCTGAAGAGGTTCCAGAAGTCTCTGTAGCTGTAGCAGATGTAGTAGGAGTAGTTTTAGCACTGACTAGCGTCCCAGATATTCTGTTATTATAGCTATGATATTAAGCGACCAGAAGTCTTCCCCGTTATCATTCGCCATCGCTATTCCCCGGGGCAGCGCACAGACCTTCCCGATCTGCGCCGGGCGGACTGCCCGCGAATTCGAGTTCCGGTAGTTGTGTCTGCAGAAGCACGTGATAATCTCCTCGGAAGTAGAACAGAATTGCCTTCTCGACACCCCAACGACAGGGGAGGCAGTACAAGAGCAGAAAAGCGAGTATCAGAATGAAAGAATAGAAAGGCGCATAAGGAAGACACCCTGGGTATTCCTACACATGACGTAATGCGTTGTGGAAGCGGACATGGATACACCCGGACACCATATTTCGGAACTTCTGTACACCCGGACACCTCAACACCCGAACAATAGATCTGGTTTTGACACACTACTGGTAAGCACACTCTTACTGGTATAAACACACCATACACGAAGCGGGTTTGGGTGCCGAGAGGCAGCACGGTAACACAATGGCCGCAAGTTGGATCTTGTCCTTGGAAGCCACACATCTGGCGACCTTTAGGCGCCTGGCGTGTTATATTGTTTGGAGAGAGAACGGTGTGGATCGGAGAGAATCTTCTCAATGGGTTGTTGGTTGTGGTTTGGCGAATAACTGTGAGAATTGATTGGGCCACGGCTAGTATTAGAGGAGCATAGGCTTGGTTTACTGTGAGCACTAGCGACGATGGGGTGGTGGGGATTGGGGTACTGGGGCCTACGAGGTGGGTGTTGGTTGTCGTAGTAGTGGCCGTTGTGGTAGAAGCTGTAATGACAGTAATTGTAGTTGTTCTCAGTCTACAGTCTACAACTGCGCATTGGTCTTTACGTACTGCACTGCTGGCGCATGCATCCTCGTGGTATGTACTCTTTTCCAGAGATTAATCTCATTATTTCTGTATTTTCAACTCTTTAATGAGCACTGTATGAATACGCTGTAGTCCATTCAAATACTGGTAGCTGGTTGTTGTAAGTACAGACATTGGGTGGTGGTGGATGGTATCTCCATTCTAGTAAGCTAGTAAGCTGCGTAGGCCTAGGTACACTAGGGCCAGCTCGGCGCTCTACGGCACTCTACGGCCCTCAGTGTATTCCAGCGCCAACAGGGCCAAGACTAGCTAAGAAAAAGGTACTAAGGCTAAGTCAGCATATTGCTAAGGTAGAATAGCCGAAGGCTGAGGTAATGTGGCATTGGGTTAGAGTAAGCCAGGATAAGCCAACGCACGCTACACTAGAAACAGTGAGACACTCAGACACTCAGACACTCAGATCGTGAGACAGTAATCCAATGAGACAGTTGACACGTTAAACACTGCAGCCACACATACACGCTCTTGAACACTACGCAGCGTTCAAAAGTTTTTTTCAGAGCATTGATACCAACCAATTATTATCCTGCCATACTAGGTACTCACATATCACGAGGCTACCAAACCCCACTCGTCACTATCCTATTAGACAACAGTCATTACCTAACTATTACACTACCTCTCTACTATCACCACCCCACAGCATACCCATCCATTACACGTCACTATACCTTACCCATCGTCTACAGTCCAGACAGTCCACACGCAAGGCTTCCTGCACATGTTGATCCACACGCACACAACGCGCATCAAATGAACTCCTCGTGTGAAGGCGGATGGGTAAACAAACGAGGTACGGGGACCGTAAAACGGAAACAAGGCTCAAAAACACACCGTACGGCATAGCTTTAGATATCGCCACCAATGGACTGCTTCTGGCCCTTTCGGGATCTTTGTGGATTGGGTCCAAAGGTTTGCATTCATATGCACGGAAGCCATACTACAGGCCAAGGGGAAACGTATTGAACGGAAGATCTAGAAGATTTAGAGGTGAACGGGCACATGGGATGGCAGGATATGGATAGAGTTCCCACGGAGAGTGTTGGATGGCCAAGAAGACATGGAAATAGATGCGATGGAAGGTATACGTACACAAGCTAAGAACGACCATCTGGTATGAGATGAATAGAACACCACTTATTAGGCACGCATAACAAACCCAACGCTCCTACAACGGAGATGTAACCCAGATCCACCACACCCGTCGCAGACGCCCCTTACATACATCTCCTACGGACCTGCCACGCCGTGACGAAACCACGCTTCGTCGACGGCCGCGGCGCCGGTGGCTATGGCGACGCGATCTATTCTGGGTTCAAGACGGACGGCGTCGTAACAGATTTCCCAAGCCTTTAAGGGCACTGCAGAGTCTTGGAAGGAAACCGCTCCGGGCATCGTCTAGCCGGAAGCCGTATAGTGGTTTTCTTGGTGCGATTGGAACTGGTGGGTGTGAGGGAACGTAGGCCCAGCCCGAGGGAAAGCCCACAGGAAAGCCATGTCCAGTGTAATAGCATTGCGAGTACCACGGGCACTGGGGGTAGCAAGGGACATGGTAAGGGACATGGTGTTGGGCGAGCCGCAGGAACTACTACAGCCTTATCAAGCCGCTACAGACACCTCAAATCCCTACAAACCATCTGAAATCACTACAACTCAATACAAAACAGAGATCCACACAGTAGACAACCGCAAAGCAACGGCAAAACAACGGCAAAACTACGGAAAAGCCCCTTCGGAGCGTTGACGCAGAATCCAACACAAACACCGCCATCCACAGAGGCCTGCAGCGGTGTTAAGGCCAAAACCCCGAGAGCCCAGTGTCTTTGTATCATTCTTCGCCCCATTTGTCCAGCACTTGTCCAGCACTTGTCCAGTTCTCCTCCCCGTTTCTTTTTTGTCCAGACACGCGCCACCCGCATGCATTGATTACCCGGCCGCGGCCGGTTTCCCGGTATGCGCACGCACAGTTCCAAAAAAAGCACACTGCCTGGATTTCGCTCCAGGCACTACGCCCCACGCCCTACGCCCTCCCTATGCCGCAACCTCATCGGCCCGCTTGCTGTTCCAAAGAGAATAAACAGAAACAACACAAGATAGACCAATAGACACATAGACTAGACTCCACCAAAGCGTAGGCACCATTGTACACTAGCTAGCACCACACAGGTGCCGTAGATTTCGCTCTCGCAGTACCATAGCTTTCCTCCCCCGAGTTCCCACTGCTGCTCCCCTTGTTGTTCCTGCCTGTTCCAGAAACGCCCTTTTTTCACTGCCTGTTGCTTCTTCGCGCACCGCCTTTGGCTCTCCCAGCACAAAAGCCCCCCCTCAAACAGACAACACGCCGGGCCCGCTGTTTGCTGCTTGTTCCATCGCCAAAAAAACTACGTGCACAGAATACCACCAATACAGTGGAAAAGACAAGGCCGACTGAAACGAACTGCCACTGCAGAGGAAGCACACCAACATCACACAAAAGATCACACCAAAGATCATTCCAAACATCGCTCACTCACACACTCCGTGCGCGACATTTGTTAGCTTCTGAGACCTCACTCGGACCCGTTTAATATAGCCATCACCACCCGTGCGTCTCCTCGTTGTGGTAACACCTGCTTGGCCCCCTGCTTGTGTCGTGGTTTTTAGATTCGATCTGTTGCTGTGGTTGAGACCTGCCACCAGCCTTCCTTTGGCCTATTGACAATACTTAAGCATAAACTTCAAGGATCACAGGTTACCACTGTTCCGAGTGTGCTACCACCGGCCTCTATACAACGGTAAAGCCTCTCCACCAACCAACCAGCAATTCCTCTTCGGCAAACCCACTACAAGCCCACTACAGCCCAACAACATACCCACAACATACCCCGTCCGTTGCATCCAAACCTGTTAGACACTCCTTGAGCATACCGCCGTTGGTTTTATCACTTGAAACGGCGCATTGGAACGCACCCTCGAGGTCAACATCCACCAGCTAAGACCCTCCAGCGCACCGACGGCTTACCCACTAGCTCACAACTAGTTCGACAGTGGGACACCACCAGCTAAAGCACCGTTGTTAGATTACGTACCAAAAGTTGTTCACAGCGGCTATTCAACACTCTTGCTGACACGAACACAGCCCTTTGTCTAAGACTCCTCTCTTCTCCCTTCCGTCGTGTTGGTCTTCTAGAACCACTACTTTTCACTCTCCCGCCTCTGTAACTACAGTCCTGTACTGGTGGATCCCTTACAAGTTTCCTGTACAATCAGATACCCGGCAAAAACCTCACATCAATGTCGACCAGAAACCTAACAGACCGTTCGCCCATGGGTGGCAGCACAGAGTCTGAAGACTCGGAATCCAGAAATCCTTTCATTCAGGATGAGCTGACCTCATTTGAAGAGACAAACTCCAGTGAAGAGTCAAGCTCTTCAAACTTCAAGTCAAAGAACAATATGAGACCTTTTGTCGACTACAACAGATACTACGATCAACAGGGCTCGTCGAATTCACTAACCCAAATGTCAAACTCATACTCATCATCTACTATCTCTGCACTTAACCAGTCACAAGTTGTGATGAATAGAGACGTTTATTCACCTCCAGCTTTTGACAGGTATCCTTCGATTGGGGGAGGGTCCAGATTGGCATCGGTGGCTGCTTCTCTGAACTCCACTACAAATATCCCGGGACATCAAAAAATGGACTCCATTGCTTCGCATTATTCTTCGAATAACTCAGACAGCTCTTCAAACCCATTTCTTGTGGATGCAGACTTTAGTCCTTTTGGTGGTTACCCAGCTTCCTCTTTCCCATTACACATTGACGAGAAGGAGCCAGATGACTATTTACATAATCCCGACCCCATCGCAGATGCGTATGCTGATAAACACAGATTCTTGTACGACTTCAAGAACATGGATAAGAGGTCTTCTGGTGGTTTGATTGGCCTTTTACTTTTGTTCCTTGGTGCTCTTGCATTGTTCATCGTCTTACCTGCTCTCACTTACTCTGGTGCGTTGGACCACGAAGTTACAACAGATGTTTACGAGATTTTGACGTATTATGAGTACCCAACGTTGGCAGCTGTCCGAACATCACTAATTGACCCAGATACCCCTTCGTCTGCCTATACTAGAGACTCTAGAACGGGTGAAATTTGGGACCTTGTGTTCTCTGATGAGTTCAATGCTGAAGGACGTACTTTCTACGATGGTGACGATCAGTTCTGGACTTCTCCAGATCTTCATTATGATGCCACCAAAGACTTGGAATGGTATGACCCAGATGCAGCAACGACAAAGAAAGGCTATTTGGAGCTAAGAATGGACGCTTTCCAGAATCACAATTTGTTCTATAGATCAGGTATGCTTCAGTCTTGGAACAAGATGTGCTTCACTCAAGGTATCCTTGAAGTGTCTGCACAACTACCTAACTATGGAAACGTGACTGGGTTATGGCCTGGTATTTGGACTATGGGTAATTTAGCCAGACCTGGCTATCTCGCTTCTTCAGAAGGTGTTTGGCCGTACACTTATGACTCCTGTGATGCGGGTATTACTGCTAATCAGTCTTCACCTGACGGTATTTCTTATTTACCTGGTCAGAGATTGTCAGTTTGCACCTGTGATGGTGAAGACCATCCAAACCAGGGTGTTGGCAGAGGTGCACCAGAAATTGATGCTTTGGAAGGTGCTGTTGATACTACCGTTAAGGTTGGTGTTGCCTCGCAGTCTATGCAGATTGCTCCATTTGATATCTGGTATATGCCAGACTACGACTACATCGAGATTTATAACCTGACCACAACCACGATGAATACTTATGCTGGTGGTCCATTCCAACAGGCAGTTTCTGCAGTTTCCACATTGAACACATCTTGGTATGAGTTTGGTGACACTGGCGGCCATTACTTCCAGAAGTATGGTATAGAATACATGAACGATAACGACGATGGGTATTGTACATGGTATGTTGGAGATAACCCAACATTCACAGTTTATTCTACTGCTCTTCATCCAAATGGTAACATTGGATGGAGAAGAATTTCGAAAGAGCCAATGTCTATTATTTTGAACTTGGGTGTTTCGAACAATTGGGCCTACATTGATTGGGCCTCGATCATGTTCCCGGTCACTATGAAGATTGACTATGTCCGCATTTACCAACCTTCAGATGCTGTCAGTCTTACCTGTGATCCATCTGGCTACCCAACCTATGATTACATTCAAAATCACCTGAAAGCGTACTACAACGTCAACATAACCGCGTGGAATGAGACTGGCTACGACACCCCAAAGAACATCTTGACAAGCAACTGTAAGAGTTCCAAGTATACTTCATCTTCTTGATTCTTTTATTTCGTTGCCTTACTATCTGTTTTCATATCTTGGTCATTATTTCTATCTCATTGTTGGTCATTTGGACAATGGTTTCTACCGCATTTCCATGTGTTGTACTGCTTCCGCTTTTTTTGTCCCACATACTGATGAGTACACTCAACACATGGTTGTTTTACCTATCATATATCGTTTTTCCATTCTTTCAGCTTGTTTTCTTTTGCTAGTGCTTCCTTTTTTTTTCTATGTATGTGTGTATGTCTGAATAGAGACCATCTCATTGAACGCGTGTAGTACTACATTGTAATCACAGAAAAAAACCAGTTTATAACAGGAATACCATGTATACGGATTACAATGGATTTGGATATATCACTCTTGTTCCTCGGAGTCCTCCTCCTTCTTCACAATGCCAGATTCTGTGATTAAAGAGTCGATATCGGCTGGTTTCCAAATGCGCTGAATAACTTTTCCTTGCGGGTTCTTGGAGATTGTAGCAAACTCAATCTTGTCGGAAGTCAGAGATGTCGAATCCATGGTCTTCGAAAGGACCTTCAATGCGAGCTCTGCAGCCTCCTTGAGGGTGATATCATCCTTGTAATCCTGTTTGAGTAGCGTTTGAGCAGCAGCGTTGTTAGCCCCAATACTGGTGGCTTTCCACCCAGAGTAATTACCCGACGGGTTCGAAGTGTATAGCTGGAAGTCGTATCTATCGTCAAAACCTGCATATATGAAAGAAACACCAAACGGTCTAAGACCACCATGTTGAGTGTACCCTTGCTTGATGTCACAAAGACGGCGAACAAGAAGTTCAACAGGGATGTCCTCGTTGTATGTTTTCAAGTAATTCTGTGCCTGTACCCTAGCACTATTGACTAGAATTCCAGCATCTGCCGTCATACCAGCGACTGCTACTGCCACGTTATCGTTCAGTGTGTATATTTTCTCAGCAGAAGTGTCCTGTTCAAGCAGTTTGCTTGTAACCTTCCGTTCAGCAGCGAGCACAATGCCGTCAGTGGCGAGAATACCGATACAAGTACCAGCGTGGGAAATGGCCTCAAGCGCATATTCCACCTGGAAGGAATGTTAGTACTATCTCATAAAATTGATCCACTGGTTTAAAAAGAGTCAAAACAGTGCCAATTGGGTGTTGGGCTCACAGTTTTGTTGATGGGTGGTCGCTCTCCAAAGCTCTCCAACACTCTCCAACGCCTTCAACGCCACCACCACACCAAGCATACCCAGCTCGGCCGATATCACATACCTGGTAGAGACGTCCTTCCGGTGAAAAGATCGTGGTTCGACTATCGTATCTTCTGGAACCCATTCTTGAAAAAAGGTGCTTTATAAGAACAGATAGTGTCCTCTAAATGTCCTTGGTTTGCTCTAAGCGACGGTGGTTGCCCAGTGTTGAAAAGCCGCGCTTTTCATAGTGGCAGAGGCGATTTCGCGGGACGTTGACTATGAGCATGCGGTCATCTCCATCAACACCAACAAACCACCAACAACTAACCACCGTCATCTCCACCTTTTCACCACATTTTCAAAGCATTTAAAGACTCAAAGGGTTCATGATCATTTGATAGTTCTGCACTTACTCGCTTTCACTCTCTCAAGGTTCATTACACACCTCTGGTTGCTCACTGGACGATTGAAATTGCTCAATGTGTGTGTAGTCCTCCATCTCAAAAGGCCATTTGTTTCTAAAAAGCAACTTGACAACTTTGTTTTCTGTATATTTGTCTTTTCCACTACCATTTGGAAACATGATTAACCCGAAGTTCGTGGTTCCTCTTCCAGGATCGTCCTGGGTTGTCGTTGTAGCTTCGGACGCATCTCACTTCTACTACAACAAAATCACCCACCAGTCGACCTGGCGTGCAGACGATTACGCTCTACAACGTAGCGTACAACAGTTGGATCGAAGAGTTTTGTTGTTGCTAGTTGCTAAGGCCCGAGGAACTCCGCTGAACGATGACGCAAATAATCTCTTAACGCATGCCGGCTCTCAACGGCAGCAAGGTCTTTCCAACGAACCCAGAGGATACAACTCACTACAAAGACGCCAATTAGTAATGGATACCGAGAATATCCCTGTGTTTGATAAATTACCCTCCCCAAACGTTTTAAGGGGCGTGGCAACGAGTCATGGCCTTGTGACTGGGTATTCATCAAGTGACAACGAGTCTGACGATACTAACAATGATGGTGATGATGATAATCACAACAACAATAACAAGGATAACAAGGATGTCAGTGATGTCAGCAATACTTCCAAATCTATTTCCAGTTCCTCCGTTACTACAGATATCTTAGAGAGTTCCATGTCAGTTACCCGCATTGATTTATCTGCTCTTGAAACGAATACCCCCTCTAATCCTACCGAAAATACATACACCTATGAAGAAAATGATGCTACATCATCTGATGAAGCCGGCATTGACCTAGCCGAGCTAGAAGATCTTTCATCAGATGAGGATGTAAACGCTCAGCAATTCCAGAAAAACTCCCAGGCTGCTTTTTTGGAGTTGATCGACGAATCTTGCCTTGACCCTTACGGTACGTGGGAGATTGAGTCGCTCAAGATAGTAGGTGATCCAAGATACCTTCTTCTTGAAAGTAATAAGGCTCGAAAGGATCTCTTTGACAGTTGGTGCGCAATTTCAGCTAATAATAAGAACGCAGCGAACACCATCTCCAATAGACTCTTCTTCTCACCATTTGTGGAGTTCATGAGGTTTTTGGAATCCAAGGAGTGTGATCGATACTACACCGACTTTAATAGAAAATGGAAAACTGAGCTTGATAAGTTACACCTAGGAAACAGGGAAAAGGAGAAAGCGTACAAGGAGTTTGTAATCCTTCAAAAGAAGAGTATTGATGACCGAGAGGATCTTTTCAGAAGACTCCTAACGACCTCTAAAATCTTTAGGAGAAACGTCTTAGAATCATCGGATGCTAGATCCTTTATTCAAAGTATCACAACCGAAGAAGTTAACGCTTTGGATGGTTCGAAGGCGTATGAAGTTTTAAGGAGTATAGAAATAGCTTTGAACATTTCGGAGTCTCTGAGATTTAACACAAGATATTTTGTGCTTGAGGTTCATACAAGGATTAGAGTACTCTTAGAAGTTGTGCGATCTATTCTAATATGATACGTGTTTGGTTAATCTACAATCTGGACTCTAAATCAAATATTCAATTCATTAGAAACTTGAAACATAGACAAAACCATTAAGACATCAAAAACGAAAAAACGAAAAATGTAATACTATTAAAAACGCCTCCATTAACTATAACAATACAGAAACATGGCGCAGAGTCGAGAAACAGATGGCTAATAATTAATAGCAAATGCAAGAATGTCTCCGCTGTTGGAAACGAAAGGAGCAGGACAACGGACCGAATAAAAGAAAGTAGAAGTTTGTTAGAAATGAGAAAATTATGCAATAATAACAAGAACTGTGATAGCAGTAAGCATCAAAATCTTGCTCAAGGAGATAGATTTCAAAGATGCAGCACCACTTGTAGTCTGAATCAACGGGATCACAGTTCCATTGATAGTTGTGTAGGAAGTGATAGCTGGTGCTTCTGATGTGAGCACAACAGATTCTGACTGCTGAGAACCAGAGGCAGTGGCGGTAATAGTATCAACTGTGTTAGCGTTACCCATATGAGTTGAAGTCGAACAACTGTCGGTTATCATGAATGTGTGAGAAGAACCATCGTTGTCAGTACCAGTAATAGTTCTGACAGTTTCAATACACAGTGAGTAGCCTTCAGAAGCTTCAGGCTGTGTTGGAGCGGTCTGAGTATGAACGACAGAGCTGCTATCAGTGGACTGAGACGAAGGCGAAGTGCCTGCTCCAAATGAAGGTGAACCAGTCTTAGAACTTGCAGAAGAGGAGGAGTCTGTGCCTAGCAAGCTCGTTTGAATACTTGGTGATTCTGTAGCTACTTCTGATGTAGGTAATGGTATAACTTCAACGGCACACTCAGATCCTTTACAAGGCGTACCCACAGGCTTGGAATTGGTGGAGATTGTAGAGTTAGTAGATGGGAGAGGTGGGAGAGACGGTACTTCAGTCACTGTTGCTGAAGTTCCGGTAGCAGTGACAACGGAGTCTCCAAATGATGATGTCTGTTCACAGATTGTGATCGTGTACACACTACCAATTGAATCCGTTACGGTCTTCAAGTTTAAGTTCGATGTCAGCATCTCATCGGTGTTGGTGCTACCGTGACATACAACAGTACTCTCTTCAGTTGAAATTAAGGAGGCGCTATTGCTATCAACTAATGTAACCATTCTTGTAATAGCACAATAGCCCTGATTTGTAGCAGAACTTATGTAAGCAGTTTGAGTAACCGTGTACACAGATGATGAACCATTATTGTCAGTATATGTAACTGTTGACGTACCCGAAGATATCGAGGTCGAATATGTTAGATCTGTGGCATCGGATGCAGTTGAAATCGTTAGGGTTCCTGTTGACGTCTCGGTGATCTTCAAAGTACTTGTACTTATGAATGTTATGATGATATCACTTGTGATATAAGAAACGTTCATGCTTGACAAGAAACCGGAAGCATAAGACACTGTAGTAACATCGCTGCTCTCCAAACAGCTTGTGGATATGAAGTATATCTCTGAAGTGGTGTCAGACCAACCAGTGATACTGCTCTTGAGATCATACGCAGGGGCAACAGTGAGAACAGTCTGCGTTGCGGTCACATATCTTGCAACAAGACAAATCTGACTTGTAGAAGTAACAGCAGTAATCACAGGTGAGGTACTCGTTTCAGATATCGTAGAATGAGGTGGCAAGGTTGATACTGGGATATAACTCGAGAGAGAAGGTTGAGCACTAGATGAGTAGGAACTTACATCAAGGAAACCCTTAGATGATTCTGAGTTCGACACTGTGCTAGAGGAAGAAGTCTCATGCACAGATAAGATTGGTGAATGCGAAGAAGACGAACAGATTTCACCAGATGACGCTGGTATGTGAGCAGTGGACACGGTACCATTACGCACATCCGTGTAAGTTTCACCACTTAATCCACTGGATAGTACCACCACTGTCGAGACAGATTCGATTGTGGCTGCACTATGGGAAGTGGGTGCTGTTCCTTCCGCAGAATTCGAAGAACCGCTCAATAGAATGCCAATACCACTTGGGGAGGAAACCACCGAAGGTTTAGTCACATGGAAGCTCGCTGTACTAACTGAGGTCTCGTACTTAGATACAACCGTTCTGTAGACCAAAGATGAGCCCGTGGACGAGTTTGGTGGATAAGAGGAAGCAGTTTGAAGTGAGGATGTGCTTCGAGGGGAAATAGCTGTCGACATCCCGCTAGAAACTTCTAACCACCCAGCACTACTCAAAACAATGGAGGGTGTTGAAATGCCTGCAGAGGGAGACAAGAACTTGGAAGAAGAAGACTTAGTCTCAGAGGAACTGGATGGGTATCCAGAGAAAGTTTCAACTGAAGAGCTGGAAGAGTAACCAGAGGAAGACTCGATCGAAGAGGAACTGGAAGAGTAACCAGAGGAGGACTCGATCGAAGAGGAGCTGGAGGAGTAACCAGAGGAAGACTCAACTGAAGAGCTGGAAGAGTAACCAGAGGAAAACTCGATCGAAGAGGAACTGGAAGAGTAACCAGAGGAAGACTCGATCTCAGAGGTACTAGATGGGTAACCAGAGGAAGACTCAACTGAAGAGCTGGAAGAGTAACCAGAGGAAGACTCGATCT
>JAJMBV010000027.1:0-174195 GCA_030585085.1 Petasospora xishuangbannaensis | reverse complement strand
GGACTGACGCTAACGGTAACGTTGAAACCGGAGTTGTTTCCGAATACTTCACCACCGATGCTGAAGGTAACGTTGTTACCGGAACCACCACTGTTCCAGTGGATGATGTCTACACTACGACTTGGACCGATGCAGACGGTAATGTTGAAACTGGAGTCGTATCTAAGTACTTCACAACTGATAGCGATGGCAACGTTATCACTGGCGCTACTACATTGGGGTCTTCTGCGACAGCTGTACCAACATTGATTGGAGACTACAACAACGGATCACCAATCTGGACACTTATTGTTCCAGGAGAAATTGGTACGTGGACTTCAGTGGATATTGCTTTCACTAAGGTTGATGGTGACTTCTCTTACAGCGACTATTCTCTGACTGTGGGTTCATCTGACGTATCTTCGAGTGCAGATGTGACTACTACTTCAGATTCTATTTCAATTTCCATTGATTCTTCAGTTGGAAGCGATGAAGATCTTGTTGCTAAGATTAGTGCCTTGTTGAATAGTGGCTCTTCTTTGACAACCAATGTAACAGTGACAATCGAGACTGTCGATGGGAAGAAATTGGTTAAGAGAGCAGTGTTGACATACGAGCTTACTGACACCATCACAGCGGACGGAACTTCTTCCGATGCAACAGTTGAAACAACTAGTGCGGGTGCCGGTGTTTCAACTACTGTTGTCACGATTACGTCTTGTTCGGAAACTGTTTGCACAGAGATTCCAGTGACTACTGGTGTTACTGTTGTAACTACAACATCTGAAGGTGTCGTAACATTGTATACTACTTACTGTCCATTGTCTACAGAATCTATTGTTGTCGAACAAATTTCGACTACGGTTGTTACTGTTACTTCTTGTTCAAGTGATATCTGCACTGAAACTCCAGTAACAACAGGTGTTACCGTTATTACAATAACATCCGAGGGTGTCGTGACTGAGTACACTACTTACTGTCCATTGTCTATCCAGACAAGTGTTGTTGAACAGATTTCTACCACCGTTGTAACTGTTACTTCTTGCTCAGAGAATGTTTGCACTGAAACTCCAGTGACTACTGGAGTTGCTGTTGTCACTGTGACCTCCGAGGGTGTGGTATCCGAGTACACAACTTATTGTCCATTGTCAGATTCGAGTGCAGTGGCCACTTCAGCTACTGAGAATATTGCAGGATCAACAGATAATTCGATTGAATCTGTGACATATGTTGACTCTGAGGGTTCTACACAGACTGCTGCCGTTGTCACTGTCTTATCTAGCGGCGAATCAGGTTCCGAGACTGTGGTATCTACCGTTGAAGGTTCTGTGGTTGAAACTTCTGTGATTAGTTCGGGTGATTCTGTCTCTACTGTTGTTGTAATTGTCTACAGTACAGTTGACTCCGAAGGCCAGACTTCTGTTGCATCATCTACTGTTGCCATTTCCGGAAACGAGGCGTCTAATGTATCATCAGAGTCGACTTCCTCGATCGTTGAATACGAAGCATCTGCTTCTTCATTAGGCCTCAGTTTCTTGGTGGCTTTAATCTCCGCAATCTTTGCCATTACTTTGTAATGAAATGTTTTCCTTATGTTCTGCTAAATTCTTTTTTTTCTTTTTTTCTGTTCTCAACACAACTCAGCTTTTCCTGAGGGCGTTTTGAATACTCATTTCCTTTGTACTCTTTGATGTTCTGAGTAAGAGGTGTTTATTTCAACATGATTTTGAGGGTTCTCCTAATTGTGTTCACAAATTAAACTAATTTGCATTTTTCATCTTCAGAAAGATTGTCGTTAGACTGTTTATTGAATGAATATAAATCGTTTGTCATTATTCTCAAATTTGTTTACCAGTTAGGTGAACCATAATTATTTTTGATATTTTTCTTAGTTAATCTAAGCTTTACAAGGGTGGATTTCTCCGTTGGATTAAGAAACAATGTAAAGGATATTTACGTTTCGGGGATACCCAGAGAAGAGGTAACCTATGCATGCCTATACAAAATGAGGCCTCCAGAACTTGAGGGGGGGTAGCTTATTGACATAAGTCATTCTTTTTTACATTGACCGTATCTAACTAAAGTTCAGTGCAAAATCTTGGAAAGAAATCGAGGGGGTATTTCACCTCTTAACTAGAATCCAGTTTTGGATTAAAACCATGCTTACATTGAGAAAAGCACTCCGCATATTAATGGATATATTATTATCATTGAACTATTTATATAAGTGAGTTCTTCTAGAAAGAGAAAAAAAGTATTCCTAACTCGTTTAATTGCAAGTTAGCAGCTTCCAATTTAAGTAAGGGTTTTCCAGAAAGGAGCAAGGGCCGGAGACGCAACAATTATCCGCGAACGAGGCAGGGATCATCGCGGCACTCAAAAAGGTAAACAAACAAACAAACAAACAAAACCATAAACAATAATCATATAAAAAACTGCAGAACGTTAGCTGAGGCGCTACCAGCAAACAGCGCACGAAGAGATGAAAGAGGCTATTGACTTTGACATGATTGAGGCTCAGAAGGAAAACATCGAGCCAAATCCGGAGGGACGCTCGGCTGGGGCACTAAAAAAGGCGCTTGGAGTACCCAAGTCCGATCTACTGCAACAACAGAAGGAACAACGATCGCTGTTCGAGACCGCATTAGAGGAGATTGATGACCTTGATGACCCTATACAATTATTCACAGATTATATCAATTGGACGCAGAAGAATTTCCCAGCTGGAAACAGTGCCGAAAGCGGGCTTGTCAAGCTCTTGGAGCGTTGCATCTCATACTTGAAGAATGACCCACATTGGAACAACGATCCCAGATATTTGAAAGTGTGGCTGATCTACGTGCGGTATGCTGTAAACCCTCGAGATATCTTTATGTTCATGGCTAGAAATGGAATTGGAAAACAACTTGCCTCCTACTACGAAGAATATGCCAATTACTACGAGGGAATCGGTAAGATTGCGCAGGCCCGAGAAGTGTATGACGAAGGACTGAGGGTCTTTGCAAGACCGTTTCCAAGATTTCAGCGCCGATATAGGGAGTTTATGAGGAGATCAGAACTCTCGAATAGTTCTGATACTGACCCTTCGTCACCGGCGTTCCCATTGAGATCAGCATTGATGGTCAAGAGTGGCCCACTGTTTGCAGTGCATGAGGACTCAAGGCCAACAGAGAAGAAGAAGCTTGAAATATTCGCCGATCCCCAGGAAGCAAAAGATATTATTAAAGGAGGATGGGATAGTTTGAATTCTGGAACTTTTAGGGACAAAGAGAATAGATTGGACGCTACCTCATGGGTCGGCGAAACTTTACCTCAGGAGAGTAATCCCTCCAAGCTCAAGACTAAGAAAGTACCTGTTTTCATGGATTCCTCTGAAATGCCTGCAATTCCTGTATTTTCAATCATTCCATATAAAGAGAAGAAGCAAGAGAAACTAGATATCAATTTAGATCTTCTCGATATTGATGGTGAAGAGTTCGGTATCAATGAGGTTTTGGCTATCATGAGAGGAGTTTACAACAGAGAGCAGGCCGTAGAGGCGATAAAGACTGAAAACGAATCTTCAAAGGCAGTTCAATCATCACTGTTGAATGGATTTCAGAAGAAGGACGAAACAGAAATTATTCATCTGGAGAGAAGTGATTTGAGAAGACCATCTCCTACGGCAACAGTCTTTACAAAGGAGGCCAAGGATGAAGTTTACTCCATGTTTAACCAGAAACCTCAAAAGAGGAAGGAGGATGAGGAAGTGGACCAACTGATTTATGATGATTTTACTGAGCAATTTACCCACAACGCTATTGATGATTTAACTGAATTTACTGAACCGAGAAAAAGGAAAAATGAAGACGAGGAAATGGAATTTTTTAATCAGAAGGCGTGTATTGTCACCCCGGAAGATGAGAAGTTGAAAGATATGCTATTAGATGATTTGAGCCCCTCTTTGAGCACATACAAAGGCTATTATCGATACGAGAAAACTATGAACATGTGCAATACCTTGAAAAAGTCTCTCAATATGAAACAGTCTAAGCATGTGTTCATCGAGTTTGAAGGGACTAGAGACCCTTACAACCTCAAATGCTTGCTTGGTGAGGGCGGTTTTGCTTGTGTCTATCTTGCTGAAAGTATGACTGGGTACTTGAAGGCTCTGAAGTGCCAAAAACCTTCGTGCTCATGGGAGTTCTACATTTTATGCCAGATTCACAAACGCCTACAAGGGAACAAAATACTGGAGTCCATAGTGGTGCCTAATGAGATACACTTCTATAAAGATGAGAGTTACTTAGTTCTCGATTATATAGAAAAGGGGACTATACTCGACATTGTGAACATTTATCGTTCTACAGGTAGGTCAGTTGACGAAGTTCTTGTTGTCTTCATTACAGTTGAGTTGTTGAAGGTTATTGAAGCTCTTCACAGTATTGGTATTATGCATGGAGACTTGAAACCAGATAACTGCATGCTTCGTCTTACGGGAGAATATGAGGCAGGTGATCAAAAAAGTTGGAAGAAGAGAGGCATCAAATTGATTGATTTTGGAAGATCAATTGATATGACTCTTTTCCCCAAGAATGTAGTATTCAAATGTAACTGGAAAACCGATTCCCAAGACTGTCCAGAGATGAAAAATGGAGAGACTTGGACTTATCAGGCTGATTACTTCGGTATTGCTGGAGTCATTCATACTTTGTTGTTTTGCAGTTTTATCGAAACTAAGCTTGACGGGACAAAATATAGTTTGGCTAATCCGATAAGAAGATATCGGCAACAAGACCTATGGAGCCCACTGTTTGACTTCTTGATAAACCCAAAGAATTATGGCGCCCTTCCTCAGACACGCATGCTCATTACACATCGAAAGAAATTGGAAGCTTGGTTAGAGCTAAATGATTTGCCATTGGGTGGAATATTGAGGGATGTCAAATCTGGTCTCAAGTAACGACGAAGTATGGAGAGACATCATGGAATTCAATAATTAAAAACAACTAATTTACTCTTTCGAACCCCTCAATTTCTCTCTGTAAACACCATAAACTATATTTTTAACTTTTGATTTGAGATTTTGAATTTTAGCCCTTATGGTAGTTTTTGGACTCGTGAGTTCGTCCACAAGATCAGACTCTTCTTCGAGTACAGTTCTTTTGAACAAAAGATTAAAGAGCGTACCAAATGTTAGAGACATCACCGTTGCCGTAAATATAATAACGTTGTATGGCATACTGAAATCCGGAGTTGGGAGAGTAAGTAACGCTTGTGAAGTTCTCAGCTCATACTTCACAGGTTCAATTACCTTAACAACACCAGGATCGACAGAGAATCCATGGTTTGCATCTGGTGGATACTCCGCAATCAAGAGTAATGACTTATCAAACGAATATGTAGTTACCACGGTAGAATTGGCTGGAATGACGATCTCAAATTCCAAATGTGTTGGCCTCTTACGGTCTTTTTCAGGCTGATAGTAAATATTACGGATAACCTCATCGGTATTTTGCACACCAGATACTTTGAGTGTGTGTAAGTACACTTTCATGAACCAAGGGAGTGTCTCAAGATAAACTAAGCGGAGCTCCTTATTCAGGTCATTCTTGAAGACTGTTCTCATTCCACCTTTGTCTTGCCCATAACCGGTGAGAGATCTAGAGACCGAAACTGGTGCAGTCTTCGGAATATCCACGCCTGAGGTGTCTGCCGTGCTCAAGTGGATATCATAATTGGATTCCTCTCTAAGATCGAAACAGTTATTTTCAGTGCCAAATAAAATGTCCCCTTGCCTTACGTGAACCTTCCAGTTATCAGGAACATGAGCACAAACACGGGTTGGTTCTTGAGAGATCAAGTTTCCTCCCTTGATTGAACGGGAAAAGATATCAGAGATGGTATATGCGATTTGCTTATCCTGGTTTAAGGGGAAGCATTGGAATGCATCCATTGGCTTATTTAGGTCACATTGCAAGTCGTCACCAGAAACAGGCTTTGGAATTGAATTCTTTTTCCCTCTGAGAACTCTCTGCACATCAACCACTGCATCGATCTTCTGAGTCATTGAAAGTCTGCAAAGCTGATCTTCATCACAACGAGTTTGAATATCAATAGCTAGCATGTGCCATTCGGACTCAAAGAGTCTATGACCATCAAGAAGGGAAGAGAGTCCAGTTTTCCCTCTTGTTGGAACAAATTTCACAAATGGGGTCAAGTTTTCAGTACACACAGGCTCTGACGGAAGTGAAGCTCTTAGAAGAAATACGGTATTGTTGGAATTAAATATTGGGATATCGCTATCAGAAGTAAATGAGTTAAGAGGGTAAACGGTTTTTGCGCTGTCGATAAAGTTCAATGAAGCACAAAACAAGCCTGAGAGTGAGTTGGCTAACAAAGTCCATTGCTTGAAGCTTTCCACCTGGTTGTTCGCCTCAATAATTGCCCAAAGCTCAATACCAACGCCCCCTGCTGATTTACCAGAGTCAGGTAACTGGCCCCAATGATCGGAGTCCCACCATCCCTGTCCAAACCTCATATGTAGCTCTCTGGTGTTGGTTTGCTCGAGAATTGGCGCAAGCGATCGAGGAAATGACTTGAAATGTGTGTATCGAAGTGATCGAGCAATATCTATAGGCTCCGACTCCACAGAGAACTCAAATGACGTGAAAACATGGTTTCTAGGAAGTGGTGTAATGTCGAGTATTTCGGTATATGGGTACGAAATACGACGCTGTTCGGCTTCAGAGTCAGCAATGACAAGTGAGGATGCCAAAAGAAGACTCGTTAGATCCTGCCAATGCATCTTATCAAAGAAAAAACAGAAAAGAACGACGGTCAAGAAGAAAAAAAAGGGTCTCGGAACAGGCTCTTTTCTCTTCCCAATACAATGACAGATGACCCAAGCGCGCCTTTGGAAGTCTCCATAGACACCTGGACACCATCAAATGGTTATGTGCACTGGTTTTGAGTAAAGTTCGGCCGAGGCTCTTTGACCCATCGTTCAAAGATAAGCAGAACAAAGCAAGATATAGTAATATATGTGTATATGCTGAAGTGCTCGTGTTGCTGGTAGTCTCTACAAGAAGTCAAAGAGACCTGGTTTGAATGCTCACTCGAAGCATCCACACTCTACATCGTCTACCAAGGGGATCGATGCCGTCGTTTCGTTCTGATCTCGAGAACACTCTCCGCATTATCCCGGTTGAAGGAAAAACGGATGTCTTTGTTAGTGCTGAAAGGACTTTTGTTCCTCCAGGAGCACGTGGAGTCTTTGGGGGTACTCTTGTTGGACAGGCATTGTGGGCAGCAATGAAAACCGTTCCTACCACTTCTGTTCCTCACTCGCTTCACTCGTACTTCATCAGTTCTGGTGCTAGGGACGTCCCTATTGAGTATGTTGTTGAAAGAGTTAGAGATGGGAAAAGCTTCTTCTCACGTCAAGTGAAGGCATACCAGGACAACAAGATCATATTTTTGGAAATGGTGTCGTTTACTCTGGAGAAAATCTCCAGGAAACTACCTCCACAGCTCCAGCACACTAAGCCGTACCCATCCATCAAGTTCGAGGATTTCCTGGATCCTAAGGAATCATTTATCAAGGGAGTCGTGGAAACAGGTTCAATGAAAAAAGAGCCACTCCCTGCTTTCCAGAATTATTTTGATCGATTTACTGAAGGCGCAACTGCTTATAAGTTCCCGTTGAACTTCTGGGCTCCAATTCCCGATGACCCTTACCAATCGAAAGAACCTCACGAGATCGATGTTAACCTTTTCCTCAAAGTGCGTGTTCCATTTAAAGACCCTCGATTTAATTACGTTGCTCTGGCGTACACCAGTGATGCATATTTACTTCTGTCTGTTATGAGATTCCACCAGAGACCACTTCACAGCTCTGTGTTTAGTGTCAGCTTGGACCACTCGATCTACTTCCACAGGATGCCTACCATGAACGAATGGAACTTGTACCATATTGAGCATCCAAAGTCGGGCGATTCAAGGAAACTTCTGTTTGGCGATTTCTATGAGAAAGAAGCTGGTGCTATGGTTGCAACTGTGATCCAGGAGGGCTTGGTTGTCATCAACGACGAACTGATGAAATCAAAGCTTTGAAACATATTCCAAATTTATTCATTTGGTGGCGCAGTAGTGTCCACTATACTTCCGCATTGATTGGCTAACCTCAAAAGCACAGCTGACGTCTATTCCTATGCCCGTTTTATTCCAAAATCAACATTTGATTGGTCACAAACTCTTCATGCTTCCTTGACATTCTATATTATGAAAGAAGTGGATATGGATTGATCACTTATGAATTCGAATGGTGATTCTGTAGAAAAGAGATACTCAATTGTCACACTGAGTTTTTTTTACTTCCCTCTTTAAATATTATATATAAAGAACAAAAGAATACGCTTTTTGAATCGACTTACCTGGCAAAAAATTTACAGAGAAAATGAGTGTAGGACCGAAACTTCGACCTGAAACATAAGATTATTGAAAGAATTATTGGTGAAATCTCTAAGATTTTTCTTCTCTCTAGGCTTGAGTTAGCATTATATCCAGTGTTTCGCGTCTCGACTACAACTGGCAAAATACGGAAACGACAACGACAGCATAATAGACATTACAATCATATTCGAACTAATCTTGTTGAAGCATTAATGATAATCATATCCTCATAAAAAGTCCTGAATGGAAGTCTCTTGTTGAAAGTCCAACTTCCCGGTATTTCACATCAAAAATATAAAAAAAGATTCAAGGAAATAAGAAGTTGCTTCTCAAAACAAACCTTCAATCTGACCGTCCTCAGTGACCTCAACGTTCATGAAACCACAGTGTGTTGGAAGGCCTGGAATCGTCTGGATCTCAGCTGCCAAAGCATACAAGTAACCAGCACCAATGGATGCTCTGACGTCTCTAATTGGGAAGGTGAAGCCAGTTGGAACACCCTTCAAAGAAGCATCATGAGACAAAGAGTACTGAGTCTTAGCAATACAAATTGGTAACTTGTCGAAGCCCTGCTTAGTGTATCTTTCAATCTTCTCAGCAGCCTCTGGCAAAAGCTCAACCGAGCCAGCACCGTACATCTTCTTAGCGATTGCTTCGAGCTTGTCCTGTACTGGGAGGTCCAAATCGTAAAGGAATTTGAAGTTTTTTGGAGTATTGCTTGCAGCAATGACACCTTCGGCAAGGTCGATAGCACCCTTGCCGCCTTGTTCCCAGTGGTTAGAGACAATAGCATCAACAGCACCAGCTACCAAAGAAGCCTTCTTGATTACATCATGTTCTCTATCAGTGTCAGATGACATCTTATTAATTGCAACAACGACTGGAACACCGTACTCACGTGCATTAGAGATATGCTTTTTCAGGTTCTCACAGCCCTTATCCAGGAACTCCAAGTTCTCAGAGAGATACTCCTGTGGCAACGGAGCACCGGCCTTGACCTCAGCCCCACCGCCATGAACCTTCAAGGCCCTGACAGTAGCGACAATTACAATAACGTCTGGTACGAGACCAGAAGATCTAGCCTTGATGTTGATGAAACGTTCACCGCCCATTGTGAAGTCAAAGCCAGCCTCCGTGACAACATAGCCTTCCTCACCAAATTTTTCAGGATCAGTGCCAGCAAGTTTAAGGGCCATTTTGTCAGCGAGGACAGAAGAAGCACCAATAGAGATGTTAGCAAATGGACCAGCGTGAACAAAGACAGGAGTACCTTCTAAAGTCTGCATGATGTTTGGCTTAATGGCATCCTTAAGTAAAGCAGTCAAAGCACCTGCAGCGCCAATATCTTCACAAGTAATTGGAACACCCGCCTTAGAAGAAGCAACAACAATACGACCAAGTCTTTCTCTCATGTCACTCAAGGAGTTTGCAAGAGCAAGGATAGCCATACATTCAGAAGCAACAGAGATGTCGAACCCTGTCTTTCTAGTGAAGCCACGTTCTGTTGGAGCCTCACCAATGGTGATACCACGTAGGAAACGGTCGTTCATATCGACAACACGCTTCCATGTGATTGTGTCAGGATCAATGTCGAGTCTGACAAATTTGGAGATTTCTTCCTCAGTCAACTCATTTGGATCAGTCTTGGTGATTCCAAGTTTTTCCAATCTGCGAAGCATAGATTTAGTGAACTTACGTTCACCCTTCTTAGATGGAACAAGTCTCTTGTACAATGGGCCGTCCTTTTGGGTGGACTCGTGGAACATTCTAGCGTCGATGGCAGCAGCAAGCAAATTGTTGGCCATTGAGATAGCGTGAATATCACCAGTAACATGCATATTGAACTCATCCATTGGAATAACTTGGGAGTAGCCACCACCAGCAGCACCACCCTTGATACCAAAAGTAGGACCCATGGATGGCTGGCGAACGTTAGCAAA
This sequence comes from Petasospora xishuangbannaensis, assembly GCA_030585085.1. Classification (NCBI taxonomy): domain Eukaryota; kingdom Fungi; phylum Ascomycota; class Saccharomycetes; order Phaffomycetales; family Wickerhamomycetaceae; genus Petasospora; species Petasospora xishuangbannaensis. The sequence goes on along the minus strand of JAJMBV010000027.1, from coordinate 163,843 downwards.
TGTACGCTTGTGTAAATGCGCACCAAGAGCTTGTGCAAGACCAACAGTAGTTGTGGATTTACCTTCACCCAGAGGTGTTGGAGTGATACCAGTGACAAGGACGTATTTACCATTCTTCTTGTTCTCCAGACGGTGAAGCAAGTTAAGTGAGACCTTAGCCTTAGATGAGCCATAAGGCTCAAGCTCCGAAGCGAGAATACCAGCCTCGCGAGCAACATCGGTGATGTGTTTTGGAGTCTGATCTCTGGAAATCTCGTAGTCTGAAGGCACTGGAGTCTTCAAGTTCAGAGTAAGAGGCGAGTCAAAGTAGTTTTCGCCTTTCGAAGCCTTCTCATAAGCTCTTTTAGCAGCGATGATGGTGTTATCTAGGAGCATGGCGACAGTCATAGGACCAACACCACCAGGGACAGGGGTGATCTTGGAGGCAACCTGCGAAACAGCAGCAAAGTCAACGTCACCAACCATTCTCTGACCACTCTTCTTGGTAGAATCTTCAATGAAGTTTGTACCAACATCAATGACAACAGCACCCTGCTTGATCCAGTCACCTTGGATGTAGTTGGCCTTGCCAATAGCAGAGACAATGATATCTGCGCCCTTCAAAATAGACTCAATGTTCTTGGACTTGGAGTGTAGGGTGGTAACAGTGGCGTTCTCGTTCTTAAGCAATGTGGCAACAGGAGCACCCACGATCTCTGAGCGTCCAAGAACAACGACATGGGACCCTTCAATGGCAACACCTGACTGCTTCAAGAGCTCGATAATACCACGTGGGGTACATGGAACAAAAAATGGGTTACCACCCTTCTTGTAAAGCTCTCCAACATTCACAGGACCAAATCCATCGACATCCTTCTCAGCAGCAACGGCACTGGTGATCTTAAGCTCGTTTAGGTGTGCTGGAAGAGGAAGCTGAACGAGGATTCCATGGACAGAGTCGTCGTGGTTCAGCTCTTCAACCTGCTGGAGCAAATCAACTTCTGACACACCCTCTGGCAACACCTTGGCAACACAACTGATGTTAGCCTCAGCCGCAGCCTTAAGTTTCATCTTCACATAAGTGGAAGAATCTGGACGGGAGCCGACCTGGATAATGAAGAGCGTTGGAGCGAAGGAAGAGTCCTTACCCTGGATCTCAGCCACATCGTTATGGATGCGTTCCCTAATACACTGTGAAATGAGCTTGCCGTCTATGATCGCTGCCATTGGTTCCAAATAACACAAGCTCCGTGACGTGGCCTCTGTCTCCTCGTCAATTGTGAGTGTTGAAGAAAGGAGAGAAAAATATGCGTCACCGGTCTCCCGAGAAGGGGCAGAGTCAGTTGTACGCATGTGAAAGCGAAAAATGGGCGTGCGGGAAGCAAGGTGCGCGTTTTGACTCGGCACACTTTAACTTAGAGGATAACAATTGTGCCAAAAAAATGTATTTGGGGAAGGCTACAAACGTCCTCATGGGCCAATTGAGTCTGTTTTAAAGGATTTAACGTGGTTTGAAACACATGTACTTTTTAACCGGTTTAAAAGGCTTTAATACCGCAGAGTTGCAGACAGTTGGGGAAATGTAGAAGTAGATAGGTACATTACATTAATGTAGAATAGCCCGTTCACATTTTAGTTTATCGTTTAAGTCTTTAAGATCTTTTTTTCTCTTTTTTTGGCGTTTGCTCTTTGAATTCTTCTCTTTCCTCACTTCCCCGATTCAGAGATAAGGGTGCGAATATCTGCTTCATCATCATCATGATCACCGTCGTCGTCGTTATCGTGAATCTGCGATAGACTTAGGTCGATTTCCTCTGGTAATAATGTTTCCGTGGACTTCTTGCTAGTAGGTGCCAAGATCTTGGTCTTAGATGCAATCGTAGGTTTCAGTTCTGGGCTGCTCTCAGCTCTAGAAGATACGTCCTCGGACATCTCGTTATCTGTTCTTTGCATCCAGTCCTTAAAGCTATCTATAAAAGATGGCGATTTGGTGACTCTTCTTCTTTCGGAAAGCTTATCTCCTGTGTAGTTAGCAGCAAACTCCGCAGCAGGACTAGGTTCACGGAACGAAGACGAAAGCTTCTTCTTTTTCTTTTTCTCCCTCTGCTCAGACTTCTTAAGCAGGTACTCTCTAACTTCAAAGTACAGGTCTCTGGAAGCGTTGTTAAAGTTCTCGTTGGTTTTTTTCCAATACGATCTAAAATCATTGATATGTTTCTTGAACTCCAACTCGTTTTTCTTGAACCATGATACATTGAGTTCCTGTCTTGTGGCACCCCTGGCAAAGTTTCTCATCAGATACTTATCGTAATCTCTAATGATCTTGGTGATGATATCTGATGTAGAGATGCCATCAGTTCTTTGGGTAGTTAAGAACATTCCCTTCTCTTTGATTGGCTTGTAAATGTCATCGGAGTCTGCAGATGCGTAGGGCAAATCATCGTGGGCCACGTAGTCAATCTTGTGTTTCTCCAAAAACTCAGGAGTCACACACCATGGGGCATCAGGAATAACTTCATCCACCCATTTACAGTGTTTCAAAGTCTCACAACGCTGGTAGTCACTAAGCACCGTCAATCCTTTTCTTTTGTGTGTCTCAACATCTGATGGGATACCGCAAATCAGCTGAGCGTTTGGCAGCGCTTTCTTTGCCTGTTCAAGCTGTCTCATGTGACCCAGATGGAAAAGATCAAACACACCATCAGCATATACACGGACAGGACGGTCCTCTGGAGGAAGCTTAAATTTGTATCCTGCCGGTCTGAACTTTCTGTACTCTTCAGGAAGTTCTTCACTGTACTTTCTTTCGTTCTCGAGGAATTTGGCTCTTTCAACATCACGCTGTGTCTTACGTTTCTTGTGAGCAACAGAAGTTTCGTCATCCTCATTCTCGGAGCTATCAGCATCTGATTCATACCCACGTTTTCTCCCAAAGATGTTGGTGATTGATGCAGACTTTAGAATCCCAGAAAGTTTGAGTTCTTCCTTTTCAACGTTCGGCGACATATTTACTCTTCTTTATTCTATTCTTTCTGTAGGTCAATCGATGCCCTGAATTCCGCCTTTCCCTCGGGGAAGTCTAGTCAACAGTCCACTGGCACCGTAATTACTCTTCAATCGATCCTATGGCAGTCCTGGAAAGAGTCTATTCCGAAGTACAACCAGACAAGCGGCTATGAGGTCAGAAAATGTGATCCAGTCTATGTGCTCGTAGGTATGTTGAGTCCAACTACAAAGACCAATTGATCACAACAACCGTATACTCTAGAAAACCGCTCTTCCGCAAAATTGAAAACCTCTAGGCCAATGCCATCGAGACAATCGATATATAACACGTGAAATTGACGAGAGGAATTACCAAACAGCGCTCATAACGTTCTAAAACAAGTTCCGTCTAGATCACATGACAAGTCACGTTCTTTCCCGGAATATGCGCTTATCACTTATCATTGCTCCCCGCTGTTTTGTTTCTAAGATTTCTGTGTTTTCTATCGCAAAGGGGTCATCTATGCTAGTAAAACGTCAGGTTAGTGCAAAGAGATAGCTATATCACCTTTTCATATCCAGCAAGATTTGAAATGACTCTAAACAAAGGCATAGACTTCACCAAGAAAGACAACAGCAAGGAAGATAACGGTCTTGGGCAGGACTCGCTCCAGTCTTGCGGTCTTAGTATATCTCCAGAAGAGAGAACGGCAAAGACTCAGAAGCTTCTGAAGAGAATCGATGAAATGAGATCTCGGATGAAGAGAAACGAGCGTATGGGAGTAAACGATGTTTGAACTTCGCCGGTCTGTGTGTGGGTGTGTCTGTGTCTGTGTATGGTAGTGTAGTGTTGACGAATCCGATTTTGGTGTACGATGTTTGGTACATCCATGCATTACCCCTTGTAACGTTCTTTTTAGTTGGCTGGTTTGTGTTGGTGTTTGTCCAGTTACCCTTTTAGCATCTACAGAGATGATTTGTATAGCTGGCTAGACTTCTGAGCCTTCTTCATTATTTGGCTCATTTGTGCATACCTCTTGTTGTCGAGACTTTCCTTTGTTGGAGATTTCTTTTTAGGTATATGGTATATGGTATATGGTATATGGCACGGCTCCTTTCTTATCTATTTGGTCTTTGCCTGTAAACGCAATGTGCTTCTCACTTTGTAGGGCTTTTCATCCTATAGAGTGATAGGGATAGAGGTAGTATTAGCGCAGTTATCGTAGTCAGTTGCGTCTGGTGTCTGATGTATGACATACTCTTGCATGTTCTGCCCACTATCTCATCATTGTCTGGGACTCCAGCTTATATGAGCAGGCCTTGTGTGGGTTTTCTATACGAAACCTTGAGCTTACGCTTATCGTAACTCTCTTCTACCCCACGCTAGTTAGCCCAATGCACCGCATTACATACGCCATTACGCCGCATTCAGCACCATGGAGCACTTGTATTCTAGTGTCACTACCTCACAGATCCTCATAGGCCTCATTGCACATGCTATTGGAGTTCGCATTACTGGATCATTACTGCAGGATCATTACTCCACCACACTGCACAACACACAACACACAACACACTATGTACAACACACTACGCACGACACACCACACACCACACACAACACACCACACACAACACACCACAACCCACCACCGCCTCGGCATATCCTCGGCAGATATCTCCAACCATCGCCGTGCCCACTCAGCCATCCCACACATTTTCCTTAAACTGCCACTTCCTCGCTATCAGCTTCTATTCACTACCGTCTGGAGCTCACAACACGCAAGCACAACGGACTCTGTGCGTGCGACAACCGCGCGTGAGTCCTGCTGCCCGTGGTGAAAAATGTTCTCTCTGGCCAAAGAAACTGGCCGGGTGCTAGCGTACCACCAAGAACACTCTGAGCTAGCCTACTCCTGGAGCCGTACCATTGCCAGTAACTCGCCAGAAACCGTCTAACGATCTATCCAGGTCCTACTCTGACCTCTAGTGCCATTTTCTGATCCCAATCGTGCGCTTATTGTGCGCTAGTGTTCCCTAATTGTCCCCAATTGTTTTCGTAGCCTTCCCTGCCGCACTCACACACACACACACGCACCAGGCCCTGGCCCTCCCACCAACTTCCCGCCCGCCCGCCCGCACAATGCTTGGATCGGCGTTCCCGTCCGTGTGGACGCTCAGATCGGCTCTCCGCGGACGCCCAGCGCAACTCTCCCAGGCAGCGAAGGCTCTCCACGCTGGCGCGACCCGCACGGGCGGCGCTGTCGCTTATAAAGGAGCTTTGGCTGCCTGCGTTCGCTACGGTGCACACTCCGCAAGAGGCATTCACTACGCCCATTCCCACTCCGCCATGTGCCTAAGAAACCACGGAAGTGCAGCGAAGTGAGTACGACTGATCCCGTGAATTTGTGTTACGACTGGTTTTTAGATTGTTTCTGTTGGTTTTAGTTCTGGTTTTAGTTCTGGTATTAGTTTGAGTGTTTAGCAATTGGCTGTGCTGAGATATGATTGTGTCCGTGCTGGCCCGGAGTATGGTGATGGTGAGACTGTGAACTGAACAGTATGCTGGTTGGTTCCAGGACTCGTGACACCACGGGGGTTAGTGGTGGGACTATCAATCGGGCTAGCAATGGGACTAGCAGTGCCAGTAGAGACACTGGACTAGAATGAACTGCACAGGTTGTGGAGTCGGCTGGTGGAAGAGTTGGTACGATGCAGTCGTTGCCCTGGGCACTCCTTGCACCGGCTAGCTGCTATCCCCTGCCAGAACACCGTTGGAAGGAACAATCTGTTTGAACTATCAATTGCATGATCGTGCTGAATTGATGTTCCTGGTTGATGTTCCTGGTGGCTCCTCTTGATTGCTCTCCCGGGCTGCTACCCCCTATTACACTCTTCTACAACTCCATAACTCGATAACTCGATAACTCTACAACTCGACAACTCTACAACTCTATAACCCTTCGTCATGACGAGAAACCAGTCCCTTTGAACAACCGGCTTACTAACACCAGACCCAAACAGCATTCCTTCTGACCGTGAGGTCCTACCTAAGAACGTAAAGCCATTGCGTTATGACTTGACCCTGGACCCAAACTTTGAGACATTCAAGTTTGACGGAACCGTCAAGATCGATCTTGATGTCCAGGAGAGTTCCAACTCCGTCACATTGAATACCGTCGACATCGACGTTCACTCTGCTAAGGTTGCTGAGAACAGCGCAGAATCCATTACTTTCGACGAGGACAAGCAGACTGCTACCTTCAGCTTTGCTAAGGGATTCCCAAAGGGCGATAAGGTGACCCTCGAGATCGCTTTTACTGGCACTCTGAACGACAACATGGCTGGATTCTACAGATCTTCCTACGAGGAGAACGGCGTGAAGAAGCATCTGGCAACTACACAGATGGAGCCTACAGACTGTCGTCGTGCGTTCCCTTCTTTTGATGAGCCTGCGTTGAAGGCGGTCTTTGACATCACTCTTGTGTCTGATGAGAAATTGACCGCTTTATCCAACATGGATGTCAAGGAAGTCAAGAGCTTGGACAACGGAAGAAAAGCGACCGTATTCAACACTACTCCTTTGATGTCGACATACTTGGTTGCTTTCATTGTTGGTGACTTACGCTACGTCGAGTCAAAGTTGTTCAGAATCCCTGTGAGAGTTTACGCCACTCCTGGATTGGAACAACAGGGTCAATTCTCAGCAGACCTCACTGCAAAGACTTTGGACTTCTTTGAGAAGACTTTTGGAATCGAGTACCCATTGCCAAAAATCGATAATGTTGCCATTGCTGACTTCAGTGCTGGTGCTATGGAGAACTGGGGTCTCATCACTTACAGAGTGGTTGACTTACTATTTGATGAGAAGACCTCAAACTTGGCTACCAAGCAGAGAGTCGCTGAAGTTGTTCAACACGAGTTGGCTCACCAGTGGTTTGGTAACTTGGTCACCATGGACTGGTGGGAAGGCTTGTGGTTGAATGAAGGTTTCGCCACATGGATGTCTTGGTTCTCTTGTAACCATTTCTATCCTGACTGGAAGGTCTGGGAACAGTATGTCACTGACTCCTTACAGCACGCTATGGGCTTGGATGCCCTCAGAGCGTCGCACCCAATCGAGGTCCCTGTTAAGAGGGCTGATGAGATCAACCAGATCTTTGATGCTATTTCGTACTCCAAGGGCTCTTCGTTGTTGAAGATGATTTCCAACTGGCTCGGCGAGGATGTGTTCATCAAAGGTGTTTCAAACTACTTGAAGAAGCACAAATATGGAAATACCAGAACTTCCGATTTGTGGGAGGCACTGTCTGACGCGTCTGGCCAGAACGTGGTTGAAGTTATGGATGTTTGGACCAAGAAGATTGGATTCCCTGTCATCACCGTCTCTGAGGATGCCGCTAACAACCAAATTCATGTTAAACAGAACCGTTATTTGATTACTGGCGATGTCAAACCAGAGGAAGATGAGACTATTTACCCTGTGTTCTTGGCATTGAAGACTAAGAAGGGTGTTGATGAATCGATTGTCTTGGATTCCAGAGAGAAAAACATTACTTTAGAGGATGGCTTAGACTTCTACAAGTTGAATGCGGAACAGGTTGGTATCTACCGTACTTCGTACTCTTCAGAGCGTTGGGCTAAGTTGGGTCAGGCAGGCAAAGATGGCTTGTTGTCCGTTGAGGACCGTGCTGGATTGGTTGCAGATGCCGGTGCGCTTGCCGTGTCTGGTTATCAGTCCACATCTAACTTGTTGTCTCTTGTCAATGGCTGGAAGGAAGAGTCTAGCTTTGTTGTTTGGGATGAAATTTTGACTAGAGTTTCTGCTATCAAAAATGCTTGGATCTTTGAGGACGAGGCCACCCAGGATGCTCTCAATGCATTCATCAAGTCGCTTGTTGGTAAGAAGGTACTCGAAGTTGGCTGGACGTTCTCCGAGTCTGACAGTTTCTTGGATCAAAGATTAAAGTCTTTGATATACGGTTTTGCTGCCTCCGCCAAGGATGAGAAAGCAGAAAAGTTTGCGATTGAAGCCTTTGCCAAGTACATTGCTGGTGACAAGGAGGCCATTCATCCAAACTTAAGGGCTTCTGTTTTCGTCACAGTTGCCAGGTCAGGTGGTGTCAAAGAGTTCGAGGAAATTCTCAACATTTACAACAACCCAGTCTCCCCAGATGAGAAGATTACCGCTCTCAGAACATTGGGTAGATTTGAAGATGAGAAATTGATTCAGAGAACTCTTGGATATTTGTTTGATGGTACTGTTAGATCACAGGACATTTATATTCCTATGCAAGGTATGCGTCAACACAAGGGTGGTATTGAGGCTCTTTGGGCTTGGGTTCAGACCAACTGGGACGAGGTCAGCAAGAGATTGCCTCCAGGTTTGTCCATGTTGGGATCCGTAGTCACTATCTGTACTTCTGGCCTCGCATCCGAGGCCAAGGCAGCTGAAATTGAGAGATTTTTCTCCACTAAGAGCACAAAGGGATTCGACCAATCTTTGGCCCAGTCGCTTGATATGATCAAGTCCAAGGCTGCGTGGGTGAAGAGAGACAATGCTGACATTGATACCTGGTTCAAGGCCAATGGTTTCAAAAACTGAAGTGTACATAAAGTATGGGTGCAAACGTGCTCTTCTGAGAAAAAAACGTCTGAAAAGGACTCAGGCTACGCGCATTACCCAAAAAGCGACCCCAACAAAAATAGCTTAGTTTAACACACATTTTGCAAAATGATCCACTGTAGTATTCTCCGTAGTGTTTCCCTTCTTTTTGCGTCTTTTCAGTTGCACCGGAAAACTGTACTTTTGTATGAGCACCAGTGCCTGGAGGCTCGGATGGGCCAATGAGCCGAACTCGCCAAGACTGGAAGGTTCTCTTCCATAGGTGGAGATGTAAATCTACAGTAGAGGAGAAAAGGTTATTCGGGTGGTTTAATTCCAGTGGCTATTGACGTGTTCAGCTCTGGTGGCTATTCCCTGACGTGGCCATTGCCATAATTAGATAAACATCGTATATTTTTTGATCTATATTACAGAAGAGACAGGACCGGAAACAACAGCGACCCGATGCCTTTCACGCTCTCCTCTATTTCCATGGCAAGCTTTGTGCTTTACACTGCTTTATGTGGACATAGATAACCCCTAGAGTCCTTTAGTAAGCAGTAATTGCGGTGATTGTAGCGAAGCACAGCTTGGTACGGAGATGTTTGGTGCCTCCACAGATCTTGCCACGACACCCGCACACCAAACCAAGTACACGATCGATTCCGTCTAGTCTGAAGAACCGAGACAACTAGCTAGAATAGGTCTGTACGCAGTCCCTGGTCTCGAGCTTGACTACACAAATGAGATACAGAGAATGTTTGTCACGTATAGGACACATAGCAACACATGTGAATTACATGTCCCAAAACTAGCATACGTCGAGCCACGCACAGAAGAATACATACACAGAAGGATACATACACAGAGCTCATAGCAAGATTCCCGAATTTCGGGTGGTGACAGGACCCGATATACGACTAAGGAGACGATTAGGGGACAATTCGTACACAGCCCCTGTGCTTTACTGAGCGAAGCAGGTTTAGTGGTTCGCTGTCATTGGACTTAGGTGGAATAAGAGATGAAAAGTTGATTCCCGACACGCATTCGGAGGTACGGAGCTTGAGGGTCTTCGGCCGAGTAATCTCCACAAACTCCGGTGCCCGTGGACAACGTAGCAGATGGGCTGAGCTCGGGCCGAGTGCACTGCCCCGGGGCACGAGCTTTATGGAAGAAAAGATATGCGATGCGGGTGGGAGTAGCCAGTGGGCAGGAGCACGGAACCTGTAATTAGACAGAGGGCAATGCTAGAGAGAAGAAGAAAAGAAACAAAGAAAGAAAGAAACAAAAAACAGCAGACTTGCTGATCTTCCGGGCAGAACTGTGTGAGACCGGAGGAGGGTGGGAGGTCGGAACGGCTGAGGGCCGAATGCCAGGGGTTTGCTAGGGGCATTGCAGTTAGTAAGTGGCAGACAGCAGGCAGCAGATAGCAGATAGCAGGTAGAAGCCTGGAGCAGTTCCTATGGTGATAGGGGACGGGTGTACTGCCCTTGCGATTCCGCAGTGGGTGGTAGTGGACCGGGCGAACTGCGGGACGCAGTGCTAGGCAACCAGCAGACTCCGTAGGCAGTCAAACCAGTAGGCAACCACTGGGCTGGGCCGCGCTCTTGGCAGCAACTCTAGAAGAGCGAGCTGAATAATGGCCAAGCGCCAGTGGGCTGGGGTGGGAAGGTGCTCAGTAGGGCCGGGGGTATTGGGAGCAGGGTCTTGGGGCCTAGTTCGTAGGACTAGCGTTATATAATAGCAGTAGATTTGGTTTTATTAGTTCTGGAATTGCTATTGGCGTGAGTTTTGGTACTGGTACTGGTATTATCCATCTATTAGCCTCATTATTATAACTGTTATATGACCATTATGGTCTTCAGATTACCATTATTAGCGTTAGACTACGAGGGTCACGGTGGCGGTCTTGTGATGTCCTAGGCCTTGGCCTCTAGGCTCTCTCCAGGGCTCATAACCAAATAAAAGTCCCTAGCTAGCCTTGCTAGGGATTCCCTCGGCCTGTAAAGAGTCCTCCTCAGGGCCTAGCCTGCCACTGTTCCTGTCCTTGGCCGAGATTCTTAGGCCTGTTTGCTAGGCCCGGCACCAGCCATTTCTTTGCGCAGAGTGCTGTCATCCAGCGGGCATAGGCGCTGCACCGAAGGGTAGGGGAAGGGTCTCAATTCACTCCAAGCCTGCACACGACAACAGAGGACAAATGATGATGGGGGACCACAAAGGACCAGACGGCAAGACGTCCAGACGTCCAGACAACCAGACGACCGGAGGGCCTCTTGGCTACGGGTATGTTTTGGAGCACGCCTTCGTGGCATATCTCTGAGCCTGGAATGGCCCCTGTAGACCGGTGGGGGAGACTCCTATGTCCAGGCCCCAGACCCATTCCCCTGGCGTCATCTTGCTCAGAGTTCACACCCCAAAACAAGCGAAATGTATACACAGTGTGCATGCCCGCAATAAACATGCCAGCCAGTGCCAATCTCACCGAGGCGGTGCGAGTTGTTCGTCCGCAGAGCAGATCTTCTCGACGGTACGGGTACGTCTTTCTCGGGAGGGCATGCAATGGAGCGTGTACGTGTGGATAATGGTGGATAGGATAGTGGTGGGTTGTTTTGGATAGCGTGGACAGTGGCTAGGTCATCCCTAGGCGAAGCCGGGGAGAGCCGCCTGATGGGAGACAGAGGCGAGACCCGTCCAGGGGTCTGAGACTCTCGGGCGGATTGAAGAGCACAGCAACGCGAGAAAAAGAAACCCGCAAGAAAGCCAAAACCCGGGGCGTAGGCAGAGGCAGCGACAGTTGGCAGCGAGAGTAAACAGTAGACAGTAGGCAGTGCTGGCGAGAATCCCATCCGCTCCTCAACAACACCAGCACAGAGAACAGCGAACGAACCAAGTACGCCACGCCACACCAGTGACGATCTCCCGCCAACGGGAATGGCGACGGTTGTCAGAGAGTGTGTGTGAGGTGTCTAAACACTAAACACTAAACACTAAACTAGACACTAAGCCGCCGCTAAACAGCCGCTAAACAGCCACTAAACAGCCGTTAAACCAAGTGTGCTTACTGGCTGCTGGCTACTGACTACTGGCTACCGGTGCCTGCCTACGGCCTACTGGCTACTGCCTCGGCCTGGTCAAGCCACCTGTCTGCCGTTGGCCAGCCCATCTTCCTGTCTACGCTACCACCTACAGCTCTAGACCCACCAGACCCACCAGACCCACCAGACTTATCCAGTCCTGCCCAGGCCCACCCTACCGTACAGTCCCGGCCCCTGGCATCGCCGCAAACACCGCAAACACCGCACGCCCCGCCCAAAACAGCCGCCGTCCCTCGTAGATCCACCGGTACGAGCCACACACAACTTGGGCCTGCTCCGTTGCGGTTCTCGGCGTTAGAACTGTCCGAGCGAGGCCCCGACCCGAGCCACCTTGGCTTCTTATATAAACACCAAAACATCCGCTGCTGACCCCAAAATGAGGGCCCGGCGGGTCTCCACATATTTTCCATACGCTTCCAAAGACTTCTTCCCCTACCAACCGGTATAAAGAGAGCCTTGCTGGCGGCTAATCTCCTGATTCTCGCACTACTTCTGTAAGACGGTCATCAATCACACATAGCAATAGTATAAGAGTGGCAGCCATAGTCACACACAGCACAGGTGAGCACACTTGCACAGCTGAACACTCTAAGCACACTAAGCACTTAGCATCATCCTCTTAGCCTGGGAGACTAGTACTTGGATCTCTGTTGTCGTCAGCTAGCCGCCCATACGCCCAGCTTACCGCCCAGTTCACTTCAAGCTCACACTAAGTTTGCCCTAAAGCATTCCCTAAGGCTACCGCTTTCCTCCACTGGCAACAGTCACTTCCACACGTCTTTTCTCCATCGTTCGCTGTCTACAACGATTAACTTCAACTCTTCGTTCTCCCCTGACAGATTGTCCTACAGATGAGTGGAACAGAATCCCCCGTCATCGAGCACGACTCGCTAGAGGACACTAACAGATATGAAGGCTACAGCGCCGCAGTCGACACAAAAGTCCACGAGCTTGCGAGACAGCTCACTAATGCTTCCCAGGGATCACTGAGCGATGCGTTTTCTGGAAACTTCAGGGAGCTCAAGCCCGCTGCTGGTGAGTCGTTTGGAGATGCCCTATCGAGAGTGTCCACCATCGCCCCTGGTGTCAACCCCATGGAGAACATCGCAGAGATCGACGCGCGCTTGGACCCGAACAGTGACATGTTCGACTCGCGCTTCTGGATTAAGAACTTAAGGGCCCTTATGGACAAGGACCCAGACCACTACAAAGGCTACTCTCTCGGTGTCGCTTTCAAGGACCTCCGTGCCTATGGTGACGCTGCAGGCGCTGACTACCAGACTACCACTCTCAACGCGCCTTTCAAGTTTGCAAAGAAGTTTGCTAAGGCTATCTTTTCCTCCAAAGCCGCCAAAAAAGTAAACCAGTTTGATATTCTCAAATCTCTTGATGGTGTCGTCAAACCAGGTGAAGTTCTTGTCGTTCTCGGTAGACCTGGTTCAGGATGCACAACATACCTGAAGACGATTGCTACAAACACTCATGGTTTCTCCATCGGTGCTGAATCCAAGATCTCGTACCGTGGCCTCACTCCAAAACAGGTTAGAAACAGCTTCCGAGGCGAAGTCGTCTACAATGCAGAAACTGATATTCATTTCCCACATTTGACCGTTTGGGAAACCCTTTCGGTCGCTGCAAAGTTCAGAACACCTGAGAATAGAATCCCTGGCATTACTAGAGATCAGTACGCTGAGTCTTTGACTGAAGTATACATGGCAACATACGGTTTGACTCATACAAAGAACACAAAAGTCGGTTCAGAACTTGTCCGTGGTGTCTCCGGTGGTGAGAGAAAAAGAGTTTCCATCGCTGAGGTTTCTCTTGCCGGTGCAAGATTGCAATGCTGGGATAACGCTACTAGAGGTTTGGATGCTGCTACGGCGTTGGAATTCATTAGAGCTTTGAGAACATCTGCCGATGTCTTGGATACAGCTGCACTTATCGCTATCTACCAGTGTTCCCAAGACGCTTACGACCTCTTTGACAAAGTTTCTGTTCTCTATGAAGGTTACCAGATCTTTTTTGGTAGAGCTGACAAGGCTAAAGACTATTTCCTTAAGATGGGTTGGGAGTGCCCTGCTCGTCAAACTACTGCTGACTTTTTAACATCGGTTACTTCCCCAAGAGAGAGAGTACCACAGAAGGGTTTCGAGAATAAAGTTCCAAGAACTCCTGCTGAATTTTCAGAGTATTGGAGGAGTTCACCAGAGCGTGCCGAGCTCTTGAAAGAAATTGATGAAGAGCTTGCTGACGGTGTTTCCTCAGAAAACAGGGACGCTATCTTTGATGCTAAGCGCTCCAGACAGTCCAAGAAAACAAGAGCCGGTTCCTCTTACACCGTTTCGTATAATCTTCAGGTCAAGTACTTGTTGGGGCGTGAAATAAACAGAATTAGGAATGACTTTGGTTTCCACTCTTTCTCTACGATAGCTAACGGTCTTATGGCTCTTATTCTTTCTTCCATTTTCTACAATTTAGCGGAAACAACATCTTCATTCTATTACAGAGCTGCTGCTATGTTCTTTGCCTGTTTGTTCAACGGTTTCTCTTCTTTCTTGGAAATTTTGACCTTATTTGAAGCCAGACCTATCATTGAGAAACATAAGCAATATGCACTGTACCATCCATCTGCTAATGCTTTGGCTTCGGTTATTTCCCAATTACCATTTAAGGCAACTACCGCTCTGGTTTTCAACTTAGTTTATTACTTTATGGTGAATTTCAGAAGAAACCCTGGGCGTTTCTTTTTCTACATGCTGACGAACGTTACTGCAACATTCACAATGTCTCATTTCTTTAGATTGATTGGTTCTGCGGCCTCGACGTTGCAAGAAGCCGTTGTTCCTGGTCATATCATTTTGCTTTGCTTGTCTATGTTTGTGGGTTTCACAATTCCTGTCAATTATATGCTTGGATGGTGCAGATGGATTAACTATCTAAATCCATTAGCCTACGCTTTTGAAGCTTTAATGGCCAATGAGTTCCACGGGAGAGAATTCAAATGTGACCAATTCTTACCAGGTAATCCTGCCGATCACCCAGAATGGTCTTCTGACTCTTGGATCTGTAACGTTGTTGGTGCTGAAGCTGGTAAAACCACTGTTTCTGGTGATGCTTACATCCTCTCTGCTTATACATACGAGAATGCTCACAAATGGAGAAACTGGGGTATTACTCTTGTGTTTTGTATTGTTTTGTTGGTTATCTACATGTTCTTTTCCGAGTACAACGAGTCCGCTAAGCAAAAGGGTGAGATCTTGCTCTTCCAGCGCTCAACTCTCAAGAAATTGAAAAAGCTTCAATCAACAGCAAACGATCTGGAAGCTGGCGCTGAAAAGGAAATTGTTACTTCTGAAGAACAAGACAATAGAGTCGATGCAATTCATGCAGGTACTGATATATTCCACTGGAGAGATGTGCATTACACTGTCAAAATCAAGAGCGAATATAGAGAAATTTTGTCTGGGGTTGATGGCTGGGTTAAACCAGGTACGTTGACCGCCTTAATGGGTGCTTCTGGTGCCGGTAAGACAACATTATTGGATGTCTTAGCTAACCGTGTCACAATGGGTATCGTCACTGGAAACATGTTTGTTAATGGCCGTTTGAGAGACTCCTCTTTCCAAAGATCTACTGGATACGTTCAACAACAAGATTTGCACTTGTCTACAGCTACTGTTCGTGAAGCTTTGAGATTCTCCGCTTATTTGAGACAGCCTTCATCTGTTACCAAGAAAGAGAAGGATGAATATGTTGAACAGTGTATTAAAATTTTGGATATGGAACTGTATGCTGATGCTATTGTTGGTGTTGCAGGTGAAGGTTTGAACGTTGAACAGAGAAAGAGATTGACGATTGGTGTTGAATTAGCCGCTAAACCAAAGGTTTTGCTTTTCTTTGATGAGCCTACTTCTGGTTTGGACTCGCAGACTGCATGGTCGATTTGCCAGTTGATGAGAAAGTTGGCCGACCACGGTCAAGCTATTCTATGTACTATTCACCAGCCTTCTGCTATTTTGATGCAGGAGTTTGATAGACTCTTGTTCTTAGCAAAGGGTGGTCGTACTGTCTACTTTGGTGATCTTGGCAAGAACTGTCAAGGTTTAATTGACTACTTTGAAAACCATGGCGCTCCACTTTGTCCTCCAGATGCAAATCCAGCTGAATGGATGTTGCATGTTATTGGTGCTGCGCCAGGTTCTCATGCCAATCAGGATTACCACCAGGTTTGGCTAGATTCTGAAGAACGTAAGGCCGTTTTGACCGAGCTTGATGGTATGGAGAGAGAACTGGTAAATATTCCTAGAGATGAGTCGACGGGTAATGCAGAGTTTGCAGCTTCACTCTGGGTCCAATTCTTGGTGGTTACTGAGAGAGTCTTCAAACAGTTCTGGAGAACTCCATCTTACATCTGGGCCAAGATTTTCTTGTCTGCTGGCTCCTCATTGTTCATTGGTTTCATCTTTTTCAAGGCTGATACTTCTATCCAAGGTCTCCAGAATCAGATGTTTGCTTTGTTCATGTTTTTGACAGTTTTCAACCCATTGTTGCAGCAAATTCTTCCAACCTTTGTGGCCCAGAGAGACCTCTACGAGATCAGAGAACGTCCAGCCAAGACTTTCTCTTGGATTCCATTTATGCTTTCCCAGGTCGTTGCCGAGATTCCATGGAATATCTTTGTAGGAACACTTGGTTTCTTGTGTTTCTACTATCCCCCAGCTTTCTATAGAAATGCTGAACCGTATCACGAGGTGGCTAGCAGAGGAGCTTATGGCTGGTTCTTTTCCATCTTGTTCTTTGTCTACATTGGTACCATGGCCCACATGCTTATTGCTCCATTGCAACTAGTTGATTCCGCTGGTAATATTGGTTCCTTGCTGTTCACAATGTCTTTAACTTTCTGTGGTGTTATGGTTACCAAAGATGCCATGCCAGGATTCTGGGTGTTTATGTACCGAGTGTCACCGTTTACGTATTTCGTGGAAGGATTCCTAGTGAATGCTGTTGCTCACAATAAGGTTGTGTGTGCAGAAAATGAGTTCAGACAGTTGTCTCCACCAGAAGGCCAAACATGTCAGGAGTTTTTGGGTGACTACATTACTGCTGCTGGAACTGGTTACCTTTCTGATCCAAGTGCCACTGGTGTCTGTAACTTCTGTCCAATGTCCAGCACTGATGACTATTTGGGTTCTGCTGACTTGCACTATTCCAATAGATGGAAAGATCTTGGAATTTTCATTGCCTATATTTTCATTAACATTGCCTTCACACTCTTCTTCTACTGGTTGGCCAGAGTTCCAAAGAAGGGATCCAGGGTCCAAGAGAAACAACCCGAAAATGCTGTCAATATGGGTGCCGAGTTTGAAAAGAATGCTGCTTTGACTCGTGCCACGACTAACGCTATATCCCAGATTCACACACACCAAAATCTCGATAAGAGTGAGGATGGATCTTTTGAAAAGGGTGAAAACTCTGACATCTCCCATTAATACCTAGTTCATTTCTACTCTTTTTCGAGGCCAAAACAAGGAAAAAAAAGTAATTAATTAAGTCATCACAGTATGGGGATTGAAACACTATAGAGTATTGTTTCATGGGGCTATTCGGGTCATTCATTTGTACCAGATATTTTAATAATTATAGTTAACTTATTACTACAACGTGTAGAGAAGCGTCGGATTTGGCTTGTGTCTATGCGCCTTTGGCTGGTTATGAATCGGCTTGGCACGTGAATGATTATTGATGATTAGGGGTTCGGCTATTGTAACGAAGCGGGTTTCCCGAGACGATGGCGAATAGCTGAAGGGTTCTTATCAGGGGAGGCAGTCACAAAGAAACTTAAGAAGAATACGATTCTAGAGAACTAAGACGATAAGCATCTACGTATGAGATTAGTGATTACATACAATTACAAAACTAAATACCCAAACCAGCACATTACCCAGACCCAACAATCATCAATTGTAATAACTACAGCCATAATTTTTTCTATTTATTTTTTCCATTTTTTTTTTCAATAGCCGTACTTCCATAGATCTTTCTGGTACGCCACTGTGACGGCGCCGTCTTCACCATAGAGCTCCTGCCACCGAGTAAACCCACCTCTAAGAACCCACACTTTCTTGTCTTTCAGGAACCCGTCCTTGACAGACCTTAGAAACTTCATTGCTGCAGAAGGACCCCTCTGCTGGCTCAAGGCACAGTGGAACACGATATCGTCCTTGTCGGACACTTTCGAGATGACGTCTTCAACCTGGAGCGTGAATGACGACGACGGAATGTGTAATGAGTCCTTGATATGTCCCTGTTAAATATGGTCCTGTTAGCAGACAATCCTTTTGTCACCCTCCAAAAAAGCCAAAAAATCCCAAGAGTACAATACTTACACCAACGTGATCACTATCACGAACATCAATCACCACAAACCGGCCGAGCCCCGTGGGCGAGCCTTCTGCAAACCATGATCTGAGAACTTGCGGCTCGACGTACCGGATGCTGCTGACAGAAGTATTCATAGTCTCTCGCAATGAAGGCCTGGAGACTTTCAAGTATGCTTAATGGACCACTAAGGCGGTGCTTTATATGACTTCTTGGCTCCTGGTAGGTTCTAGAATGTGATCCGGTCCCGATCCAGATCTCGGTTGGCACACGTCCTTTGCCTGGGTTCTCCGCTCAACTAGTTAATTAAGCGACAGCCACCATATTTAATAAGGATAAAGGGCCTAAGAATGGTATATTCGAGATGGGAGGCGGGGATAGGCGTGTCTCGCTAGTGGACAATAAATAGATGTACCATTGTGTTGTAGGAAGCGACGTGCTGCGCGCAGGCTGGCTCTTTGTTTCATTCAGACGCGTCGTGATCTAGATCACAACCAACGGGCTTTACAATTGCGGTCAAAGGTTTCGTGGTCTTCAATTCGCACACGATGCACTTCGCTACTCTCGATATGAGTATTCAAGGGGGATTTCTCTGTAGAAAGCGCAGAAAAACCCATTGATACGCTTTCTGGTTGTGTTCCATTGGATATCAGCACCCTAACACTCGTTAGAGAAAAAGCTAGAAGCCAGTCTTATGGAATTCTAAGGATCATTTAATGACTCTGTCGACTGGGAACCCGGAGTGGGGGTGTTTGCGATAGATTGAGGCGGCTTGGGTTCCCTGAAGTTTGGCTTCTACGCTAACAACCAAAACGAAAAAAACACAAAACCAGTAATGATACACACACGTCAAATCCAAAGACCCTACAACATACTGCTTCCACTGAAAGAAGAGCATAATGCTCGTTCATAGCTACAGAGTGGCGGGTATCAGTTTTCCTTTCAAGGCTTCCAGGACAGATGGATCCATACTAACCCAAGGTGAAATCAGAATAGTCCATCCTGACAGGGTTTGCACTTCCGGTAAAGTTTCGACTAACCGTGAGATTAGATATTGGTAATGTCTGACGGTACAAATACAAATATGGGTACTGCGAAATCCTGGCTATAGAGAAATTATTATAGGAAGAAGGTACGTTTAAATCTCTAATTGTTTCATTGATCTGCTTTAGCCATTTTGCATCACGTGAGAGATTGTGGCCGATTAGAAGCATAGACAAACGGTCCTAGCTCGAAGAACTTAGTTGAACCACCTAAAAAAACGCTTCGAGAAACAAAAGAACAGTATTATCATTCTGTCTTCTTTACCCTTTCAAATTTCTCAGTATTTTGGAAGCTCCCAAATTATTCGAAGAAGTAACCATGAAGGTCTCTAAACCTCACCAGAAAACCGGCTTGGTGTCCGGATGATGTGTTCGGGTGTTTTCAAGGTAATCTTTCTAAGAATCTAATTAATAAAGGCTGACTACAATGGATTAGATAAGAGTCAACCTAATCCATATATTGGAATCCTTCAGTATTTTATTAATCTTTCATTGTGGTTTACTTACTTTCTAAAATCTGGAGATCTTTTTCCAATGTTAAACGCTGTTTTTCGACTTATTCTATTAGCTTTGTGTTACTATACTTATTTCATCAAATCTCAATTATTTAAGGCTCTATTTTCGAGTTGTAACTGCTTTGAATTCCTACATTAAAAGTTCATTTTGAACTTCCAACATTTTAAATATTCTGAGCACAGCAGTCTATACGTTCACAACTTCATTTTTATCGCCGGTTTCCTCCGTAATCTCCGATCTTATTAAACCGTCGCACCGACTTCAACCCAAGGTTGACTTCCAAGGGTCCGAATAGACTTGCTCATAACCAACCGCCTTTAAACCAACTTATCATTTTGAAGGGCGAAATATCTACAATTCGGTCCAATGCATACTTTGAAGTGCATGCAATCGGTAAGGCGAGCCATTGCTATACAACACCTGAGGCATTAATTGTAAAACTGGTAGAGAGCCAAGACTGCAATTTGAGAAGATACTATGGGTATGAGGTACCTAAAAAAAGCAAGAATTTTCAATTATCGCCTTAAGGAGGCTTGTTGAGACCGTTGTATGATGCAGGGTAGACGAACAAACTCTGTAGACCAGAAGGATAGTGACACTGTTTGACCTCTAAGCTAATTGAACGCTGTCCGTCGTTTGATTCAAGTAAATACTTAGAGACATGAGAGTAAGACACCCAAACCTAAAGCTCCATTCACAGCTCGGCTCATCATGCTGCTGGATCAACCAAATCCGCTATATCCTTATGCTCTTAGCTTTTGGAGACAGGTGGTGGTGGTGGTGGTGTTGGCTGGAGAAAACTGGCTTAGACAGAAGCGGAAACATTTCAGCTTCGGAAGATCATTGGAATCAAGAACACGGTTGGGACACCCAAATCAGTATTCGCCCAATTAGGGGTATACTGACGGAGACCGATGTGTCACTCGAAAAACTCAGTCTCAGAGACGTTGAGAGTTATCCTGAATGGAGAGAAAGAGAGAAAGAGAATACTAGAGAAAATTAGAAGGATGGGTATCTGAAGACTCCAGAGGAGGAGCGCTGAAGAGGTGATTGGGACAAAGAATAATGATTACTGTTGTGGTGCGTAGAAGGTCCAATGACAAGAATAAGGAAAAGTCGTGCGAGGCTACGCAACCCAACAGGTGCATATTGTTTGTGTCCGCCCAAACGGCCAAACTCACACAGCTCAACCACTATCACGCAAGAAAAGATACAATGTTTTGGCCCCCACGTAATAATAATGCTCCATTTGAACAAGGCTGTATAATACTACCCCTTTCACAGCATCTATAGCACCATCTCAAGTTCTATAAATACGGGGATGTTTGGTCCACCCTTCACATCGCTTCTTGCAGAAGTAGATTTAATCCTTACTGATTGTTGGTTCAACCCTCGTTAAAACCTAAATACTCAATTAACTTAAAATGGCTAAAGTTGCTCTTGTCACCGGTGCTGCCCAAGGTATTGGTAAAGCCATTGCTGTTCAGCTCGCACGTGACGGTTACCTTGTTGCAATCACCGACCTGGCTGAGAAGACAGATGCCGCATTGGCAACAGTTGAAGAGATTAACAAGCTGACAAAAGCTGTCTTCATTGTGGCCGACTCAGGTAAGAGAGAAGACATTTTCAATGCGGTGGAGGAGACGCACAAGCAGCTTGGTGGGTTTGACACCATTGTTAGTAATGCCGGGATTGCACAGGTTAAGGCCCTTGTCGAGGTCACCGAGGAGGAGCTACTCCAAATGAAC
This sequence comes from Petasospora xishuangbannaensis, assembly GCA_030585085.1. Lineage (NCBI taxonomy): Eukaryota > Fungi > Ascomycota > Saccharomycetes > Phaffomycetales > Wickerhamomycetaceae > Petasospora > Petasospora xishuangbannaensis. The sequence continues at coordinate 142,494 of JAJMBV010000027.1, read as the reverse complement.
TCCATTAACATTGGCGGTGTCTTATGGGGTATTCAGGCTGCTGCCAAGAAGCTCGAAGAGCTTGGACACGGTGGTAAGATCATCTCTGCTTCGTCTATTGTAGCACACAACGCTTTCGGCTTGCTTGGTCTTTACTCTGCTTCTAAGTTTGCTGTCAGAGGTTTGACACAAGCTGCTGCTAAGGAACTTGCCCAAAAGAAGATCACAGTGAATTCCTTCTGCCCAGGTATTGTCTTGACTCCAATGTGGGATCTGATTGATGCAAAGATGGGCGAGTATGCTGGCGTTCCAAAAGGTGAGAGTCTTAAGAAGTGTTGTGAAAGCATTACTCTTGGTCGTCCATCAGAACCACAGGATGTTGCTAACTTGGTTTCTTTCATGGCCTCAGAGAAAGCAGACTACATTACTGGTCAGTCTATGCTTGTTGACGGTGGTATGGTCTTTACCTGAAGTCGCAGTAAAGCGAAGTACTTATGAACTTGTATTGATTTTGAACAAAGTGATTCTATTTGAAACAGTAGAACCATATCTGTTTAGAAACAATGTATAGGAATACAATACTATTAGAGGGAAAAAACCCTTGGGACCGTCCGAGTAGTTATTGAAGTAGAGACCACCACCCAGACACTTATTATATAAGCCATTACACAAGCATTACGTAATCAATACGCAATCATGCGCTTGGTGGCACGTCTCCTGAATGGCAGACTTTTCTCTCTCGTTGCGCCTCCCGCGAAATGGAATTTTCTAGAATGGCCGAATTACTGCATTCGGCCACTTTCGCGAACCGTGGTGAGCGAGCACCGCCGTCGACGACGTTTCTATAAAAGCGGACGATTTTTCACTTTACCGGCTACACCCACCAGCCATTCTCAGCGCTTATCCACTCATACAATTCACAAGACAAAATGAGCAAAGCTGTCGGGTAAGTCTATTCCAGGAAATTCCCGTTTAAACGCATTCCAATGGGTTGCAATAATGCCTTTTTTGACGACAGAAAGAACTTGCTGGGAGATGAGGTCGATGGCTTTGGAGTGGGCGGCGGTACGGCTGGCGAAGGGCTGTTGCGAGTGTTTCACCGGCGGTAAGCTGGTAGATTCGGCTCATGGAGCCTCCTGAGAGTTATTAGCTGGAGCCTCGTGTCTAACTGTATTGCATGGCTGTAGCGCTGGTATGCGATGCCTCTCATCCCTTCATGATCTCTCTAAGCCTACGCTGGTGTTAGTCAGAAAACGGCGTTGGCTATACCGGACTATTATGCGAGGGGAATCTTATTCTATATATCTTTGATGTCTCTGCTTAGAACGAAATCACTAACAACATGTCAACAGTATTGATTTGGGTACTACCTACTCCTGTGTGGCTCACTTCGCCAACGATCGTGTTGAGATCATTGCCAACGACCAGGGTAACAGAACCACCCCATCCTTTGTTGGTTTCACTGACACTGAGAGATTAATTGGTGATGCTGCTAAGAACCAGGCCGCCATGAACCCTTCAAACACCGTTTTCGATGCTAAGCGTTTGATTGGTAGAAAGTTTGACGATGCTGAGGTGCAGAACGATATCAAGCACTTCCCATTCAAGGTTGTCAACGACAACACCAAGCCAAAGATTCAGGTTGAGTTCAAGGGTGAGACCAAGACTTTCACCCCAGAGGAAGTCTCTTCCATGATCTTGACCAAGATGAAGGAGACCGCTGAGAACTTTTTGGGTTGCAAGGTTAACGATGCTGTTGTTACCGTCCCAGCTTACTTCAACGACTCCCAGAGACAGGCTACAAAGGATGCTGGCTTGATTGCTGGTTTGAACGTTTTGCGTATCATCAACGAGCCAACTGCTGCTGCCATTGCCTACGGTTTGGATAAGAAGGACGAGGGTGAGAAGAACGTTTTGATTTTCGACTTGGGTGGTGGTACTTTCGATGTTTCCCTTTTGGCCATCGAGGATGGTATCTTCGAGGTCAAGGCCACTGCTGGTGACACACACTTGGGTGGTGAGGATTTCGACAACAAGCTCGTCGACCACTTGGTCGCCGAGTTCAAGAGAAAGAACAAAAAGGACATCACTACCAACCAGAGATCCTTGAGAAGATTGAGAACCGCTGCTGAGAGAGCCAAGAGAACCTTGTCTTCTTCTGCTCAGGCCTCCATCGAGATTGACTCTTTGTACGAGGGTATTGACTTCTACACTTCCATCACCAGAGCTAGATTCGAGGAGTTGTGTGCTACTTTGTTCAGATCTACTTTGGACCCTGTTGAGAAGGTGTTGAGAGACTCCAGTTTGGACAAGTCCCAGGTCCACGAGATTGTCCTTGTTGGTGGTTCTACCAGAATTCCAAAGGTTCAGAAGCTCGTTTCTGAGTTCTTCAACGGTAAGGAGCCAAACAGATCTATCAACCCAGATGAGGCTGTTGCTTACGGTGCTGCCGTCCAGGCTGCTATCTTGACTGGTGACCAGTCTTCCAAGACTCAGGACTTGTTGTTGCTTGATGTTGCTCCATTGTCTCTCGGTATTGAGACTGCTGGTGGTGTCATGACCAAGCTCATTCCAAGAAACTCTACCATTCCAACCAAGAAGTCTGAGACTTTCTCTACTTACGCTGACAACCAGCCAGGTGTTTTGATTCAGGTGTTTGAGGGCGAGAGAGCTAGAACTAAAGACAACAACTTGCTCGGTAAGTTTGAGTTGTCTGGTATTCCACCAGCCCCAAGAGGTGTTCCACAGATCGAGGTTACCTTCGACATTGATGCCAACGGTATCTTGAACGTTTCTGCTGTTGAGAAGGGTACTGGTAAGTCTAACAAGATCACCATCACCAACGACAAGGGCAGATTGTCCAAGGAGGACATTGAGAGAATGGTTTCCGAGGCTGAGAAGTACAAGGAGGAGGATGAGAAGGAGGCTTCCAGAATTGCTGCTAAGAACGGATTGGAATCTTACTCCTACTCTCTCAAGAACACCACCTCCGAGGAGAGTTTCACCTCTAAGGTTTCTGACGAGGACAAGACCACACTCTCCAAGGCTGTTGAGGAGACCATTTCTTGGTTGGACGAGAACCAGACTGCCACCACCGAGGAGTTCACTGAGAAGCAGAAGGAGTTGGAAGCTGTTGCTAACCCAATCATGACCAAGTTCTACCAGGCCGGTGGTGCTCCAGAGGGCGCTGCTCCAGGTGGATTCCCAGGCGGTGCTCCACCAGCCCCAGAGAACGACGGTCCAACTGTTGAGGAGGTTGACTAATTCTTGTACACTATCTTTACACTGACGAAATACATTATCCCGGCACTGCCAGCATAGACGTTAGCCTTGTTTTGTTGTATGATTGTAGATCTACGAGCCCGTAGCTGTGGTTATTTATAGTGAGCGTGCTATTCTCATCAACACCACTAGCAGACCCCACGTGGTATCAAATGCTAGAGAATAAGATACCCACCGTGTCCACCTGCACATACCATGAGTTATACAACTAATTGAGTACTATTCCACTCCTTATTTCTCTCTATTCTTCCTATAGCTCTGTTTATCATCTGTCGAAGCCTCAACCCTTCCTGCGTACGTAAGCAGGCTTAAGGGTTAAGTAGCACTGACATTGCCAAACATCCATAGAAGAAACAAAGGGACTAAAAAGTCCAAAACCCACCAACTACAACAAACAGGGCAGCTAGCAGCACATCAAGCGGACTTTGTGACGGAGCGAGACCACTGTGGAATACCACTGACTCTGGCACAATGGCCGACCCAATCAACCGCCTAACAGCGGTTCTGGAGAGTGCAAGAGTAATGACTCTCGAGGCCGCGGCCGCAGCTTCCGCACGGCTCGCAGAGACTCCAACCGAGCTACGGCCAAGAGAAGTATCGGCGATGTTGAATTCAAAATTCGATAGAGAGGTCCTTAAAGGTCTGAAGTATGTGATATCGCTGGTATCCTCGGGAAAAGACGCTTCACCTTTCTTCACAGATGTGGTGAAGAACGTGTCGTCTTCCAATCTCAGCATCAGAAAACTTGTATACACTTACCTTCTACGGTACGCTGACAAGGAAAACGATACCGCATTGTTGTCGGTGAATGCGATCCAGAAGTCTCTAGGCGATACAGACGAACATGCTAGGGCTCTCGCAATCAGAGTGCTTTCAGAGATTAGAATCGGATCAATATACCCCATTGTTCTCCTGAGTATCAAGAAGTGTGTCACAGACACTGCAACGAGTGTCCGTCGAGCGTCTGCTGTTGCGTTGATTAACATCTACAACAACTACGGACCGTCAACTGTCGAGGAGCTCGTTGGATTTCTCAAGACCTTGCTTAGAGACCGAAGCCCCTGTGTTTTGACCTCAGCCATCATCGCTTTTAAGACCATTTGTCCTGACAGGTATGATCTTCTCCACGGCCATTATAGACGCCTGTGCTCGATGATCCCTGAGCTCGAGGAGTGGGCACAGTCGTACCTTGTGGAGATATTTACAAATTATGGCAGGTCATTTCTTCCTCGTCCAAAGATTTACAATAAAGCTTCTTCTTCTGGTGAGTTCATCACTCTTCCAGACAACTACAACGAAATCCCATTCCCTGTATATGACGTGCAGTTCGACCCAGATCTCAAGCTGTTCCTTGACTCAATGAAAATGCTTGTATACAACAGCAACGATGCCGTCATCCTTGCTGTTGGACGAGCGTTTTTCCATCTTTCTCCTCCGAAAACTTTCAAAGAATCACAGATTGCAGCTGCTTTTGTCCGCTGTCTCATCACATCTCCTCCTGAAACTGCAAATTTCATTATCCAAAGCATTCTCTACATGGCCGTTCACGACCCTACTCTATTTGTCCAGTACGAAAAACGGTTCTATCTTCTTCCAAAGGACAAGTTCGATAACGCACAGTTCAAACTCCAGATCCTTTCTGCTATCTGCAACGAGAACAACATAAAAACTATTTTGCATGAACTCCAATACTACGTGTTAAACCACGAGGACCCTCGCGTGTCGATTGCGGCTGTGAAGGCAATTGGTGTCTGCTCTCAGATCAGTGATTACTGGAGTGCGAAAACTTTGAAATGGCTACTCAGTGAAGTCTCATCTCCTGATAGAGACCCAATGGTTGTTGCAGAACTCCTTACTGTCATTAGATACCTTGTTCAACAAAGCCCAGAAAATAATATCCGAACAGTGGCACGTTTGGCACGGTTTCTTGAGGATGAGACACTAGCTGATACAGCAAAGGAATCTATCATTTGGCTCGTTGGTGAGTTTGCGGGAATTGCACCGAAGATCGGCCCAGACGTTTTAAGAAAACTTATCAAGAACTTTAGCTACGAGCCAAGCTCTGTTAGATATCAAATTCTTCTCCTCTCAGCTAAGCTATTCTCTCATGACTTGGAGAAATATAGAGAAGAATCCGGTGATCTGACATTGGAAAACTATGCCTACCAAGGAATAATCGCTAAAATGTTCACTTACGTTACGCAACTTGCTCGTTATGATGATGTTTATGACACAAGGGACCGCGCCAGAATGCTTTACGCACTTCTGGGTGCTGAAGGACAACATACGCAACTGGCAACACTTGTTTTACAAGCACCAAAACCTGTTCCACTTGTTACAATGCGCAAAATCACAGACCCATTGAACAGATCACAGGACAGGGCACATATAACTTCGCTTCAAGTGGATGATATTGTGAAAGACTATAATGCGCTTCCTGATTGGTGTGATCCGGAGACGGCTCCTTTGAGTGACATTAGAGATGAAATCGAAATAAAGGAAGTTATTAAGAGTTTCTCGCAACAAGCCATCAGCTCTGCAAATAGCAGTTCCTACAGAAATGGTGGCATTGACAATCGGCAGTTCAACAATGGCGGAGTATCACAATCTCAAAAGGAGAGAAAATATAAATTGCAGAGTTTGGATGATTTCTTTGCTGATGAGGAGCCTGTTACAGTTGTCAAGAAAGTACAGAAGAGAATTATATACGAGGAGGACACGGAAGACGAGGAAGAAGGAGAAGTGGAAAGTTCTGAAGATGAGGAGAGCTCAGAAGAGAGTTCTTCTGAAGGGGAAAATGACGATGAGAACTACAAAAACAAATGATGGTAATAACATGGCGAAAGGTCATATACGCATAACAAGGTTGCAAATAATATATAAAATCATAGCACAACATCGAATAAATCCAACTTGTACTTGTCATCCTGCAATTGGGGATAATAGGGTACCATGGCGTCCATCTGGTGGACATAGGCAGCGTTGTAAACCCTCCAGAATGGCTTTCTGACTTTTCTAGCGGGATGGAAGAGACCGTTCCAGACGTAGTTAAGCACAATGCCAGGGCCAACAGCAGTACGGACACCATCGATACTATCCAGAATTCTGGCAATGACATGAGGCGAAGTCTCATACAGGTTAGGTAGTAATAAGTTCAAGAAGTGAACAAAAACATCTTCACGACCAGCACCTAAGCACCCAAGGGCAATCTGACGGATGACAGTAGCTGCAGTCTGACGATGAACTTGGTCCCTGTCAGTCAAGGCATCCTCCAAAAGGGGAGCGACGGCATACACGTAGTCAATGGACATGTCGCCTATATACTCAAACATAAAAGTCATAGCCTTCAGAACACCGTTCTGGACATTTTTCTCAGGTGTTCTGTACTCATTCATTAAAGCAGGCAAAACTGTAAAAGGGGAACAAGTCTCAGCAACGATACCAATAGCAACTGCAGTACACACTCTGAGTTGACGTTCCTGAACTCTCAAGTTATTCAACAATGTAACTAACACGTCCTGAGGACCAACAGCTTTAGCGATATAGCCAAAAGTATTATTTGCTGCTCTTCTAATTCCTCTACGTGGACTCTTGAGCATGTCAAGAAGTTCAAAACAGATGCGCATCCACTCCTTTGGAGAAACATATTCTGCACCACGATCAGCAATACGACCAACAAGATCAATTGCATTCTCTTGGACCTTTTCGTGCCTGTTTCGGAGAATTGGAGTCAGATGTGGAAGCAACGTGTTCACCGGAGGATTCAGAGCACCGATTCCAACCACAGTTGCTATACTTTTCAAAGCTCCTAAAATGGAACCTAGAACTTCTGGAAAGACTTCACCGAGCGACTCGTAAAGAACCATGGATAACTTATTCAGGATTTCGTCTTCTTCACATGACTTAATAACCGGAGCAATGAGACCAATCAAGTCAGCAGCTTGCTGGCGAACTTCTGAGTTCTTGTTTTTTAATCTGTGGAGAATGGTTGTGACAATTGGTCCAATGAATGGCCGAACTCTAATGTCTAAGGACGCCACAACAGTAGTAAACCCTCTGAGAATGATCGGGTCAGCAATAGCAGCATTCTGTTCTTCATAAGCAACAAGTAATCCATCCACAAGTCTTTCTTCTGCTCTCTCTGACAAGCCAGTAGATCCCCAACGTGTAATTACCTTCTCAACAGTCTCAACCGCCATCTTCCGGAATGGTTCCGATTCGTCTTTCAATATATTCAAAAGACGTTCAACGACATCTGGGACTCCACATTTTTCTGAAAGAGCCACCGTAGTATCAATAACAACTCTGCAGGAACGGCGATCCAGAGCCAGCCTTCTCACCCAGAAGTTTTTGAAAAGAGACGGGATAACTTCCTTCTTCAAATAACTTGGCTCAACACCATCGGTAGCGGCACATTGTTGGACGACTTGGAGAACTACTTTCTTCATTTCTTCATCTGGCGTACTGAATTCACGCAAAACGATTCTCATAACCTCCTTTGTATAAAATGCAGCGTACTCTGGATCCATTAACGTGATGATGTTACCCATGCATCTTAAAAATGCTGAAAGACCTCTACCACGATGCCTGCTGATTCCATTCCAAAGAGACTCCAGAATTGGATCAAACGATTCAATACCATAAGGATGACTGGCTTGGGCTAAGGAACTCAATGCGTTTGCAGTAATGACACGAACAGAGAGTTGGTCGTCCGTGAGACCTTGGTCAAGACACTCAATTAATCCATTCAAATGGGGAAGGACACCACAGCCCATGAGGATAGCAATCTGCTGTATTGTCTTGAAACCGGTGTGTCTCGCCTGCCATGACTTTTTGGAGTGGCAGACAGCATTCAGAAAAGGAACCAACGCCGGAATTCCTAAGGCGTTTGCTACAACAGCAAGTGTTCTTGCTGTGGTATTACGGACGTACTCATCACTATGGTCAATATCTGGCCTTATAGTGGATATCATATGAGCGAGACCTGCAGCCTTTGAAAGGTTTGTGATGATCTCCCGTCCTTCAATTCTGGTGATGTTATCTTCGTCTATCAGTAAAGGTGAAATGACAGTTAGAATCTTGTGGGTGTACGGTCTGATCATGTCATCAAGCCTATAGAGTACCCTGTCAATAACTTTAACCAACAAGTGCCGCTCCTGGTCGTCAAGACTCTTTTCAAGAAGAAGAGGAAGGATCTGATTGAACAGAGCCTTGGCACCGAACTGGCGGGCACCGTCTGTGATTTGTCTCATCGACTGTTTACGGATCTGCGGTGACCCATTCTTGATCTTAAGAAGAAGTTTCATAATCTTTCTTTCCTTAATCTCTTCCAACGACAGCTCGCTATCAGACTTGTTTTCAAGAAGTTTTCCGAAGTATTTGGCATCTTGTGCCTTGAAGAATTGTAGGTCTTTAACACCGGGTACCTCAGTAACAAGAGCGTCTTGCATAACACTAGCAACTACTCTGTTCTCTTCAGGGGGAATGTACCCATGAACAACATCCAGTTCGGTTTGAATTGATGGAGTTTCAGGCTCATTATCCCAGCGTGATCTCTTTGGGGTGATATCACCGGGATTAGTACCCTCCTGGTCGTCATGGTCAGTTCCAACATCCCATCTTCTCTTTCTAGATTTCCCTGGAGGAGTCTTGCTTCCATCATCTTCAGCATCCACAGACACAGATGCTTCCCTAGATCTCTTAAATTCTTCTAGTTGAGCCTCTTTCCTTCTTCTGTGCTGCTCAACTTCCTGTTCACGGATCCGGCTGAGCTCATCATCTGGGATGTTTGGATCTCTTTCAGGAGAAAGTTCCCTTTCGTACCTCTGTTTCTGGTAGTCACTTTCTCGTTCAAACTTAGACAATCGTTTCTGTCTATCCTTCAATGGGTCCATAGAATCGTCTTCATCTTCTCCAGCAATCACCGACTTGACAACGTCCTTTGGAGCCGAGTACTGGGCCGCGAGGTTGTATCCCTCACCACTGGCTGACTTCTCCTTCTGAAACACCACCTGGCCCCCTATGTGGCGGTTAGCTTGCCTATTCATCTGAGCATCTGCTTGACCCGACTTACGAGACATCGTTTAGCCACCGTTAGGAAATGCTTCGTTTGAGGTTCAATTATATGGTGAAGATGATGGTTCTTCAAGCTATAAGAATCAGCATAAGACTCTAAATTCGACGCACTGCGACGGATACGCCGAAGGCGATGGCTATTACCCGGCCTCTAAAATACCACTATACTGAATGTATACTTCCAGAAACGGTTAAATATACGCAATTGAGACTATCCGGAAGTGGTAGATCCATGAAACGTCAACATTCCATGGTTTTACCGTAAGCTATGATAGAAAAACGCTTGGAAAAGCCTTTCACAGGCGACTTTCCATATAGATAAAGCAACCGTATGGACCAAGGTCACTGCCTAGACGGTACTATGATGGGAATAAATAGCACAATTACAGTAGTTAGAATTAATCCAACAGACTCAATTAGTTCATGAGTCAACACATGGGCCAATCCACTAGACCCAATCCAGGAAAACAGGATAGCTGTAGAGGGCCTCGGCCCTCTACACATTAATAAGGAACAATGTATTACTCCTGGGTAAAAGTCATCCTATGACACCATAACACTACCTACAAAGAAAAAGGGTCCCTATTCAGGCTGTTCTGACAATGAGATGAACACCTGAGTCGGTCTCAACAATATCACTAAGCTCGCCAACCTTCAAAGCAAAAGCAGCTTTCTCGAACGGAGGCTGCATCTGACCTCTTCCAAACTCGCCCAAATCACCACCTCTCTTAGCGGAGGAGCAGTCGCTTTCGGTCTTAGCGATCTCTTCCAATGTTGCTTCGCCACTTTGGATACGGTTCTGATGGCTCTTGAGAATCTGAATGGCCTCTTCCTTTGAGCGGATGATGTTCTCTTCCTTCCAGGATGAAGGACGACGAGAGTCCCGGTGCTTGATAAGAAGGTGAGACGCACGCACCTTCTTCAAACCCTGGGACTTCTTATACTCCTCGAGCTTCACAAGGTCAGTACCGGCCGGTGGCTCCCAAATAGACTCGCGTGTTTGCTCATTGAAGTAGTAGTCCCTGTTGTGAGTGCGCGATGTCTTCAAGAGCCAGCCTTGTGGGAGTCCAGTCGATGATGCCATTTCGGGGTCTAAGCTTTGAATACAGAGCTTACAGTAAGATTAAGTAAGAAATAGTATCGAATGGTAAGAAACGATACAAGGAGCAGAAAATGCCGTCTTTTGCCACCGAGTGATCTTCGAAGAGTGTGGGTTTCAGCGTAGTTTTTGGACCACGAGGTGATTACGTAATCTCCATACTAATCCAACGTAATCGGTATTCGTTATTCGACTTCTACTAAGACGAAGTCTTGAATCAATATTGTTCAAGTAACAATTGTATATAATTCTTATATATGAGGAGGTCTATGGAATTATTGAATTGAAATGACTCAAACCAGCAACGAAAGGAGGATCATCAGCAATGAGCAAGCAACAGAGCTCATAGCCGAATCAGAAAATGTAAAGGGTAGATAAGGTGTGGATTCAGTTGCCGTTGAGCTTAGAGATCCTGTGTTCGTCAACTGAGAACGGTAGTTGGAGATATAAACAACAATAGTGGACGATGTGTCCGACCCAGAAATAGCTGAAGTTCCCAATTTGTTGATGGAACTTACAGAACTCTTGCCCGTAGATGGCTCCGATGGAATTGTAGACGACGACGTCAAAGGGACAACTTCAGTGAAGGACAATACTGTTGATGAGTCTGCCCGAGACGAGAAGGAAGAAGATATGGTGACCAGTGAGTTTGTTGGAACATCTTGAAGCTTGACCACAGTGGTAGTACCAACACTACAAGTGCTCTTGGATAGAATAGAAATACTTGCCTTATTAGAATGAGAAGTGCACAAGGTGGTTGTGGAGGAAGTCGGAACACAGACAGTGATAACAATAGTGTTGAAACGTTTAATGGTAATACTGTTGCTTGTATTCCCAGAAGCAATGGCCTTAGAAGCTGTAGTGGAACATGGAATAGTTGTGGCGAGTGTGATATTGGTTAAATCGTTATTAGTGGTGACAGTAGCATAACTATTTTTCTCTTCTGAAGTTGAATCCAGAAGCGCAATAGTTGTCGTATCTACATAGGAAGAAGTAGTAGCAGTTGAGAAGGTTGTCAATGTATAGCTTGCCTCATTCTGGTGCACAGTTGTTAGAGAAGAGCTAGAAGATAATATGGCCGTATTGAACGAAGAGGACAATGACAATAAAGATTCTGAAGACAATGTAAGAGATGATTCAGTAGAAAGAGCGAAAGAAGAAGTAAAGAACGCATCATCAGTAGGGGAAAGCACTGACTCCAAAGAAGTATCAGAAAACTCAGAGGAAGTATGCAAAGGAAAAGAAATCTCAGTATACGAATAAGAAGAATCAGGTAATGACATAACTGAGGAAGAAAAACAGGAAAAGGAAATCTCAGAAGAAAGTGAATCAGAAGAGAATAAATCAGAAGAATCAGGTGGCGAAGAAGTTGAGGATTCTTCAGAAGAAGAACAAAAAGGGCAGAGCGTTTTAATTAATGATGTATCACTGGACTCAGAGGAAGAAAACAAAGATGAGCAGGAAATTGTGCCAGAAGAGAAAACCCCAGAGGATCCAGAAGACAGAGAAGAAGTAGGAACTATGACCTCTTTACAGCTTTCTTTACAAGACAATATGGTACTCACAAAGATTGATTTTTCAGGGATTGGCGATAATGACCATGTTTCAGAAGGTGAAAATGGAAGAAGAACTCTAGTGGGAAATAGGACTGAAGAAGAACAAGATGTGAAAAATTGTGAATCTGAGGTGGAAGAATACTGAGAGCAGATGTATGATATGGATGTAGTAGTGTACATTGTAGACCATGTAATAATGTCCGTGCTTGATGATAAAGAAGGGGAAGAAGGATATGAAGATGAATTAGAATCTAGTGTGCTGCTTGCTAAGTATGTATAAGAAGTAGAAGATAATGTGTACTCGGCAGAGATAATCGTCATAGTTCCAGAAACTGAAGTGGAAATAGAAGCAAGTTTGTTTTTAAAACCAGGAGAGGTAATTGGTGAGGTTTGTATAGGAGAGGTTGAACAACCAGAATTAATAGAATCTGTGTATGGGGTCATCTGGAAAGTTAGGGTAGCGGTGAGCGTTGTTGAATTTGGCTGAGCATAAGTTGCAGTAAGGGTTGAAGTGTCGGTGATAGAGCCGACATCAGAAGCATATAAAGCGCCTGGAATTTCATCAGTCACCTCCACTAGACTCTCAGAAACGCTTGTAAATGATGCTTGTGCAATAGCAACCTCAGCCCTATCATTATCAAACACAACATACATATTTTGCAGCAGGTTAGCGCCGAAAGAGAAAGCATTGTCTTGAGAAGCAATCGAAGTTGTACACATCTGGTCACCATCTTGGTCAACAAAAGCGTTTCCCTCCATATTAGTTAGTGGAAGAAGAAAAGTATAAGGATCCATTGCAATCCTTTTACCTGAGAAGTCAAAGTAGACAGTCTTTGCATCTCTGCATTTGAACATATACGAATTTCCAAACATTCCCTCAATGAGTGGAGATGATTGAACACCACCAAAGGATTGGTGAATTCCGTGAAAAATATCAACAGGAACATACGTTAGTTCTGAACCTGTATCAATATTGGTTAGGAAAATTTCTGAGGAGGAGTAGCCGCATTCAGTTGACACAGCTGATACTGCAACATAATAGTAGACGGAGTTTAAAAGTGGGACCTTTTCCAGAGTTCCTTGATACTTGGAAGTATCAATACCACCAAATATCAATCCACCCTCAAAGGTAGATGGGTCAGAATATATACTGAATAATTTCCTCTTAATGAAACCTTCTCTGTAGAGAACATTATCGGCTGAGGTATATGGACCGTTGTAGTATGACAAGCCAAATATATTAGTATTATCACTCACATAACCAGTTGCTACCAAAAAGTTCTCCAGTTCCAAACCACCAATATTGACAGTGTCATTATATGCCAAAACTGAGTAGTTACTACCGTCTGCAAAGTAACCAGTAGAAACTCTACTACCCCTTAGGACGGAGCTGGAAGAAGATTGAGGGTCGTAGCAGTTTGAGCTATCACTACTGGTACAATTTGCGGTGATTAAATTGAGCGAACCGGTATCAAGAGTGGCAACAAGAGATTGTCTTGGAGTTCCAACAGATATAGTGATTTCAAATACGTAAAAGCCACTGGTACTAACAACATTCTCTGAGCCAAAACGTTTGGAGTGCCTCGTTTGTGGGCGACGGTTCAGATCTAATTTGACAGGAGAGGAACCAACGAGGGAAAAGATTAAAATGAAAATGAAAAAGTACACAAGAGTGTCCATTTTATTCTTACCCAGGAGTATAAAACAGGCTATTGGCAGGGTTGTTGGTACATCGAATGGTTTTATACGTTTTAAAAGAAACGATGAAACAGAAGAACCGTTTCTCTCCTATTCAGGAAGCAGTGAATACTGGGTTTCACTGCAATAGATATGCATGAGAGACCTTAAAAATTTCCATTTGAGGCAAATAAAACTACCCCAAAAGCCTCGGGTTCCGTGTTGCCATGAAAAAATGCATACAACCACTTCTTGTTTAGGAGGGATTGTCTTAAGCAGATGTTCCCATTTCAGAACTGCTTTGCCACCAATGAGCAGCATTTAGGTAAAGAAAATTAACCATCATATGCGACAGGACTATAGAATAGTTTTAAAAAGAGCTCGATACTCACTGGAGAGTAGCTGAAACCCCAAGATGCTATGATTATAACGTTGTATATAGTCATTATGCATCCCCGGCCATTGTATCTTCCCAAAAAGGTAAGGGTTTGATCTTCAAAACAACCACCCAGAACCTTGTGCACATGGGGTAGGCAGCACATACAAACACTTGAACGAGTTACCTTACCACTTTGAAACAAGTCAGACTAGTTTGAAGGGGTTTCAGTCCGAATTTCTAAAGCATTCTGTTTATTTGCTTATAGCAGCATAAGGTCGTAGAAAGCGACAGGGCTCATAACAATAACAATTGTTGGTGTCTGGGTGAGAACGCGACGCGTAACTACAACCGAAGAGCACGACGCGTCTATGTACCTCTATAGATCGATGCTTAAGCTCTATAGTCATACAATGACAGTGGGAGGCTTTCCTGTCCGTCGTTCCAGACGTATCCAGGACAAAACTGCGTCGCAACCTGTGCAGACTGATGATGTGATCGATGGAGATTCATATGAAGACGAAAGTGGCACAGATGAGGATAATGTAGACCTGGACCCCGACGTTGAGGTGAGCACTCCAAAGAAGAGAAAGCGGACTGGAAAGGCATCTGCCCCCCCTAAGAAGAAGCCCAAGACTGCAGAAGAGGTCTTTGTGTCTCAACGTGATGGGTTTGAGGAGCACTACCTGTTTCAAGCTCTTAACGATAGCGAAGTATCTGTGGTCGAGCTCGCCACTGAGTGGGTGGACCAGCACAGAAGCGAAAAGGACCTCGCCAAGAAGGATTTGATAAATTTTTTGCTGAATGCCGTTGGGTCATTTACGAAGATTGAGGAACATGATGTGGCCAATAACGAAAGTGCTTCGGAGACTGTTGGCGAAATCCAGTCCTTCTTCAAGCGCCAGAAGATGCACGAGTTTTTCCTCCAATCGAAGAAACCAGAGTATAAGCACCTTAAGAAGAATTTCATCCAGTTCATATCTCACATAGTGTTTACCAGTGACGAAAAAGGCTATCTTTATGAGAACGCTCTCGCTGACGAAGATAGAAGCGCCAAAGAGGAAGACGAAACTAACATCATCGAGGACATGTTGATCTGGCTATCATCATTATCAGTCTGTTCCATCCGGGCTTTAAGATACATATCGACATTATCCCTGTTTACAATCGAAACTGCCATGTCCAAGTTGGCTCTTAAGAACAGCATGTCCTTGGAGAAATTTAAGCAACAATTGGCACAGGAGGAAGGAAAGAAACAGACTGCAGCAGTAAAAAAAAGAATTAAACAGATGCAGTCCACAGTAGATGAATACACTGCACAGTCGACGATCTTGGAGAACTTCATCGAGGATATTGTCAACACAACTTTTATTCACAGGTTCAAAGATGTTGACCACCATATCCGTGTCGACTCCATGTCTTCTCTAGGTGAATGGATGGAAGTGATCCCGGAGACTTTTTACAACGTAAAGTACTTGAAGTACTTAGGATGGGTGCTATCTGACGAAAACCCTAGCGTAAGACTCCAGGTGATCAAAACTTTAATAAGATTATTGAGACATAACACCCTTGTTACTGGGGTAAGACAGTTTTTTGAAAGATTCAAGGATAGAATCATCGAAATGGCCCTTATTGATGTTGACATCTGGGTGAAGACTAATGCCATCATATTACTTACAGAGATTAACAAATTAGGCTTCTTAGAGGAAGAACAAATTGCCAGAGTTTCTTCTTTGATATTTGAGTCCAAGGAGAAGAAGGTTGTCCCATTAGTTGCCGGATTCATTAAAACTGTTCAGGAGGAGAGATCTTTGGTGGATCTCGATGCACATGCATCTGTAATTGAGATGGAACAAGCAGATTTTCCCCTTGACCTTAGAGAGACAATCAGACTTCGCAAGCTTGTCAATATCTTAGAAGAAGCTCACGAGGGTCAAATGGATAACGAAGAAGATCTGTTGTTGAAGAAAACACTGGAGACTTCGGCCTTTGCTAGAGTCGGTGAAATCTTTGCTAACTTGAAAGAATACGACTACAATACTCTAACCACTGCTATTGAGTACTTCTTGCTAGATCACTCCACAATTTCATTATTGGACAATGACTCTGCCCAGCTAATCCAGCTCTCTTCATCTGAGAAATCCGTTCTCCTTGGAGTGATACATGGCTTCTTGCTGGAACTCAAGACTAAAGAGGAGAAGTATGCTGAACTCAAGCCCAAGATCATAGCTCTTCTTTCTGGATTATTGAAGAAATGTGAATCTAACTTTAATGATCTCGCTGAATTCATTCAGATATTTACGTCTTTTCCGCTGAGCGAATTTGAAGAGCAAAACGATACAGAAAGCTACAAATCGATCCTTCAATCGCTAGTGAAGTACTTTAAGAACAACAATGTTTCACAGCTGACTGCGGAGTATAAACACCTGATGTATACCCTAAATGATCAACAGCAAACGGTAGTAATCAACGAAGTTCATGGTATGTTCCGTGATTTGTTGTCTGAACTTCTGATTGAGCTCACTAATTTTCTTCACTCCAAAGAGTTCGAAATCTCTAAAGAGATACTGGATCAATTGCATGAAGACTACTTGTTCAAAATTCGCATTTTGGGGTACGCTTATGATATTAGTGCCGCTCTCAAGTTATTTGACGAAATAAAGAAACACCTTCTTCTTAACTTGGTGGACTACGACTTGACGGATACCACTATTCAATCGACAGTGTGTAGTGTCTTTGAAGTGTGTACTTCTTCGATTCTTTATCGATTTGATTCTTTGCTAAAGTCTAACGAATTATATGATGTTGAAAAGGAGCTAAAAATTGTTATTGATGTCCTGGATGAAACCAGAGATATCTTGGCGAACAAGGAGATTGAGCTCAATTTGCGATCCGGTGTTGCTATGACCATGATGATGGTGTATAAAGGTTTAATTATGTTCTACAGGGAGTACGATTTGTCTGAGAAGACAAACCTGAGCAATATGAACAGATTCAAAGATATGGAGCTGCAAGGGTTTAGACTACCCCAAAGCGTTGCGCATGGCCTGAAGGATATATTTTTACGTCACGAGGCTATGTACGCCAGTGCAATTGATGTCATGCTCGAACGAGAAGACTACGAGGATATCGAATACAACTCCATCTCTGCTGGTGTCAACACCAGTGAAGATGAGGACGAGCAGGAAAAGGTCTGCTGGGATGCGGAAAAGCGGCTGTGTGTGTTCACTGCCAAGCTGGTGGAGTTTTCTAAGTTTGGCACGCTTGAGGACCAATTGTTGAGCAGGGTTTTGCTGAATGCAGGTGTATTGGGTGATATGTATGCCCAAATCGTGGACGGGCTTGAGGAAGAGATACAGGAAGAATCACAAGAAGCGATTCAGCACTCAAGCCCGAAGAGTCGTGGTGCTGAGGAACTCGAGTCCGCTGTTGGAAATATAGAAATGGCGGAGTGAGATGGTTCGATTGCGCTTTGTACTGTGTACCTCTGTGCTCCATGCCTGCTTTGCATGATGAATACATTGCATTATGGCTACCTACCTCTCTGACCGCCTTGCATCAAAGCTACATAGTACTCTAAGCACTCTGCATTAATACTGTTTTGGTACTTTCCATCTCTGCTTTCGGCTACGTGAGTGTCCAGGATTGATTCGTTTATACTATATCTTATCCTACAGCTCTTCTTTCTCACCAACCTTCCTCCGGTGTCCTTGTTCTATTGCTTATCGTTGAGCTATTACCCACACACCCTCCAATTGAGCAGCAGCACTCTGCGGAGAGTTTCTCCGCTCGCATGCATTACTTCCTGGGGTCCTTACATGCCCATCACCCCACCCGTCCTAGCATCTAGCATCTATGCTCTAAGCTCTATGCTCTATAGAGATTGATCGTCGCTACCGTCCGATGACTCTTGTGACGGACATGATACTCCGAGCCGGAAAAATTCTCGGCGTTCCGGAAGATCTTCTGAAGACTCCACAGATTCCATGTTGCCGCACATATTAGGCCAAGTTACCTAAGAAACGGGGAATGGGGGGGGGGCTCATTCTCCAGGCAAAATGGAAGGCCATGTGGATCGAGAATTGGGAATTGGGGTTTGTTAGCGCTTGAAATCCTTCAGCATGTTTTCTTAGAGCGAGAAAAAAAGAAAAAAAAAGAGGGACCCCCTCAAGCGTTGCCCTTTGTTTCTCGGAAGAACTCTCTAGATCTCAAGAAGCGAGTGGGAAAAAGAAACAACCACCACTCTTATAAAGCATGGCGTTACCTCTGGTGAGAAAAAAAGCACCAAGTAGTTCCTCGAACGAAGTGCCGTGCAAATCTTGTAATCGATGCAAAGTTGTTGTACTGCCGGAGGAAGTGCCTCCACTGCACAGCAGTTAATCAGTTTTTCCGCATGCGTCTGTGCCCCATCAGGCACTGAGCCGGGGTCCTCCAGGCTCAAGCAGGACCCTATAAAATCCAGGGTTTCTGTCGTCCAGAATGGAATACATAGCTGTCCAGAAGCTTCACAGGACACAGAAAAGATGTTTGACCTTGCATTGTAAGTGTTTTATGGATGAAGCGGGTACGGGAAGTGCGGTGAGCCTATATGGATGCGATGAGTGAACAGATACAACAGCGTATGTCATTTTTTGTGTGGCGGTAGCTGTTACTTTTCCATAGGTCTGAGCTGCATGATTGTATTCTTCTTGTCCGTGAAGTTCTTGTTTACTAACCTGTTGCTTATGCAGACCGGATTTGAGACCACTCATCCACATGACCCCACCAATGGGTTGGATTAATGACCCAAATGGTCTTTTCTATAACAGATTGGAGGAAAAATACCATATGTATTATCAGTACAACCCTAACGACACTGTGTGGGGACTTCCACTTTACTGGGGACATGCCACATCGGACGACCTGCTTACTTGGGAGCACCACGGTGCGGCTATTGGACCAGATAGAGACGACAACGGTATCTTCTCCGGAAGCATCGTTGTTGACAAAAACAATACATCTGGGTTCTTTGACGACGAAGTCGACCCTGAAAACAGAGTTGTTGCATTTTATACACTCTATGACGAAAACGAGAAGCAAACAC
The DNA here is from genome assembly GCA_030585085.1 of Petasospora xishuangbannaensis. Taxonomy (NCBI): domain Eukaryota; kingdom Fungi; phylum Ascomycota; class Saccharomycetes; order Phaffomycetales; family Wickerhamomycetaceae; genus Petasospora; species Petasospora xishuangbannaensis. The sequence continues at coordinate 123,367 of JAJMBV010000027.1, read as the reverse complement.
AGGAGGTTGCGTTCTCAAGTGATGGAGGCTACACTTTTGAGAAATACGACCAGAACCCTATCCTTGACGTGAACAGTACCCAATTCAGAGACCCAAAGGTGATTTGGCATGAAGAGACACAAAAGTGGGTTATGTTCTTGGTCAAGGCTCAGGAGTATAAAATACAGACCTACGTTTCCGAGAATTTGGTGGATTGGGACTTTGGCGCTAACTTCACCACTGAAGGCTACTTGGGCTACCAGTATGAATGTCCGGGTTTATTTAAGACCAAAATTGAGAACCCAAAAGATGGAGAAGCTGATGAGAAGTATGTGATGGTCCTGGCTATCAACCCAGGGTCTCCTATGGGTGGTTCGATTAACCAATACTTCGTTGGTGACTTTGATGGCGTTACATTTACCCCAGATGACCACGCCACGAGGTTCATGGACACAGGAAAAGACTTTTATGCATTCCAGGCATTCGACAACACTGTTGGCGACCGTCTTATTGGAGTTGCCTGGGCATCCAACTGGCAATATGCTCAGAGAGTTCCGGACGACCTGGGATATAGAGGTTCTATGTCTCTTGTGAGAGAGTACACTTTGAGATATGATTATACAAATCCTGAAAGTGAGCAATTGCTTTTGGTACAGAAGCCAGTCTTGGACTTTGACGTGTTGGAGGTTGCTGACGAGCTCACCGTTGAGGATTTGGATCTGAACGCAACATCTGCAGTTAGAACGAGCTTCAACTCGGAGAATGCAGGCTTGTTGGACTTCAACATCACTTTCACATTGACCAACAACAGTCTTACCTTCAAGGACCTCTCGACATTTGACATTCAGATTCTATCCAATGTTGGGGACGAATCGATCAGACTCGGGTGGGATGGTAAGATCACGGAGTACTACTTGAATAGACACACTAACCATGTGTTCCAAAGAGAGAATCAGTTCTTTACAGAGAGATGGTCACAGTACATTCAGCAGGTGGCCAATGACGACGAGGGTAACAAGGTGTACCAAGTGTACGGTATTGTCGACAAGAACATCATCGAGGTGTACTTTAACGACGGTGCGTTCACATCAACCCATACGTTCTTCTTTGAGAGAGGCGTTCCTGCGAATGTTGTTGTTAAGACAGATGCTGAGTCGTCCTTTGTAACGATTAACAGCTTAAGCGTTAGAAAGCTGGAGGTTGCTAAATAATAATGCAGGAAGGAGGATGGTATACCCGCTTGTATAGATGAAAAGAAGCAAGGCTAAGCATTATTTCGGAGCGAAGATGGCTGGTTCTGGGGTAACTGGGACCACCGATCTGTAGTAATATAGGTATAGCTGCGCTTTACCGACACTAAGTGTTGAAGGAATGTTTTGGTGGTGTTAGTAGTGGTGTTAGTAGTAGTGTTCCTAATATAGAAGATAATAATCCAGGTAGCCTAATCTAGAGGATCTTGGTGGAGAATATCCAATTCAGCTTGCGTAATCTACGGAGATCGAGAATTGCTGCTCCAAACAGAGTGTCCTCCGGTGTTATGTGGCTATCTCCGTTTAAAGACAACAGAGCATCAGGTGACAGAATCAGCAAAGTGTTGGTGATACCAATTCGCAAGGATATCATCAGATATCCGGAGCCAGGCCTGTGCGAGCCGAACTGTGCTTATCCCTGTCTGGCCAGGCATTACGGGCCACCTAATCCACGTTCTGAGTACCCCTACCATCCAGCCACTATCCAGCCATCATCTAACTACCGAACGACGGCCCCTTTAACGCCTCCTCGTGAGAAATAGAGCCAATCGTAGCCCTGGACCTTATCCCGATCATCGGTATGTGTCAACACTACGTAAAACAGGGTGTCATGACGATGCACGGGCCGTCGTTTGACACAAAGAAGCAACACAGGAAGCACACCACGCCGATCCAAGCCGTCAAAAACACCCCAAACCACTCTATAACATAGCAAATAGGTCTTTAAGTGTAAACAACGCGACGCGTCGCGTGGAACACGGACGCCAAAAAGAGGCCCTTGTCCGGTGACGCGTCGCCCAAAGTGGTAAAACGTAAACACACAACACGTCCGCTTTTGGCAGTGTAACGCGTGTCGATGACCACCCAAAGACGGTTCACCGTCACATAAACACTACGTTTGCGACACAAAGAGCGAGCCAATAGCATACAGTAGATGCACCACTGGGTAGCTCCAATTCGGAACGACATACCAGTGTTATTTACGTCGCTGTAGCACATCTCTAGCAACCACAATCACGCGTGAAAGCATGTCCCGGCGTGGTCAAAAACGCGTCGTGGCCGACGCGTTTCGCCACCGAGAGAAATTTTCAGCGGACGCGTTCCACCGCGTGTACGAAGCACGCGTTCCACCGCGGAACCCATACACTCATAAAAAGATATATAAAAGCGGAGTGAAGCCCATTAGAACTACCGTGGAGACTCTTTGAACCAGCATCCATCGACAGACACCGCTTTGCACATCTTCCTTTTCCCTATTATCCCCATTGCCGCCACATACAATGTCCATTCAGGAAACACCATCCAAAATCACCGCCCAGGTTCTTTCAGGTCTCGACATCACCGAGTCGAAGAAAGACCTCCGTGCAGAACTCACAGCCGCTGCTAATCGCAAGGAGGCCGCTGCCGGCATCAAAGAATCTGTAGAGTGCGCTGAAGAGAAGCTTAGTGCCGATGCTGAGGCCCACAGACAGTTCCTTGCTCAGCACCGTGCTCATAGACATAAGCTGAAAGAGCTCGAGAAGGACGAGCCATTGCTCATCGAGAACAAGCGTCGTTTCGTTTTGTTCCCAATCAAGTACCATGAGATCTGGCAGGCATATAAGAAGGCGGAAGCATCCTTCTGGACTGCTGAAGAGATTGACCTTTCCAAGGACTTGCACGACTGGAACAACCGTATGACGGAGAATGAGCGTTTCTTCATTTCACGTGTTTTGGCATTCTTTGCCGCTTCTGACGGTATCGTTAACGAGAATCTCGTGGAGAACTTCTCTGCTGAAGTCCAAATCCCTGAAGCTAAGTGTTTCTATGGGTTCCAGATCATGATGGAGAACATCCACTCCGAGACGTACTCTTTGTTGATTGACACATACATTAAGGACCCTAAGGAAGCAGAGTTTCTCTTCAATGCCATCGAAACGATCCCATGTATCAAGAAGAAAGCCGACTGGGCTCTCAGATGGATTGCTGATGACGACGCACTCTTTGGCGAGCGTCTTGTGGCTTTTGCTGCTGTTGAAGGTATCTTCTTCTCCGGTTCATTCGCTTCCATCTTCTGGTTGAAGAAGAGAGGTCTCATGCCGGGTCTAACCTTCTCCAACGAGCTTATCTGTCGTGATGAAGGTCTCCACACAGACTTTGCGTGCTTGCTCTTTGCCCACTTGAAGAACAAGCCATCGTGTGAGATTGTTGAGAAGATCATCACCGAAGCCGTTGCCATTGAGTCCGAATACTTCACTGATGCTCTTCCAGCTTCATTGCTCGGTATGAACTGTAAGTTGATGGTCCAGTACGTCCAGTTCTGTGCTGACCGTTTGCTCGTTGCCTTAGGTAACAAGAAGTTCTACAACGTGTCGAATCCATTCGACTTCATGGAGAACATCTCCTTGGCCGGTAAGACCAACTTCTTCGAGAAGAGAGTCTCCGACTATCAAAAGGCCGGTGTCATGGCTTCTACTAACAAGAAGACCGAGTCTGAGGGTGGTGCTTTTGCCTTTGACGAAGACTTCTAAAAGCCCAAGTCGTCAATACCACCACTGGCAGACACAGACCACATGGCCTGTGTACACGTGAAATGTTTCCTTCAGTTCGTCATATTTTTGTTTGTCAATTGTCCTTTTCCTAATGATTTTGTTATGACCTGAGTACCGAATAGGACTCTTTGTGTATATTAGCTTTACTTTTTAACACCAACAATAAGCTTTAATGTATCATCAGATTGTAGTATCGGTCATGCGCTTACATAGTCTCTTTGTGCTCCATTCATTCTGTACATTTTGCTATCACATAATTTATTAATTCTTATCTTCTTCATCTATAGCTAAATAACTAGAAAGTAAAACTACAAAACGATCCTTTCATAGCGTACAATTCAAAAAACTAAATAAACAGATCAAAACAACATCACAAGAACCGAAACCGAAACTGTGAGGAAAGGAGAGAGCTTGAGAGCCTCAAGAGTAGCTGCGAAATCATATAGTATAGCATGTTGTGTAAGAAAAATAATTCCACTCTCCAAACCTCGATACCAATTGGGCTCACTTTTTTTTTCAACGCAAGAAGCCCTTCTTCGACTTGGTTACTGGTGCAGGAGCTGGATCCACCAAAGTTGGGTTCAAGCGAGCATTTTCTAGCTGCTTTTTCTTCTCCTCCAACTGCTTCACTTGTTTGAGCAATTTCTCTTTGACCTCCTTGTGTCTGGAGAACAACTCCGCCTCGGATTTCTGCAATTTCTTCTCCTTTTCAGAGACTTTCTGCTGGAAGATTTGCTTCATCTCGGCTTCTAACTTCGCCAGCTTGGCCTCGTGCAAGGCCTTCTCTTCTTGTTGCTTGATCGATGGGTCAAACTCTCTAAAGACTGTGTCATCCTGGAGAATACCCAGCTTAAGCAATTTTTCTGTTCTATAAGTCTCGTACAACACCTTAGCTGTCTTCTCGCGTAACTCTTCCAAGAAGTCTCTCACAAGCAACTGACGCAACTTGACAAAGTCGTTGTGGTCCTCGTTGTCGACCTCGATAATACCCCATGGATACTGGCGTGCACGGACAACACGTCCATCAGGGGCTTGGACTTCTGTGGAGGAACCAACAACGGCAAACGGCAACTTGTTGATAACATCCCTCGAAGATTGAATAGTTTCATCATCGTCGTCGTCATAGATAGCAGGCTTGAAGATTTCAATCCCGTTGGCCTTGATGTCATCTCTGATTCTCTGTTTGAACTCAAGCACTTCTTCCTCAGTCAAGGTGTCGGACTTCGCGATCACTGGGATAACGTTAACCTTCTTATGAACGTTTCGCAAGAACTCAATGTCGAGAGGTTTCAAAGAGTGACCTGTAGGTTCAATGAAGTAGACACAGGCATGGATTCTCGAGTCGATGTATGAAGTTCTGTTGATCTTGTTCTCAAACTCCAAGTACGCGTCGAATCTGGCGTTGATCTCTTCAACAATTGGCTGCCAAGCATCCGAGTTGTTGACTTGCTCACCAAATCCCGGGGCACTCACAACGGTGAGCTGCAACTTGACGCCGTTTTCCTCGAGGTCTGTGTCGACAGTGCTGAGGGAAACAAAGCCAGGCTTCTCTTCAGAAGGCTCTCTTGGAGGCTTTGGTTCGTACAACTCCTTGTTGAACAAGGTGTTGATCAAGGTGGACTTACCTAAGCCGGCCTCACCCACCACAAGCATGTTCAAGCTGAATCCTCTTCTGATGGATTTTCTGTGCCATTGCTTAGGCAAGTTTGCAAATCCAACGTATCCAGTCAATTTTCTTCTAATGACCTTGATCTCGGGCTGTGGAGCTGAGGCCTTGGAATGTGTACCTGCGGATCCATTCTCGTTCTTAAGACCGGACGAGCCACCTGACGAAACTTTAGCGTCGTCAGAAGATCCTTCCAACTTGACACCATCTTTCGTTGTTCCGTCTTCTGCACCAGAATCGTTTCCTTTCTTCGAAGACTGGTTCTCCTTAGCCGACGTGGCGATAGGCACCTCCGACATGGACGATGTTCTAGAAGCCCCCGAAGGCCGCGCACCTGCGGAGACCTCTCTTTTTATAGGCGTCTCAGAGTCCTCAAGCATCGAGGAGGACTTGTAATCGTCCTTTAACGGCATATCTTTCAGGGCGGTTGGTGTTTAGAGCTCGCTGGCGTGCTGTGGATCTGCCGCCGTGAAGTGTTGTTGATCCAGGAACGCGTGGTCTTTTTTGTGTTTTGGTGACGCGTCGCACTGAGACACTCCCAGCCGGGTAACCCCTGGGAGTCAACAGACACCCGGACACCTGATAATAAACCCGGACACCATAATCATTCGACCGGGTAATCCCTTCGTCCACTGACCCGCTCAGAAGGAAGAATCAGCTATTGGGGACAGTACAAAGGTATCAATTGAAACAGCTGAGACTCTGATTAATACGGAAAGAGAGGTTTTAGAGATGGGTGAGTACTCTGAGGAGATTACAAAGCTGTTGGAAGAAGGTGCGAAGTCGTACGCTTCAAAGAACTACGACGCTGCCGTTACACATTACGGCGAGGCGTGCGAGGCCTTCTCTACGGATCATGACGATGGGGAAGAGGACCCAGAACTGCTGTTCCTCTATGGCCAGGCTTTGTTCCAGGTGGCTGTATCGAGAAACGGGATATTTGGTGGAAACCCCGACGAGGTCAAGACTAATGTTGCTGCCGTGGCCAACAAAGAAGATGGCGATGAGAAGCCCAAGTCCAACGACGGCATGTTCACCTTCAGCGAGGATGTTCCCTTAGCTGAGGAAGAAGATGACGATGACAAAAGGGAGTACAATGAGGATAATGAGGGCAGTGATGAAGACGACGGCGAGGACGACGGCCGAAATGTAGATGGTGGTGCTGATGGTGCTGACAATGACCCCGATGATGGCGCTGCTTATGGTACTGAACAAGGTGAACAGGAAAGTGAGGAACAATCGGACTTTGAAATTGCTTGGGAGATTCTGGACCTTGCACGTACCCTATTTGAAGCAAACCTTTCTTCTAAAACCCACGAGATTCCAGAGAACACTGCTGAATCTACGGATTCCGTCATCAGGACCAAGGCTAAGGTTTCCGAGATCTACGATCTGCTCGGTGAGATCTCCCTCGAGACTGAAAACTTCAAACAGGCTGCAGAAGACTTTGAATCATTGCTAAGGATCAGAGAATCCATATACCCATTCGAGTCCAACTTGGTCAGTGAAGCTCACTACAAGTTGTCGCTTGCACTTGAATTCAACTTCGATGACGACAAAGCAAAAGATGCGGCAATACACCATTTGAAGAAAGCCATAGAGTCAATTAAGCAGAAAAACGCCAAATCCGGTTTTTCCAAGGACGATGATGTGGTTCAGGACTTGGAGATTAGACTAAAAGACCTACAGAAAGACCCCAACGAGGCTTTTAACCAGCAGAAACAGGACATCATCAAGGGTATATTGGGTGAAGCTACTTCATCAGATTCTACATCTTCAAAACATACTGCTGCTGCTGCTGTTAATGATTTAACGTCAACTGTAAAGAAGAGGAAGGCTAAGCCAGAGGATTCGGCTGCTAAGAAGGCTAAAACTTGAAAAGTTTGTACAATAATATATAGCTAGTGCAGTTCAGTCTGTAGTAAGACCAGGTCTTTTGACCGGATAAACTATAACTTTGGGCTTAATCTTCTTCTTGGCCACAAGGTGCTTCCCAAAGTACTCGTCCCAATATTCTTTGTCGTACTTGTTTTCATCACTATTGACTTCATCCTGAATTTTTTTGAGGTCAAGTTTGATCGAATCAAAGCCATATTCTTCCTTCATGTCAAAAGCTATATCGGCACTTCCAGTCTTATCATTGACAACCATCTCTTCTCTAAGTTGTTCTCTGACGGTATCGTAGATATCCTGAACTGGATAATCCTTAAGGACGCCGATCTCATCCATATATTGCAACACACCGGTCATAGGCATTGTAGCACTGCTAAAATATTGGTTACGAGGGAATGCCTCAAAATACCTGCTATCTGGATACTTTTCCTTAGCCTCATACCATGAACCATACCGAGATTCCTCGTAAAACGGGATTCCAAGCTTATCATAGACAAATTCCTTCAGATATGAAACGAGCACAAGTGGGACTTTTGAGAGCTTCTTGAAGAGGAAGTATAGTTTCCATCTATATCTGTAGAGGGTATCCTTGACAAGCCATGATAATTGTCTCAACTTCTTAAGAATGAAAAAGAGAACAGCAATTGCCTTATAGAACGGTTTCTTCGTCTTGATAGTATAAATGATGACCCTAATCTCAAAGGTGATCTTGATTTTGAGATAGCTGATAATACGGCAGATCTTTTCCAGCAATCTGTAGAGAAGCAAGATAGTCTTGAGTTCTGCTAGCTGAATCAACTCAACGATCTCAACCAAGTTCCAAAGGACAATCACAATGGCTTTGACAATAAGCATAGGAATCTTCAGGAGGAACCGCAGAGACTGAGCAGATACCTCGGTTCCTGGAGACTCCGTGTTATATGGCACCTCAACTTCGACCAAGGCAAAGTCTTGCTCATTGTCCTCCATGTAAACAAACGGGAGTTCTGCGTACGCCCGTAAATCGTTGGACGTCGTTATGTTCTTTAAATCGCCACTGAAGCGGTTCTGAGCATCTTCAAACAACTTGGCCATTCTGTCGGCTTTCTCACTTTTATCATCAGGAGAGTAGTACCCATCATCTTCAATATCGGTATCAGGAAGCTTGAGCTTCTCATTGAGGTGGTCAAAGAGAGCACTGTAGTCTTTTTCACTCAAGCGGTCTAAGATCTCGAAGATGCGCTTGTACTTCTGGTAAAGTTTGAATAACTTAACCCAAGCATCACCAATCAATTGCTCAGTAAGAGCATGCACTGGCATCAGTAGTGCCTCGTCGTACTCCTCCTGTTTGTAATATTTATGCGGGCGGTCCACGTCGAAATCACGCAACTCTTCCACATCGTCAAAGAGTGCCTGTGACAACTCTTCTACGGTAGAAAACTCACCAGCATAAAGATACTGCGCATCCTGAGACCCTACCAGCATCTGATCAGAAGTATTGGCTACTTCGTGCAAGATCTTCCTCTGAGAGAACGGCAAGAGAGACTCAAAGACGCGGTAAGGCTCTGAAGCGAGCCATTGTGACACCACAACATTCGTTACAAACAACACAACCACAGTTGAAGAGATTAACATCGTGTACAATTGCGTACAGCTTTGTTACAAATTGTGTGATGTGGAAATGGAACGATACAAATAAAGAGTAGGAAGCAGGAAGAAAGCGTGAGAAACAGTGAAGATGACACAAAAAGCGCAAAATGACACAAAAGTGTAGCGATGTATAGGAAGTGTGAAAACCCCCTTGAAAAGGGTAAAAAAGAGAGAGAATGATAAGAAGGATTGCATAATAGTAAGAAAAGTTCGAAGACTGGTAAAATGAAGATTCATTAGTATTCTCTGCCTATCCACGTAGAGTAAGTAACCCGTAAAAAGGAAAAGCAATGCTAGTAATCTCTAGACCACATTTCAGGGAAAAATGCTTCATAAAACCAACTTTATGCCCTAATTGACTTCGACAGACAGCCATCTTAATCATTGTAATTTAGACTGGCTTCAATAGACAATTCTCATGGTTACCACTTCGCTAATCATACTCCATTGAATTCATGATCATTTTCCCTAGTCACCATCGGCTTCATAACTCCCTTAGCTTCTTCCACCTTCATCAGATTTCATAGTCTCCACAAACACCATGAAATGATACCGGTGTTCTTATTATTGCCCCCTTATTCATAGTCGGCCTGACTGATCTCCACTAGCACCTGAACACAGAGAACAACAGAGGAGTCGTTAAGCCGGTACTTGTATCTAAAGAAGGCATAGACGTCAAGTGCATCGATCGCCAGGAACTGCTTGTAGAGTACCACCGACAGTTTGTGGGAGTTGACGAGGTCTTCGACTCTCTGGTAGATTTTTTCGATGATGGAGTCTCTTTCCTCAAGGTCCTGCTTCTCTTTCTCAGCAGCGATCTGCTCTAGCAACGGTGCGTCTATTGTAGCCGTAGTGTCAACCATAGTTTCACTTGCTCCATTGTCCTTGTCACCAGTGAAATCTCTAAAATCATTGGCCCGAGCCTGTACCACAGAAACATCACCACCATATAAACCATCACCATCATCTCTACTTCCATTGCTATTAACAGTAGCATCGTCATGGTAAACAGTTCCATGGATGTCCGCCATGCCATTCTCTAGGCCATTCTCGTCAGCAAACCGCACACGTTTACGCCTCTTCGTTGGTACTGGGTCCTTGTAAACGGGAGAATCACCATCAGAATACGTCATCTCATCACCATGTCCATTGTCGGGGATTTTCCGATTGTCTTTCTTTGGTGTGCTCCCTCGTTGACCTCGGCCACTAACACTCACTGTTGCTTCTGCTTCAGGACCACTCCGCCGGCCTCGAGCCTTACCCTTCGCAGGACCCTTAGCTGTGGGCTTCGCCAGATTCTTCGCTTGGATAATTCCTGGACTCTTTCCTTGATCCTTTGCTTGGTCCTTCTCCGGGACTTTCGCATTCGCCTTTCCCTTCGTCCTCACCTCCTTGGATCGTCCCACCGTCTTAGTCTTTCCTTTGGGGGGTGATGCTGTCACCACCATGGTCCCTGGTGCATTGTGTTCTCCAAAGTCACCATTCACCACGCCAATGCTTCTTTTTCCAGAGGCTTTCCGGAACTTTGGGGCCACCAGAGCAGGCATACGCTTAAAGAAGTTCTCCAGAGGCGTTGTACGGCTCTTAAGCTCCATATCACGCATGTACTGAGGCGATGGAAGTACTTCATCATTCCTTGTTCGTCCTCGGCGGTGCTTGATGTCAAAGATGCCCTTAAAGATCTTCAGGTCAGGATTCGCATCCCTGAATCTCAGTCTTGCAAGAAACGGCAACCGGGGTCTCGAGGCCGGTCGATTCGTGAAATACTGTGCAATGATGTTCCACTGGTCGGGACTCATTGTCACCTGGAAGTTGTTTTCATCCCATGCCGCCACATCCATCGACTTCAAGTCCATTAGAAGCTGGTAACACTTACGAAAATCGTCACGTTTGTTCCTCACATGCTCAGCAGTGATCGTAACGGGCTCATTTGGGAACCGTTTGTTCACAGTTTCTGCAATCTGTGCAAATGTTGCAGTTCCAATGCGAGCCTTATCATCACCAAAAGCCTCTCGTAGCAGTTCGGCTATCTGCATACTCTTCTCAGGGTTCGACCAGTCCGCTGACTTCAGTCTCTGTTTCTTTGGCGGCCGCCCCACCCGTCGGCCCGACCGTATACCACCAGTTGATATCATAGAACCGCCATCTTCGCCATCGTCCTCGTCCTCATCTTCATCAACATCCACATCCACATCATCATCATCCTCCTCAAACTCGTCCGACGTTCCTGGTTCTTCGTAGTCGATCGCCGCTTCGTATGATTCTCTCGCGTGCCTTGATCGCTCCCGCACGCCTTCTACCCGCTGTTTCTCTTCTATTTCTTTAAACTGTTCCTCCAGTGTCTGTGGTCTAACGTTTACGGTCGTCATTGAAGTCATAGTCGCATCTGTGTGCGCTTGGTGGTCCGATTGTGAGCCCTTCATATGCCCTTCTTAGGGCTTTGTTTGAGCGCGTTTCCAAGTGTTGATGATCTCGCTTACTGGGATTGCCACAGCAACGGCGCGAGTTACTTAATCTGGCCGTTTTGAAGAAGTTTTCCTCAGATCGCAGGTACAAGAGATGGGCCCTTTTGGGTCGTTATTATTTCTGTGAAACGTAACTCATCGCTCTAGATGGCTCAAAAGTGGTATTTTTTTACGGTCCATTAGTCTATTCACACAATTTTAATAACTAACATAACTTTTTGAGACTGTTTAAGACGTCTGTTCCTTATTTGTTTTTGTGATAGTTTGACACTCCCAATGGCCACTGCCTCAGAAGAACACTCACCAGTCGACCCATCACAACTGGACGGAGAGCCCAATGGGAATGAGGCAAAAACTGTCATCCAGAGACTTGTTTTAATCGTCAATGTATCACACTTGAGATTTGCATGGCTTATCAGTAATGCTGTGGTGGTGTGTAGTAGTGTGCTATACCTTCAGCCCTTGATAGGTGGAACAACGCTGCACTCCTTCTGGTACAGACTATTGTTCCTGGGTGCGCTCTCAACGTTTTCTATTGTGATATACCAGAATTCAACAAACTACAAGTCGGTTTCTGGTAGCTGGAAAGCCGATCTGCTACTTCAGGATGATAACGTGCATTACTTTTACGACGCCCTGCTCTGGCTCGTACTCCCTAGAAGCTGGCTCTCCATGGTGCCATTTTTAATATTCTCGTTGTTCCACGTATTGACTTTTACTGGTAAAGAGATTCTGCCAGCAATTGGGGTTTCGAGCTCTGTTAGCAACAGCCTCTTATCCTTTGCAATCAACAACTACAAGACCTCTAGAATCGCAGCTGCTACCTCCGAACTGTTCCTTCTCATTGTGGTCTTGGTCAAAGCCGTACTATGCTACAAAAAATCCTGGATTTCTCTCTTAGCTTATGCTTTATTTATTAAAGTGAAGAGCGAGAGCTCCATAGTAACTCGTACTGTCCTGAAAAACACAGAAGTGAGAATTGACGGTTTGGTGAGCAGCCAGGGCACCTCCCCTCTTGTGAAAAGCTCTTGGGGCGATTTCAAACGTTTCATCAAGTATCTTGATAAATTCAGTTTCATAAAGACGGCTGAAACTGCAGTGCAGAAAAACTAGTCCACTCATTTACTTGGCCATTTGCTACTGCTCAATAAACTTCAAGGATTGGACAGAAGTAGTCACTAAAGTGTGGTGTACATATAGTCATAATGGCTAGTGAACCTCCACAAAATGATAGGCGCCGTCCTGAGATCTTCAAGGATCACAATTCATAAATAAAAGTAATGATGAATCCGAAAACCGACATACATCAATGGTAATTAGTAAACTAAGTACGTGCTGTCCACTTCAGCCAGCATTCATTGAATAATGGCCGGGAAGTGTAACTATCCGCCATGCTCATCAGTTGGACATCGGACAGCTCCATCTTGCTTTTACCTTTGATTCCTTCCGTTCCCATCATGGCTGGCCCATCACTTAACTGATGGCACCACTCTCTTGAGACCTGTGATGTGAATCTCCAGTACAATTGTGCAACACAAAGTTTCATTTCAGTTACAGCGACATTCATACCTAGACACATTCTGTTACCGGCACCAAAAGCAAACATCGACTTTCTCATCAGCTGGAGTCTCTTCTTGTACTCCTCATCCGATTCTTCTTGCTGTTGTAACCAACGTTCCACGTGAAATCCGTCAGGGTTAACAAAGATGGAAGGGTCCTTATGTAACGTCCACGGTTGGACAGATATAATCGTTCCCTTCGGCAAATTTACCGATTCGCCAGAAGGGAGCTGGACTGCGTATCCTTGTGAAGAATCGACGATGCGTGGCTCACTCCCAGGGATAGCTGCATGAAGTCTCGTTAATTCGGAAATAACAGCATCAAGATACGGCAGCTTATCTATCTCTTCAAGCGAAATAAAGTCTAATGGTGTACTTCCGAAGTTCTCACACATCTCCGAGTAGACCTGATCTTGGACATTCTTGTTGATTGGTCTTGATAACTGCCATGTACAGTATGCGAGTGACGTTCCCGTAGTTTCATGCCCAGCAGCTAAGTGATCAAACACTTCAGATCCAATAGCCCATTTTTTCATACCAATCGAATACAATGTTCTAACAAGCGACATTTCCATAGTATCGCCATCCTTCTCCAGGTCGTCATACGCTTCGAGGAACTTGTTACGGCACCAGTCTCGACACTCTGTTGAAAGCTTTGTAGTCTGATTGTCAGCAGCCCAGGACCATAGTGACGGTGCCAAAGTAGTGTAGAACCACATCGATGAGGACGCACGGAAGGCTTCAATGACCTTCCTCTGTCGTAGGTCCAGAAGCAGGTTTGTAGAGAACTTCGAGCCCAGCTCGTAGTATGTGATCACATCCATCGCTAAGGAGTTGAACATCTCATAAACATCGATTGGCGTGCCAATAGTGCTATTTACGAACGCCACAAGGTTCTGGACCTTGGAGTTCATATGGGTTTGGGACTCCTTGTGGAACACAGCAGTCTTGGTAAATACCTTCGTCATGAGCTTCTTCCGGGCAATATGAACTGGCCGGGACAACAAGCTGAACGCATTATGTTCTCCGAAATTGTTAAACTGGGCGTAGAACTGCGACTTTGGTAAATTATCCTTGACATATATTCTCTTAAGATGTTCCAGTGTTGATAATGATACTTCTGTAGGGCTTATCTGAACCACTGGACCGTACATTGCGTGCCATTTGCGGATCTTCTCGTTTCGTGACTCAATTCGCTGGTCGTTCAATGCAAATAGCGAAGTGATCTTGTAAATAGCAGGTCCAGGAAGACGGTATAGAGGCGATAGCACAAATGGCCTAAGTAAAAGGTAGTATGTGAGCACTATCGTCACCACTGTAACGAGCGTCTCTGCTGGGTACGCCTGTATCACCGCCAGAGCCCATCGCGCAATACCTGTATGGGTCATCGTTTCGTACTTGGTTATAGAGACTTCTAGCCTTCCAGTGGAGTCCTTCAAGAGGATTTTTCGCTGTGAATTCTTCCCGGTGATTTGGAAAAAGGTGGGGTCCGTAGGAAATGCATGCAGTATTTATGGTGAAGAAGCGTCTTATCGTGCTCTCGGCCGATCGCCGCATCAACTAATAGCATCTCATAACGAGAACTGTGCGGGTCGAGAAAAAACCACTTTTTGGTAGGGCTAATACTACAATAAAGAACTGTATATGAATGTAATGGGTATATCAAGATATAAGGTATTATGGGTCGTTTTATGGGCATTTGGACAGATAATTTACTGGGAGAATGGTATTTAGAACAACGGATGGCCTGTCCATGAGAGTATTTGGCACTATCAGACCCCAGCCTTGGATCATTTTCCATTGACGTCCATCACCATTCCAACCAATGATTGGCTAGTATTTTTTTAAATAACCAATAAGCGCTGTTGAAAGAGACAGGAATAGGTTTGTACTTCCACATGTGGCATTTTGAAAGTTGCTGTGCCTAGCATCCGGCTGAACGGTGTGATCTGATTGGTACTAGAGATATCGCATCAGGAGATCGATCGCCACAAAATGCTGGTACGTGTTTTTGGCGGTCTATATTTACAAAGAGGACAATTCTTATGATCCTTACGATTTAGTGGTGTTTTAGAGTATAGAGTAGAGTAGTACAGTGTACCTTGTTATGTGGCTCTTCGAAGAGCACAGGCTTAATGTGCTTGACTGGGAAATTGATAATCCCAATCAAGTACTAATAATTAAGCACAAATCATACCCCGCCATATGGCTACCGATGAATACCCATCAGTATCTTTAAAAGCATAGAAGCTCTCTAATGGAATAAGTATTGTCTCTAATTTCTGCAAATCGTTGGGTTTTGCACATCATACATGCTATAGGCCGGTAGGAAGGCCCTTCAGCCGGATGAGACGAGGACATTTTGCGCTACTTAGAAAGACCGGAACCTATTCTAGTTGAATCAATATTTCCGCTTCCACTTGCAATTAGTGGAAGGCCATAACGTTTGAATTGAGTGGGTAAAGATAAATAGATAAAGAGCGAAAGCTCGCTACTTATTCGCTGCGGCTCAAACAAGAATGTGATTCCGCGGGTTTGTGCGGGAAACCATCTCCGCCGTTGAATAAACTGCTATCCGCCCCGGATTCGCATGCAGCTTCTAACAATGGACTGTGTATAAAAGCAGAGTCTGTGATGACTGTGTGATTCAGAAAGAAGCAAAACAGGGAAGATGTACAGGTTTCATTCCTTCTTCTTCTGATCGGTAACTCCAGACTTGGGCAATTGCTTTAGTCTGACTTCTGGAAGGAACCCAAAATGTTCAACATACTCGTACATATCGCCCTTTCCAATAAGCTGTACTCTAAGGTATTCCAGGTAAACAACGTAGTAGTAGACCCCTGTTCCCGTAAGGATATGCCACCATGAGTGGAGTTCAAAGAAGAAACCATATGGCATCCCAATCGAGCGTCTGAGCGAAATCCACGAGTTACAGAAATGGACGTCCATGTTCCACAGGAAATACCCTGATAGGAAGATTACAATGCCCAGAGCCATTGTCTTGGTCAAGTCTTTCTTCTGCTTCTTATCGGTGATATTCTCATTTGTGAGCTTGTAGCTCTTTGCGACTATAATGACGTTCATAATGGCATATGCAACCTGATGGATGGTAGGGTCCTTGAAGTAGAGGTATACAGCAGTCAGCAAATTTGCTCCAAACAACACAGCGGCACCAACGGCCCAGGAAACGCTCGTAGACTGTCCTTCGGAAAAGGTAGACCACATTGGAACGCAAGTTGCATAGATCATGGGCAGCTCATCCAGTAACTGGAACTCGTATTTCAACGTCATGTGGAACAGCCAGCTTCCAATGCCTACAAGCATGAAGCCAAGACTTATGAACATAAACCTCATCTCGAAATTGTTTCGCCAGGCTGAAACCAGCGCAAATAATGCAAGGATGATGAAGACAGAGTTCGAAATGGTATTCATTGCCTCGGCAATATAGGGCGTTACGACATAGTTTTCCTCGCACCAATCGATCGTGGAAGTGACAGAAGACCAGTATCCTTCAAAAGGGTGTTCTGGGTAGTCTTGCGCAAATGGAAGTTTCATTGTAGTCAAATGGGATCCGGAAATTGAATAGTAATAGTATACGATAAATCAGGACAAAGACCCGTAGTGTAATATACGTTAGCACGCCAAAACCACGGCTTGTGACTGGCCTTGCGATGAGCAATCTGCTTTAGCTAATGATCTAGACAGACACAATACAGCACACACTGGATTACACAACCACAAATCAAGAAATTAGTTTAAGTTATGATTCTTCCGTTACTGACCTGTTTCTCCTGGTTTTCTTCGGTACTGAGTTACAGAACCCACTAGTTATATGCCTCTCAAAGACCGAAGTGGAGAGGCTGATTAGGCTCATAGTCCTAGACCGCAAGAGCCGGTGCACGTGTAATAAATGGCAGACGTCGTGGCTATGGCAATGGTGTATCGATCTGCATCAACGATTCTATCAATAGAAGATCTTATTTCTCTATGACGCTTTTAGTAGAGTGTTCGCACTGGAGTAGTTTAATTTAGAATAAGCCCATATAACACGGTGTTTTTGGCACTAGGTTTGTCTATACTTGAAGCGCTCTTAGCTCTCGTTACAGCACTCTATATATAAAGCTCTATTTTTGATAACACAGCATTACATAGAACTATACATAGCACCACGGTTGTATAAGTTGATAGCACTATGCTTATCTCTAGTTCAGCAGTACAAGAGCTATATATATAGTACGGTATTAATACTGCATTTTTATAGCATTATGAACACTATGTAGATAGAATAACGTTCATAATACTAGTATTATATAACACAGTAAATATTACTTTACGGGTGTTTTTTTTTTGGTACTAGGATTATATATATTTAAAGCATTATGCTTAGCTCTAATTCAACACTATGTTTATAACAGTTTAAATATAGCATGGCATGATGCTAATGATGCCATATATGCTTACTATGAGAGTTGCTTATCCTTGGTTATAGAACCATTCGTATCCATATTTGTGGCATTGCGGTTATGACACTACATAACTATGCCGACAAAGTCTGCTTCTGTCCTTCCTCGAAGAACTCAAGTGCAGCTTGATTCAGTCTTCGTGCCCCAAGCCTACACTCTTCAATAGAATCAAGGTTGGTGTTTGTAACTCGGACAAATCTGGCTTTCTTCTTCCACACCATATCCCAAGCCATATCTCTTCCAAGAACAACGATCACCCCGTGCTTCAGACATTTATGGTAGAACTTCTCCATGAAGGGCTGCACATCGTCTGTATCCTGGATGTTGACCTCCACAACAAAGAACATACCACCATCTGGGCGTACAGGGGCGATAAAGCCTTTTTGCACACTTTCACAATCCTTCAGAATATCGAAAACTGCGTCTCTTCTCGCTCGGTACTCCGTCGAGACTGCATAGCACCACTTTAGATAGCCATCAGCTCCCCCACCGAAGTGCTCTATTGTCTTCATCAACAACGCCTGAGACACCCCACTGGCAGTCTTTGTGAATAAGCTGGTGTAAGCCTCAAGCTTGGCAATGACTTGAGGTCTGGCAGCGACGACCCCAAGGCGGATGCCAGGACAGAACAACTTACTAAAAGTCTCCATTCTCATGACACGCCCGTCGACATCAAGGTTAAGATACGATCCTCCATAGAGCTTAGATTTGTAGACATCAAAGCTGTCAAGAGATTCCATCTGAATGTATCCATCAGGATCGTCTTCAAAGATAAGCAGATTGTGGTTCTGACAAAGCTCATACACCTTTTTTCTGATCTCGACAGGTTGGGTAATTCCTAATGGGTTTTGCGTCGGAACAGTGTAGATGATCTTTGGCTTTTTCAGAAGCTTGTACTTCCCGGTTGTCCACGTGGAAAGGAGGAATTTAAGAGCTTGAGTATCAATTACCGGACCACCCGACTCGAATACAACTGGATATGGAATCATGATACCTCCTAATGTCTGTATGGGGCCAAAAATCGGAGTGTACGCGTAGTTCTCTACCAGGATGGTATCACCAGGATCGATAAACACTTGGAGAAGCTTGGTAAGCGAGTCTCCGGAACCAGAAGTGACAAAGTAGTCAAGCTCACACTTGGGGTTCTGTGTGTTGGTCACGAGTTCTTTGGCAAATCGTAGCAGCTCTGAATGACCCCTTGGTGGACCATACTGAAGGTACTTCTTCAAAGTGATGTCGTTGTTGTTGCTAACTTGGGAGTGTTCATCCGCACCAATAGTGAGCACCGTGGTGTCATTCTCTAACGGCCGTGTTTGAACGTGGATATCAATCTGCTGAACGGGATAGAATCTGTGGTTCGTTCGACCACCACCCATCCAGATAGGTTTAGTGTGTGCATCGTGCTGAGGTTCCAGGTACACAAAGTCGGTCTTGGTGTACGATCTGGTGTTGAAGAAGTTGCTAAGGTCAATCATGTCGGCTGGGAATCTTCACGGCACCTAATTGCTCTGAAATAGCGGTTGCTTTATGCGGAAACGACAATTGGTGACATGCTGGTGATCTCGACCCATACATATTTCCTTATCACTTTTCCCTAAACAGTATATGAAAGGAGGCCTCGAGACAGGTTATGCGACGTCGAAGCGCACCACACTGGGGCAACTACTCAACAGCATGAACCTGGAGGAGTATACCCTTTACCTGTTACCGTATGATTACCATTACCATTAATCACTCAAATAGCACTTTCTCTGATGTCTAAAGCATATTCCCGTCCTAAGAGTGAGCCGCTTGAGAAGATACACCCGCACACCAAAACCTCTAATGCTTCTCCCCTATGTGTGGTTGTCTTATAGTTTGTTATTGTCTCGGAAAGTTTGTCTTAATTGGGTAAGATTGTCTATGATTGTTCGTATGGAGTGTCTCTCCTGGTACGTAGAATTGTCGACGTGAGGACGAAGACGGCGGTATTGCACCGGATCTTTTCTTTGTGGTAAGCAGAGCACACCCTGCTCTTTCACGATACGGTCTATAACATTCGATAACAATCTATGACATTCAATAACATTAGAAAACATTATATACGCTTCCATGATCCTGATCTATAATGGTATTTCTAAGAGTCTGTAAAAATGCAGTTCTATATCTTTCTGTGCTCTATGGCCTGCCTTGCTTCGAAAAACCGCCAGAAGTGTGTTAGCCACTGGTGCTGTATTCTTTAGAATAGTCTTCCATGGGGATAGAGGGTCCTTTACTCCCTCAATAACTCCTTCAGTTCCTTCTAGCACTTCCTTCTCATTCTACAACAATCCGTATACTTCTATGCTCCGTAGCCCTCATAGTAATAGTACTCCTTAAGTCGCAGCCATTCCCCATGCTGCTACTCTTTACACCTGTAGTTTCCAATTCTATAGTCTTTATATCCACTTCAAACGCCTGGAACATCATCCGCCTCATTTTCCCGTTCCACGTCTTTCTACGGTCTACTTCGTCCCAGAGCTTCTCTCCAGCTTATCTGCAACATCAAACTTCCAGCATCTATTCTTCCACATATAGCCTCATACTCTACAGCCACCCCAATTGCCTTCCGCAAAACTCCACACAACTTCACAGCAACCTCACTAGCAATCTTCTACCTTCCACACTCCTCTATAGCAACCTTCTACCTCCACCCACCTCCCACCTTCTTTGCTTGCTTAGTGCCTTCTCCGATAGTTTCCTTAGCCTTCCTGTGTGTGCCCATCCCGGCCGTTTTAGGAAACCCAATGAGACGCGTCAAAAATTTGGCAGGTTTGTGAAACGGGAAGCCACCGCACCACCTACGAAAAAACCACTTCTTATTAGCCCCTTTATATCTGGAAAAGTGCTATAGCACGCTACGTTCTTTATAATCCGTACAGCCACTGACACCACTACTCTCACATCTACACCGAAACTCGTACAGAAACTCACTACAGAAACAAACACTCCCTCATACCCACCCATGGCTGCCGCAGAGGACACCGCTGCTGAGAACATCCTCAAGAGGGCAGAGCTCGCCAGGATCTCCCGCCAGCTCAAGAGCAGACTCTCACAAACGAACCTAAAGGCCCGGCTAAAGGGAAAACACGAATCTGTGTCTTCGACAACAACGCCTCCACCTCCTCTACTACCACCAGCTACTACTAATGGCTCTGCGTTTGTATCGAGCTCCATCCAGGTTCTCCCGGGCCCTACGTTAATGGCTGCTCCTGGAATGGGATCGTCACCGCCAAGACTCCACCATAAACGGTCATTGGAATCATTAGACGCTAACCGTACCGAAGATGAGTCTGAATCGCCTTTGAAACGGTCTATGCTACCGCCGTACCCACCGTCGTCGCCGCTGTATGAGGAGGCGGCCTTCGTCGTACCGCAGCCGCCAAAGACCCCTCCACAGCAGAAAATCTCCCTCAACACTGATATATACAGCACAGTATCCACAAACAAGACCCAGGTCCACCTCTCGTCACCTGCTCAGCAACAACATTCCCAAACAGCGTCGTCGTCTGCACAGAAAGCAGTCCTCTCAACACCTAAACAGCCCCGGGACGAAGGCGCAGACCTGCTGATGTTCCTTGCGACATCTCCATCACCCGTACAGTACAAAAGCAACGGCAGTATTAACATTCCATCGACACCTTCGAGAAGTATCAAGAATGCGCTTGCTACGCTTCCGTCGTCACAGGCCAGGGCTGGTGTGGCGGCCCCACTACAGAACAGTAACTCCCTAGGACTAACTCCGGGTACGCCGAAAAACCGGTTCCTTAAGACCCCGGGTTTCAATATGAACGACTACGTCAACCTCTTCACCCCATCCCCGGCGATCCAGAGAACACCTGGTGATATCGCTAAGGATGTTAATGGAAAGCTCATCAAGTTCTGAGGATTTTGCGGATTGCTAGGGTCCATGCCTTCCGCATTAGGAAGTCGCGATAGGACGCGTTACCGTTTTTTTCGCGTCGCGCCGTTTTTCGTGTTTGGTGTACGGGTGTTTTCGCACAACGCATTCTCGATTCCACAGGGAAGTCCGTACAAATATCCCAGTCCTAGGGAGGCTTTTTTCGCTGTGTTGCACAAATGGAGACGGCTCACGCATACTCTCTCACGCCAGATGGACCAGTTTCCGTTCGGACAGTACACACAGAGACAGAGACTCGACACAACGAGCCCCGTCGAGTCCCCATCAGCTCATGGCGGACTGGCAGCGTCGCAGTTACAGCATTCTGTCCCGTCGTCATCATTGGCGAGCGATGACCCGGAGCTCCCTTCCTCATCGCAGCTGTCCTCTACATCACAGTCAAAGCTTCCCCGAGCAACCCTGCAACAGAAGATCCAGGTGCTCGATTGGCACCACTCCCACGGTGCTACACAGCAACATACTGTTTCCCATTTCCATCGAATTGCCGAGTTTGGAATCACAAAGTCTTCCTTCAATAGATGGGTCAAGAGCGAGCGAAAGCTGCGACACATCTATAGTTCCATGAGTATTGAGGTTCGCTCAACTCACAAGACTCTCCCAACGAAGAAGTTCGCAGGCGCTGACCTGTGCCTCGAAAAATGGGTTGAGCAGATGTTGTTTGAAAACCATCCACTTATGGAGAAGGAGATGATGAAGCAGTGGTACAGATTTCAGAAACTCTACTCTGCTGGTACGATGTCGAATAGACAGGCACTCTCCGATGTCGATGACGCTAAGAACGTTAGTAAGTCTAATGGGTGGATGTATCATTTCAAGATGCGCATGAAACCGAGAAGAACACAGATTATTGCCTTTGTGGATGAGCAGCTGGCTCATTACAATGAGACCTTGGAACGCGAACAAAAGCGGTTGAATCGCATGCTCTCTATATTTGATGCTAACGATATCTATCACTTTGACGAACTCTCAGTCACTGACCGGATAGTTCCTATTGGTACTCAGTATATTAAGTTCACCGTTGGTGTTTGTTCAAATGGTGACGCTTCCGATATCCGTGAACCACTGGTGATATCTCATGCGAGTGAAGTGGAAGGGTGTTGTTTTTCTCGTGTTGGGCTCACTCCCCAGATCTTTTGGGAGTACTTGAAGAAGTGGGATGACCAGCTGGGTGGCAGAAAAATCTATCTGTTGCTTGATAGGCTTCATGAACATGTTGTTGCTCAAGAGTTGCAGAACATCACAATTGTATGGCTAAGCAAATCGGTTTCACCCTTACAAAACGTTGTGCGGTGGTATAAGTTAGAAGTCAAGACCTTGTTACTCAAGCACATGCTTGTCGAGTGGTTGAACCATCGTCGTATAAGGCAGTGTAGTGCTGCTGAGTTTGCTGTTCTCATAAAACAGATTTACGAAAAGCTCTTTTCTAAAACTCAGATGATTCACAATTCTTGGATTGTTTCCGCTGTTATTCATGCCAATTCCAATATTAGATATATTGGGTTTTCTGATGAGGAAGAGCTCTTTGCGAAACTTCTTCGTGTCGCTCAGGATAAAAAACTTGTTGATGCAGTGCCATTAGGTTTCAACAATCTCCTGTTTCCGACTGATGAAGCGGTGGTTAACAGAAAGCTGTCTGACCAGGAAATTGTAGCTGTCGTTAAGCTGGCCGAACAGACAAGTACATTGTCTAAACCTGTCAGTGATGCTTCTAAGAGACAAGAAGAGATGATAATGCTAGCACAAAGGGCGGATATGATACAATGGAAGAAGGTTGACCGTGCCATCATGAACGATCTTCAAAGCTTCTTTGATAGGGAAACGACAAAGGCTAGGTTTCCGGGAAGCTCTGCTGCCTTTGAAAGGTTTTGGAATGAGTATGTGAATGAGAGTATGGACTCATGGCTCAACGAGCAGAGCAGCTACAACGTTTTGCCCGAGTTGTTGAATCGCTGACCACATCTACACCTTTCCCCTCACTAATGCCTGGTTTTTAATGCATTGTATAGTAGATATATATAATCACTTTACATTAGTAAAAGTCTTGGTGTAGCTTTAAATGAGTGATCCATCATCGTGCAACACGAGTGCTTCATTCTCGATGAAGACCCCGTCGTCGATTCTACCACCAACAACAGACTCTCCGGTAAGCCAGCCTGGTATGCTTTCAGGATCCGCAAGCTCTCTATCGCATAATTCATGTAGCCCTCCAAATATATCGTTTCCTTGTAGTTTAATCTTGATTTTCGGTCTCATGTTGTTGTACTCATTCTGCAGTTCAAAGTCTATTGCTTGAATTGGCACCAAACTGGCATATTCGTTTGTTCCGTCTTCTTCTTCTACTTCTTCTTCGTCATCAGCAAGACCATCTCCATCATTCTCTTTCCACTCTTCTCCTTCCATTACCTCTCTTTTCCGTTTTTTCCTTCCACCATCGTAGAGCTTCACGCCCTGATTGTCCACGCCACTTTTAAACCTCAACATGCTGATACGCTTCCTTACCTCCGTGAGGTCGTTCATATCGTATTTCATGCTCTTGAAAGTGTCATGAAGCTTTTCATCATCAAACGGTGAGATATCAACACCGCCTGAAGCGTATATTGCCCATGCACCGAGCGACTCTGTGAATCTCGAGTTGCCAGCCAATACAAATGCAGATTGTAAAGACTTAACCGTTGCTGTTGAAGAAGGAAGCACCCTGATTTCCCTTTTCATTGCCTGTGAGAGAGCACGTTCAATAGCAAGGACAATCAAGTCATAAGACGTATCAGCCTGTGCCGTTCCTGGTGGTGTTATGAGAAGCTTTGAGGAGTTCATCGGAAGACCTATAAAGATAGGTCTTCGGGATATAACAGCCGTAGGGTCACCAGGAACGGTAGCAGCAACTGAAGCGACAAGGTCGTAAAGCTGGATACGAATGACGATGAGGGGGTAGTGTGGATGTCTTGCTATGTAGATGTGTGTAAGGTAGAGAGAAGAAAGAGTCTCAAGAATGGTCTGAAGAAACCGTTGAGGATCTGTGATGTTCGCTACAACAGATTCATTTTGGGGAGAATAAAGGTGGGATATCCTCCATTGGAAAGAGTTGGATCGTGAGACTAGCAGCTGGGAATCGAGTTGAGCAAGTTGTAATAGATTGAGTCCATCTTTGTACTGTTCTGCAAGGATTTTGTCGATGACCTTACGCTTGTTTCTGGACCTCGAGCTCTTGAATTTCTTCAACCACAAGTCCCAGTTCTCGATAAAGGCGTCAGTGGAATCGAAATTCAAGTCCTCGAGGAGCTTTGAAGACGGGCTCGGTCTCGTTGAACGGATCGTTAGCCATAGTAGACAGATGTTCACCAGCTCTTCAACAGGTAGTCTCGCAAGCAGACGAGCGGTTACCGAAGGAGAAGTTCTCGGTACAAAAGTGTTCTTCATGGACACTGGCATCGCCATCGTGGATGTGCGTATATCTTATCACTATTATGCTATGAAGTCTCGTTAAAATGTGTCATATATATATGTGAAGACATAATGTGTGGAGGTTTGTTTACTTTTCGGCATCCGGCTATCCCCGGCCGTGTCGCGATCGCCCTTCTAATCTTCATGTAGTTTTATAGTATATATTATTCGTCTATCTTATTATATATAACCAATATAGGATAACGAGGTATTTGGAGTCCATGTTTCCTCCGACACTCTCTTTATTCTTTCCGTCTAGAATTATGACTTTTCGACACTCTTCAGCACCAAAGTAGGCTTGAAATGGTCAGTATACACACATTCATATTATACAGATACAATTAATGTAGTATGATGCAAATATATAGATATATATATATCTATGGGAATTATTATTATATAATGGTAATGAGGTTTTTAATTTCTGTCCTTTCAAAGTGACTGCTGTTTGATTCTGTTCAGCACTAAATGGCATTTGAAATGGTCTTTATGTATATTTTATGTCTATGTATTATATCGTTTTATTATATTATGTATCAATGGATATGGGTATGAAATAGCATGCCGTTACCCATTCCCTTCTCTCCAAAAGCATTCTTAACGAGGCAACGAACTACACACGTAGCTATAAAACAGTCTTGATGTATTTTTATATACATATATAAATGTGAATTATTATGGATAACAAGGTGTTGTTGTGGGTTTCGCTTCCGGCTCTTCATTCTTTTCATTTGAAGTTGTATTATTCGATTCTTAAGCTGTCCTCATCCGAGTAGCTGAGCTCTTCTAACGCAGTACCCTTCATTAAACTGTCCGGATTCGTAACCCTTAGCGTTTTTTCGTGTCTTGCATCGGGTAACGACCCATTACTTAGTCGTTTTCTCCCGTTCTCGTAGAATGGCACCGACGGAATGTTACTGAAAGGATCGTCCAGGTCATATCTGTACGCTGGTTCGCCACGTACTGGTGACATGTCGTTGTGTACTGGTGGTGGGGTATCGCTGTGCTTCTCCGAGAAGTCGTCGTCGTCATCACGGCGACGACGGGATCGTATGAAGAAGAGCACAAGGATGGCAAACAAAATCGAAATACCGGCAACCACCCCGATGGCTATTCCTGCAATCGCACCTTTGCTGACACCAGACTTAGAAGACTCCGACTCGTCTGAGGACTTTGTCGATGTCGACGATGCCGAGGCAGTGCTCGACGATGATGATGTAGTTGACGATGACGATGATGATGATGTCGCAGAAACGACCTGGGTCGTTGTATGGACGCTGTTTGACGCTGTGACGATGGAGATTATGGTAGATGCAGAGTCGTCAGATGTCGAGGAAGTTGTTAAGTGTGTCGACGGTGTTGTTTCTGTAGAAACTGCTTCCGTAGAAGAAGCCTGTGTTGAGGTTGCTTCTGTAGAAACTGCTTCCGTAGAAGAATCTTGTGTTGAAATTGCTTCTGTAGAAGATGTAGATGGCAACGTAGATGTCGATTCGGTGGAAGACACCATCGCTTGATGTTCTGAAGAAACCTCTTCGGACGACGTGGTTGAAGATGACGTATCGCTGCTGCTGCTACTTAAAGGGCTCGTATCTTCTTCGCCGTTGGTATTGACAGTCAAATAGCCGTCTCCTCCACAAACTTCGGTGCCGTAACCATTACAAGAAGTAGAACACTTATCTGAAGAAACAGCCTCAATGTTGGACGGAAGTGCATTTCCACAGTAGCACGTTGAGCCGGACAACGTAGCAGCAACGGAGTATCCAGCAGCTACACAGAGCTCTTGACAGTACGAGTTTGTCTGGAAGGTGTATACACCCTGAGACGTCAACAGCGACTCTAAAGACGCCAACGAGTAGCACCCAGCCGTGGAGAATACCGAAGAGCCTCCCTTGACGATGGTAGCAGCCGCAAGCGTCCATAGAAAAAGCTGAGACCGCATTTTAAGGGCCTTGGGTATTTGTGTGTGTTTCTTAGTAGTTTAGAAGTAAGATTTGTCCGAGAAATTAGTGTGGGAACAGCACAGTGGCCAAAGATCAACAGGAATGGAAATAGAGATGGCTTTGTTTACGCTATGCGTGCAGTAGTAGACCACGGGGAACAGCACAAAAACCGAGCACAAACGCTCCCAAAAATCTGGAGAAGGGGTTCAGAATTGTATTTGGAGCAAAGACTAGCGAAACCACCAGTCCGGCCAGCGAGCTCTTGAGATTCTCTTCCCCCAGAAGATTATAGAGGTGCTGGAAGTTGTCCAAACACAGACGTATTTTCTCCCCTGACCCCATCGGTGAATCAAAGACCAAGGTGAAACACAGAATCTCGGCAAGCATCCTTCGCTTGCATGTCGACGCGCACGCGCGTTTTTCGCGTCAGGTTCTAGCCCGTTTCGGCGAGCGTCGGGTAAAGAGCGTGTGTTTCCAGCGTAAAAGATTATATATTGTGTTGAATAAAAGAGGCTTAAGTTATTCTTCTACGCTGGTGAATATCGTAGCACAGGTGGCGGGACTAAATGGATGCCCCTGGTCCTTCAAGCTTTGGCTGATCCATGTTTGGTGTTTGTGCGGTGTGTCGTGATGCTTTTGGAGCTTACTTGTTTGTTTTGAATAGGCAATTATTAAGTAATGGTGCATATCTCGGCATTCGGGGGTATATATTGGAGGGCTTTCACTGACTTTCCGTTGGTCTTGGGTCGTTCACTGTAGCGGCTGTGAGTTGTGGGACCACCTTTGCGGTACTGTATGGTTCTTTCCTCGTGGCAACGGGCTTTGTATCCATTGTAGTCATAGATAATAATCTCTCAATGGGTCATTGTTTATGCTGTGTTCGCGCCAGTATATTTTTTTATCCCACTCCAGTCAATCGTATACAGTCAAGTGATCATTCATTCTACCGGCTGGGTTGTTCAGTTGCGGGTCCTGCTGTATGAAGGTTTGGCTTGTGATGGCGTGGCTGTTCTCTCTTCCTAAAGTCCGTCTGGGCATCGTATAGAAGCCATGCCATCATTCAAAGATTCCCAATTGGTATCCGTCAAAGTGGTTATTCTATCCGCTATTCTCCTGTGGAGATGCCTTATTTGTACGATTTGTACAAGATAAGCTGGTGTTCATAAATCTACAGAAGTGAAAGAGTGCATAATTTGCACTTTATCTATTATCTTTTTCGTCATAGACCTTTTTATGATGTGTATGAGACGACAA
Source organism: Petasospora xishuangbannaensis (assembly GCA_030585085.1). Classification (NCBI taxonomy): domain Eukaryota; kingdom Fungi; phylum Ascomycota; class Saccharomycetes; order Phaffomycetales; family Wickerhamomycetaceae; genus Petasospora; species Petasospora xishuangbannaensis. The sequence goes on along the minus strand of JAJMBV010000027.1, from coordinate 95,357 downwards.
GACAATGTCTCTGTTGGGCACCAGCCAAAGCCGACTGGAAACAAGGCTCTTTTCTTGGATGCGTGCTTCTCAAAAGAACCTAGAACTAGTACCGACCTTATCCCTAGCCTCCCTCACTTGCTCATCCACACAGCCCCCACTCAGCTCGCCAACACGTTCAACCAGTGAACCATCCCTCTTTTTCACAGCTTCTTCCAGCACTTTCCCCCACTCTTTCAATTGCAGCAAGAACTGCACCTTGTCGTCATACGCAAGCCTGTTACTTCTACTAATCAATTTCAACGCCAGTTTCTTCTCACCGACTTTAATGCACCGTTCAATGACAGGCTCGAACCCAACAACGGGCTTTTCGTTGACACACCAATCATAGAGTTCATCGTACTTTTCCGTTGTAATGTAGTCCTCGAGCTGTAAATAGCAATATTTCCTCTCAGGAACTTTGAAATCTTTAACCAATTGCGATGCCTTCTTCCGTTGAGACAGTAAAAGTAATCTTAAAATCGTCTCAGAAAGTGAAAGATTATTGAAATCCACATTAAACTCCAATGAGAACTCATCTTGTAATTTTATTAGTAATAGCTGCTTCTCTAGCTGCTTATTAACAGCAGCATTACGTGTAGAGTACGTATTCATGGCCAATTGGATACTCGTAACAGAAAACTTGGAAATCGAAAGCTCATAGTTCGCAGCATCCACAACTCTGTCAGCCTGACTGTAAAAATCCTTCGTAACTTGCACATAGTTTGTGCGATAAAAATACTCGAAGACATTAGCACTCGCTTTTGAAGAGTTCAGTAATTTGAAGAATTGTGGGTAGGAAAGAGTAGACTTCAGAATAAGCAAAGTCTCCAAGATTAAATCAATATTCTGAGACTCAATGGATTTCTGCAGCGCAAGCTCGTGTTCTTCTATTCTCAATAATAACGGAATCTGTCTCTCGAACAAAGACTCAAAGTTGATCAGAATCTTGGCCAGATTCAACCGGCCTTCTTGGAAAGCAACCTCGGCAATTCGTGCAAAGGATATGTACTTACCAGAACTCAACTGCTGGAAACGACTTAATAAGGACTGTGAAACTTCTTCATCACTCAATGTTGAATACTTAATCTTACAGCAAGCCCAAGAAACAAAAACAGCATCAAGAGGTAATTTCAAGAAATTGGAAATTTGGAAAGCTAAAGCAAACTTCTGTCTCTTCACTAGAATCTCAACTACTCGGGTTATACCAAGTGTTCTGTAAGCAGAATAAGTTAAAAAGATACCCACATCAGGATCACGAATCATGTTTAATATTCTCAACTCATTGCAAACATCCACAAATCTAGAAGCGGTTTTTCCCTCACCTTTCTGGGTCATCTCAAATTCGGCCTTACCAAGAGAAGCAGCTTTTAGCAGTTTCTTCTGCCAATAAGGATCGAATTCTTCAAGTGCCGCATCCAAGGAGTCGCCAACAGCTTGCTCTAATCCGTCTCCTATGATTCGTAGATTCTCATTGGCCCTTGGGGAGTGCCTCGACAACTTATCGACAGCATCCATTAGAATAGCAGCCTTGGAACGAGATCCAATCTTGAAACATTCCACAGTGGCATTACCAACCTTACACAAGATCTCTATGCTTGTAGTTGTTAATATTGTCAGAGCATCCATCTCTGTTTGTAGCACATATCCATCGTAGAAAAACTCCAGTTCACCACCAGGGGCTACCACTTTCAAGGTCTCGTCATACTGTAGTGCAACAGCATCACTTCCACACCATTTCATCGTCAGCGGTTTGGCACATTTCCAGGTCATGATAACTCTATCAAAAGTGCTCGTAACAGTAACCAAACCCTTAGCGGCAGTCCACATCGCAATGAGTCTTCCGTCTGCACTAGGGCATATCAAATCAAAGGGCCCATCAACAGAGCATTTCATAAACTCGCCTCGAGAAGTGATTCGATAAACATCTCTATCCATACAAATGTAAATGTCGTTTTCAATGGCACACCAGCTCTTAAACTCACCACAGTCTTTCAAGTCCTTGACAATGGACGACCTCCCTGACCTCGATAGTCGGATCACACGAGAATCCTGTAACAACACAACAATTCCACGCTTTTCAAGTGCCCAGGAACGGATTTCTACTACACTGGCATCATACCCAATTGAATACTCATCAAAATCACCTTCAAATGTATAGTACCATCTCACGCTTCCATTGCTCAAAACAACACACAACTCTTCTGTTTTAGTCCATTCCAAACCTGATACTCGGCCATTGAGATGATGGTTCCAAGGGAAATGCGCTATAATACCTCCAGAAGCAGTATATATATCAATTGCTTCTTGTGTAGCGATGGCGATGGTATGTGTGAACGGGGCTAACGCTGTGAGTCGTGGGATGTCATCGAAGTCCCAGGAAAGGGGGTACAACTCCCTCGCACGGTAATAAACATCTCTGAGACGTTCCCACCCCAACGACGGCGTGGCCATACTTTTTTTTAGCTATAGAAGTGCAGATTATCCTACTATATTGTATATCCCTGATACATAATTATGTTCGGTAATGTATATGTCCTTTTTTCGGGGCGGGCGTGGCTCTAGCAAACGGTATGCTTATATAAGCTAGCGCACCCGTTGCCTTGTAGAGTATAGGGTTTACGTGTTGCCATAGTCCGTTGGGCAATCTTTCCTAATATTCAGGTTCTTACATGGTGTTTACGTTACTCCAGGTCTCGACATATAGCTCGGATCGTTCCTTATTGAGCGTAGCACGGAGACTGGATCCTCGCCCGGTGTCCGGATGTACTACAGATGTCCAGGTGTGGGGTACAAACGAGCTGTTGGTGTTTAGGTGTTTCACAAGGGGGAATATTTTGGTATATTATATTATAGTCGAAGGGTTATAGAGCAGGATAATTCCTGTAGGGGATGAGGTAGTGAGAAGAGTGGGGAGAATACAAAGTTTACGCAGGTTGTTCAATCTATGTTTACCTTCGAGTGTTTTTTTTTTAAAATCCATGGCCATTTTTGTAATACTGCGCATACGAAACAAGCGTACATACTAGTTTAAACCTATAAAGCGCTATAAAACACACAGCTAGCTTTTTCACACTGTGAAATCTACACACGTATACGCGGAAATATACCATCCTGATAGTTACTCTTCTATTATTCAAACACCGACAGAAAATACAGGATCCCGGCGTACAATACCGACTACGTATCTCGGAGAACATCGGTAGAATGTTTTGACGGCCTTTGCGGAGTAATCCTTGTTTTGTTGTGCAGGTCCCCCTCACCTCGTACGGAGCTGCTGTGCAGTGTGGAGCACAAGATTACGGCGGGCGTGGGGGGGGGAGGTGGAAGACCTAACATATAATATTATAATTGTATTAAAATATAAGGAATAATGCCAAATGCCCGAAGACAATCATTGGATATGCGGAGTTTATCGGAAAATACTTAACCTATAACGTTTCAACGTTAAATGCTAGGGATTGAAAACCCCAAAGTGAAGTAGACTCAAAGCAAGAAACCCTGGGAACCGGCCGTCAGTGGGATATGGTCAACGGGAAAGAGCGGAAACGGCATACAACTCAGAATAGTGCGGCTCATAGGAACCGGACTGTTGACTTAGGACCTATGGAACGATGGAATGAGGGGCGTATCCGATATACCGGGTGCGGCGGATAGGAACCAGAGAAACACATATAAGGATGTTAGATCCGAGAGAAGGTGCAGGGTCACAAACGCTCTGTCCCCGGGAGGCTATACAGTGTATAGAAATATACCTATAAATATACATATAAATATACATATAAATATACATATAAATATACATATAAATATACATATAAATATACATATAAATATACATATAAATATACATATAAATATATATATAAATATAAAATACGCTGGAGTGTGTATCCAGTAAAAGCACCACGGTTTGGGACTGCCTAGCCCAGGTGCCTAATATCCCGAGGCTCATGCACCCCAGAGACATGGCCCTAGCAAGAATGTCTGAGGTGTGATGCGTAGTATACGGCTCGGGTATCCTGGAACTTAGCACAAGACACAGGACCCATGACTTCATAGAGGAGCGTATAGATTACTATATGTGTTCACTAGCGACCCAAGGAAAACACGGGCCAAGTTCCGGGACGTCAGCATACCACGGACATGAGATAAGGATGCGATAAGGATACGACAAGCATACGAGAACATACGACAAACTTATAGCATTTGCTTACATGGGAAGCCCATCAGATAACCACGTAAATACAGCATATAACATACTACACCCACACCCAGGACTTTAACCTACGAGTTACGGCCTCGACTGAGCACATAAACGCGTAGCTCGAGGTTGCATCAGCACAAATTACGTTCCGGCTCCGGCATAACATACAAGCATTAGACTATAACCTGTAACCTGTAACCTGTAACCTGTAACTTGTAACCATAACCATAACCTATAACCAAAGACCTATAACATAACCCATAGCCTATAGCTATAACCTTATAACCTGTGACATGCCACAAAACAGGATGTCCCCCATGCCGGCTCTCCTCGCTCCTAAATATTAGGCACACCGCCGCCAGAAGACAAAGCAGCCCCTCAATGCACAACCGATAGCCCACACTACCTCCTCCTTTAGTAGTTTTCCGGTCTTACTCGCCCTCCAATCGCTTTCGGTAACTACCCAAACCGCGCCCCAACTCACTTAGGCGGTGCTGTTTCCCTGTTTGTTGACCAGGGTGAGGGGTACGCCCTTTTTCCACAGCGCCCCGCCTTAGGGGTAAGTGGAGTCCGGCGCAACGACCCCTAGGCGGCGCATCTCCTACGTATAAGGGGAAAACATGTATTTATATATAAATATCTGTATGAGGAACACCTTTGTAGCGTATGACACTTGTATGGTGTTGTAAGGTTGGTTTGCCCGTGCGTTTGGTGTATGTGATTACTGCCACACAGTCTCTCTCTCTCGCTGTCATACACACCCATAACCTCTATGCCCCAACGCCGCTACATTTGTTCCTTCTGCGCTAGAGCATTCTCCCGGTCCGAGCATCGTGCTCGCCATGAGCGATCACACACAAAGGAGAAGCCGTTTGCCTGTGACAAGTGTCCTTCGGCGTTTGTTAGAAGAGACCTCCTCCAACGCCATGTTCGAACTGTCCATGCAAAAGGTTCCAGCAGGAAGTGTGGTGGTGGTCCTTCCGAGGCACCACTGTCGCTGAAAGGTGGTGCCCCACCTGCTACCACTACAGCTCCAACGTCTAAAACGGCCATTTCTACGAATGCTGCTAATGCTGGTGGTTTTAGCAGTGACAGCGCTGCTTCTTCTACGTCTGGCGTTGTTTCCGACAAATCTGTGGATCCAACTGGCTCTAATGCGAGTGCCAGGAAACATGGCAACCAAGAGAACGGCATCATTAATGGAACAATCTCTCCTTCAATATCTGGTCACAAGTCCTCTGTGAGCTCTCTGCCCTGTGTTTCTAACATATCACCGAGATCACCTACGTTTTCGTCATCATCATCGTCTTTACCCTCTTCATTTTGTTCTCTATCTTCGGCAAGCAGATTACAAGCGTACAAGTTCAATGAAAAAAACATTATCTCGTTGCTGACGGTTTCCAAGAAGTTTGACAAACTCCGGTACCTCAACTTAAACTCCAGAATCTCTTCCCTTTTTATCATCTGGGGAACTGTGTCGAGTCTGAACTTGCCCATTGTGAAGAATAGCCAGGTATCGGAAATGGATGAACACTCGAGCTTGCTGTACGCAATCTTGTCATTTGGTGCTGCCGATTCCCTCAAGTTCGAAGACTGTATAAAGCTGCTGAATAAGGCTTGGGTTCTTATCATTAGAACAGTTCCTAATTCTCTTGAGATCATTCAGTCTTTGACCATTCTATCTCACATCTACGTATCGAACTATCAAATTCTGCAAAAGTTCAATTCAGACTTCAAACACGAATTGATGCCAATAGAGATCATACTGGACTATTTAGATCAAATGTTGGTTGCAATCCTGGAATCAAACAACAGAGAGGAGTCAGTATTTGATTACTGGTATGCATACTTGATATTGTCAAGATATTCGTTGAACTACAACAAGAAGCCACCAAGTGCTCACGTTTTTTTCCTTTCAAAAACATTACCTTCAACCACTTCATCGACAACTCTACAGCAGTCATTGGATTCCTTATGCAAGTCACCAACTCTACCCACTCAAGATGAAGGCAAACTTGTTTCTAGCTGTTTGATTATGGGCCTTTCCAATGAACTCCAGTCCATGAAGTTTTCTCAACCCAGTGCTCTTCAGTCCAGAAACTCACTTCACAATGCCATAATTATGGCAAATAAGTCCTTCACTCAACTGTGTCAACAGCTGGAAATCGAAGATAGTAACGACATGTTAAGTAATTTGACTACAATCTCTAAAAGAAACCTTCTTCTTACATGTCCTCTCAAGTTTCAAGATTTGATTATGGATTACGTTCTTATTCCAGCCTCTGACCATCATTGGAGCCTACTAAATGTCACACTCAAAGAATTCAACTTAGACCAAAACACATTTAATTTCCAGCAAATATTGGAGATGGATTCACAGGGAGAAATTGCTCTTTCAGTGCAGAGTTACCTTTTTTCTACTTCTCTAAGCAAGATTACTTCAATCAACAACAATCTCGGGATTGTTTCCCTTCCACTACTGTTTATTGGATTCATGTCCAATTTCAATTTCAATTCGGAGTTAAAAACATTGCCACCCAATGGCTTTGCCCTCCCAATACTTGAAGTATTCTTGCTACTACTCAAAATTGTGCACAATTTACATTCGGATAGTTCTTTACTCTCTAATCCTATTGTTCAGTCGATTATCTACGTCATCTCTGAAATGGGGTCTACAGCAACATCACAACTGCAAGATGAGATAACCAACTCCTTTTACAAGCCACAGATAGTATCACAAGAGTTCATCGAATACTTCACTGAAAATCTCCAGTGTAACTTTATTACCTGGTTCGAGCAAGTGTACCTTGGTTCGAATCGCTTGCAGATTATCAGAGGTATCCAAATGGCGACTAGCCAGCTTTCCCACTCCCCTACTCTTCCTAAAGTACAACGACTGGGCGTTTCCCCACCTTCTCCACGACAATACGAACTCATACCACACCCAACACTACACGATAACCTGATCAAGCTACCTCCAATTTCATTGCCTCCCATGGAGCAACACTTGCTTCCGGGGCTAAATAGATTCTCTGTGTGATATAACTAATACCTTCACTGATGCTCCAGATGTGAAATACCTGTTACTTATTCTTTATACATGGTACTACGATTATGTTTAGAGAAATCATAATAATAGTAGTAATAGCGTGCTAGTAATAAAGGAATCGTAGTAAAGGTAGTAATAATAGAGTAGTTGAAAACACCCGGACACCACCATATCCCCACCCGTGCTCTCGGGGGATCAAAGATTAAGGAGGTAGGCCGCTTGCGATAACTAGGATTTCACAACAACCGGCTTTTCAAACGAGAAAATCCTGGCTTTACTTTCTCATTTGTGGGAATAAGTCTATCATGAAGTCCAAATTTATCTCCACGAAGCAACGTATGGCGGCCCGTCTGGATTGGTCCACGCCACTGAAGTCGTACTTCAAGGCAATCTACGGCACCTCTCTGGACTTCTCATCCCAAATCAAGCAGTTTTCCCGTCTCAGAGACTGTGTATCACAGGACGAGTCCAACTTAGAACATGCAAAGGATGGATACTATCGATATTATGGCCAATTGGAGCTCCTGGATCTAAGATTGCCAATTGGCAATGGTGTTGATGTCAAGTTTAAATGGTTTGATAGCTACACACCTGAGGAATCACACTCTCAGCACTCCTTAGCTTTCGAGAAAGCGTCAGTTTTGTTCAATCTTGGAGCTGTCCTGTCGAAGCTGGGAGAAGAGAAGTTTGCTGATGGAGATGAAAGATTAGCCATACAGTACTTCCAGTACTCAGCTGGTGTTTACAAGTTTGTTTCAGAGAATTTCCTCCATGCTCCTTCCCAAGATCTAAGTGGTAAGACAATGACGTTCCTTCTCCACCTCGAATTGGCACAGGCACAAGAGTCTTTTCTACTTAAGGTATTGAAAGAAGAAGGGAAAGCATCTTTGGTATCAAAACTTGCGACGTCATGTACCACTCACTATGAGACTTCCATTGAGAAGTTTGAAGCTATGGAAGGTGATTTTGGGGACGATTCATGGACATCCCTGCTTAATTTTAAGATGAAGTTCTACAGAGGATTGTCGTTTTACCACCATGCTCTTGGAATCGAGGGAACAAAGGTTGGAGAGGCGATTTCGTCCATGAAGGCTGCCTTGGAAGATTGGGCGTTGATTAAGAGTGTCAAAAATGAAACTGGAATTGACCTCAAGAGCTACAGTACTCTTGCAGAGGACAAACTCAGAACCCTGACAAAGGAGAACGATCTTATTTATCACGACCTGATTCCACCAAGAGACACTGTTGAGATTAAGCCGCTGGATGCTGTTAAAGCTGTCAGTTTGAACGATCAGAAGATCGAGAACGTCATAGGCGAAGATATATTTGAGAAGGCAATTCCAATGGAAGTTCACGAGAAGCTCAGTTTGTACTCCGAGGAAAAGGCCAAGATGCTCAGAGAACAGATTGAAGCCAGTCAGTCCGCAGATACAGAGCTCATATCGTTCCTCGAGTATTTACAACTTCCAGGATCTTTGGCACAGTTCAAGAACTCCCTCAATAATAAACTAGATGAGAGACTTGTCACATGGTCAACCGAGGTTTCTACCTCAAGGTTTGCCGATATTGACAGAAATATGTCTTTGATCAACTCAAAGAGAGAATACATCTTAAATTCCATCAAACAACTTGAGGCCAAGCTAGTGGAGGAGGAGCAAGATTACCAGGCTAACAGCTACAAGCTGGGAGCTTCTCAAGAACCTTCTTCTTCTTCTAATGTTGGTATCAAAGATGAGCTGACTGGTGCCAAACAATCTCTTATTTCTGCTTCTTCTCTAGATGAAGGCATCCAACAGACAATACAAAGAGATTTGAAGGACTTGCAGATCTTGAGATCGAGGCAAAGCCTTGAAGTTGAATTCTTCCACAAGAACAATGATAACCTGCTGGACTTTTCAGATAACAACAGTAGTGAATCTACGAAGCAAAGCATTGCCAAGATCGAATCGAACTTGCGAGTGCTAAACACAATGAAGTCAGAGAGGGCCAAGGTAATTGAGGATCTTAAGACGAATGTTCACGAAGACGATATCTCTTCCATACTGGTCTTGAATAATAAAAAACTAACCGAGAGGGATGAAAAAGAATTGTTTGCACAAGAACTCAAAAAATTTGACAGTTTCAACCACCGGCTTTCCGAACTTTCTTACAAACAGACACTGACTATTAAATCCGTTAAGAAGGAGTATCAATCTCTGCTGACCAACAACACAGACGTGAAAGATGCACAGCAGATGATTGCCAAGTTCCAGAGTGTTTTCGCCCACTTTAAAGATTACGAAGTCAACATGGAAAAGGGAATAGCATTTTATGATGATCTACAGAAATTTGTTGCTCAGACCGAGTCAAATCTGGATGCCTTTGTACAGAACCGAAAGTCTCAAAGACAGAGACTTTTGTCCCAAAGTGAAGCTCCAGACCCTTTGGCTCAACGGTTTGAAGCCTTACGTATGGGCTCTGCGTCGTCGCCATCACCGTTGCTGCCTTCGCAATACTCAACACAGTCAACCCCATCACAAGGGTATGATCGTCCAATGCCAGCTCCTTCAGCCCAACAGTTCAATAGCCCGTACCAATACAATCCACCGTCTGTACCAACACCTTCATCATTTGTTCAAACGTCTTACATGCAAGCGCAAGCTGCCCCAACGCTCAATACGCAACCGATACTCCAACAACCCATGCCACCACAACGCCCATCGTACCCGGGCACAGCTAGCGGTTCAGTGTCAGGTTCGATATCAGGATCAATGTCGGGATCAATATCGGGACCCCCATTGCCTCCAAAGCAAGACAGTCCGCAAAGTTTCTACGCACAGAAGCCAACATTTGACTCTTCAATGTACCACAGTTTCAGCACTCCACCAAACGCAAACTCCAGCCAGAACACGGCACAGTTCATGAGCTACACGCAGCCGTATGATCCAAGCAAGTACCAGTAGCCCCCACACATATATATATATAGATACTGTGTGTTACAGTTTACCTTACTGTAGCTTTATCTCTTCTCTTCTTGAAACTCTTAGGAATCACATCTTCCTTCTCAAACATTCCCTCGCTTAGCCTGACATAGTTGATGACTCCATTATCGAATAGTGCAAAGAGAATTCCGTTATACCCCTCTTTAAGACGATGTGTTTGGCTTCTTCCGTTACTAGTGTTTTTATTCTTCATCTTTTTACTCTTTGGTAGCGCCCTATTCACTTGCTCCCGCGGTAGATTTTCTTGGATAATATGTTCGGAGTCCTGGCCGGAGTAAAGAGATCTAGAAAAGAGGTCATGTAGTTGTAACCTCGTAGGAAGTTTACATAAGTTGATGTCTTGTACCACAACTTGGAAATCAGCAATTGGTGGGTTCTTTTTGGAGAAGGACGGGTCAGGTTTCCAAACGTCATAAGTGATGCTAATCCTGGATTGAGGCGCTGGAAAAGAGGTACGCTTGAAAGAAAGCTGTAAAGATTCGAAGATAGACCTCTGTGTGGTGAATCGAGTAAAAAGCCACGATGGTGTGTATGGACTAAAACTTCCAAGCCCAAGGTATTTCAAGCAATGCCGTAAGACACCGGATAAAATCCCTTTGGAAGAGTCCCAAGCCAACATGAGTTTCTCAAACAGATTTGCATGGGTAGAGAATATCTCAATACTTGAGCGTTCTCTTTGTTCGTTGTGTCGAAGAACAATATACCCACATCTTTTGAGATTAGCATAGACTTGATACTCTGGGATGCTCTCCATGACCAGCGCATATACACTCTGCAGATCCATTCGGTTTCCGCAAACCTGGCCAGTTTCAGCGTCCATAGAAGTGATCCAGTACGGCTCAACAGTACCCCTTTCTACCAAATAGATGGCTTCTTCAGGCGTAAGATGGCACCACCGACCCTTTACTGTTCCCATGTTCTGAAGATAGCTTCCCTTGAGCTCACAAAGAGCCTCCTGCCCGTTGAAAAAGCACCGAATGTTCTGTTTCACAGTATGTGACCGGGGTATTTCCAGAGCACTGAACATGTGCTTCAGAGCCTGCTCCAAAACAACTTTCTGGATCTCTGTGTCGTCAGGCTCGAATTCTTTCTCGCCTCTTCGTAGCTGCGCTGTTGACTGAAAGTTCTCCCATGACTGTGGCTCATCCTCTGGATCAAGATCCGGTTCCACGCCGATAATGTGCTCGTCCTCTTCTACTATGCCAGACATATACCCTGAATACGACTTTTGCAAATCCTTTCAATGTACTCGAAGACCGAATAGGCCTTTCATGGCTTTCAGAAGCGATGAGGTTGGGGATTTGAAGAGACCAACACCCGGACACACATCCCGACACCAATAACAGAACTTATTCTGTCATTGGTACAAGTGTCAATAGTGGGAGCTGAACAAAGCGCCGTTACCGAGCCGTTCTGTTGTACCTCATTTTGGCAAATTTCACAGTTTAAGGGTCCCAAGGACTAAGGGACAAGGGTAAGCCACTGAGGTATTATTAGGTAGAACCAGTACGACTTTCTGTGGTGTGTTGATTTCTTTTTGCGGGCTCAAAAGGGTCACTTCTTACTGAAATCGGTACACCGACACCGGATCAACGGACGCATCCACCACTATCGCATAGCCATATATTGAGGACAGACAGGTAGAGGAGACAACTTATCGATCAACCGTGTGGGTTTTTGTGAGATGGCAAAGAGCGAGCATCTCACGCTATCGGAAGTGTGTCTAACGATATACCAAGGAATTCTCTCTAACATCACTCATAAGGTGCTTGTGGATGCACTCTTAACGGAACATATCAATCGTGCCCAGTTTGGGCCTTTACAAACGGCACCTCCTTTACAGCCACTGCAGTCGTATACCCACACCCCAACACCGGGGATAAAGCTTGAGAGTGCTACTCCCAGTGGCTCCGCTGCGAACAGCAGGAACTCTTCGCCAAACACAGAGCTTCTAACAAGGATGGAGTACTACAGCGTCCCGGGGCGAGACGTCTTTGGCAACGAGAAGATCCCAGATAGTGCACGGATGTTCGAGTGCACAAACTGCCAGAGGAGGATTGCTGGGAACAGGTTTGCAGCACACATTGACCGGTGTCTAGGAGGTAGACAGAGGAAGTAGTTAAAAAGAGAGAAACACAGGAGAAAAGCAAAATTCACGTGATGTCACGTGACCAATACGACGAGAAGCTCACCCATCATCATCAGAGCAATGCCTGGAAACTGTACTGGAGAAATGCTAAATATTACTACAGGCATCACAGATACTTCCCATATAATATAGAAACTCGTCCTCGTGTAAACCGCAGCAATTGCGTAGTTCTGCGACCAAACTTACATAAGAAGTTACGTAAAAATGTCGTTAAACGGCCAAAGTAGGAAATATCGCGAACCCCGACCCTCTCGCCAGTAAGGAAGGACATATCTGATAAGGGGAAAGCAATGTATAAAAGCTCATTTCACTCATAATTGCCATTTATTGGAGGATTTTTTTACGAGATTGTGACATAAATACGGTAATATGACAGAGTTATTTGATCTGATTGATACAGAGTTCGCCAAGATGACGGAAGGCGTCCATGTGTCGTCGTCATTGGAGGATACCGGAGCGCTCATTAAGGAGATGGAGATGCTATACGAGCAGCTTGAGGGCGGCGACAGCACGGATTGCACCGGGATTATCAAGGCCACGAAGACGTGGGAGGGCAAGGCTCGGAAGAACCTGAAAAGCTCGAACAGCAGCTTCACCAAGTTCAGCAGGACCCTTGAGAAGGTAGACCGACCGGCCAGTGTGTACCAGTATCCTATAGAGAAGACTGAACGTAACATGATGCTTATAGACAACGCTGTAAGGCTTCATCTTCTTCGAGAAGGAGACTTGGGACTTAATGTCGGGCGTGTGGACGTGATGGAGAAGTTTGCCGAGATGAACTCCATTCTTAAGGAGCTCGCACAGGGCCAGCTGAAAAGTGCCATTAAATGGGTGACACAGCATGCTAAGAACACAGAACTCGAGTTTCTGTTACACAGAGCACAGTTCCTAGCGTACTACCACCAGAGGGATACTTATACCGCCTTTTTGTATGCCCAAAAATGGTTCCCGTCATATGTAAACGAAAACAGCCTCAACTTGACGAGCGTCACGAAGCTCATTGGACCAGCGTTGCTATTCTGTCCCAATGATACCCGGTCTCCAGAGTTTGGTAAGAACCAACTAACACCAGCACACTTTTCAGAACTTTGCCTCCTCTTCTCTAAACAGTTCTGTTCTTATATCGGCTTCTCGTTCGAGTCGTCGCTCTTCTCCATTATTCTGGCTGGTCACATTGCGTTCCCGTACTTTTCAAAGCTCCAGAAGATCAAGAACTCTACAAAGCTGGAATGGACGTCCAAGGACGAACTTCCCATCGAGATTCCACTACCAGACTCCCTTAAGTTCCATGCGATCTATATCTGTCCCGTATTTAAGTGTGAAACGACTAAAGATAACCCAGCTATGGCACTTCCATGCCACCATGTCATTTCTAAACAGGCCCTGTTAAACCTCAGCAAGAACGGAGGTAGTTTCAAGTGTCCATATTGTCCTGTGACGGCGCTTCCTTCCGACTGTTGTGAGGTACGGTTCTATGCTATCTAACGAATCCTTATGATAAATCTTCTATTCTCCTCTAACAGTAGCCATTATAACATGTATATTGATGACCAGCCATTTGTGTCAGACGTCCAGGAAATCGCTGGCTTCCAGTAATTCCAGTGCCATTTCTTCCGGTATATCGAACTCCGGAACGTTTACCGAGTCCTTATACTTGACGTTGTAGTAACAATACTCCACCACCTTGGCAAGAATGCGCCCATCAAACTCGGGTAGTTTGATTCGACGTTCAGAGGTTTCCTTGAACGACGACTGTAGCATGTTTCGTAGTGTTCCAGAGACGTTAGCAGCCTCTTCCGTGATAATGAACTCAAACAAGTCCCGTGATACAAGTGTTATATAGCCCATTTTGTGAGAGTTATAGTCGAAAGCTGGAGATGTATGCTCGATCGTTATTGTATCGCCTTTTCGGATGTCCTAATCTATCGATTTGCCCATCGCGACCGGCTATATAGCCTAGAGAACCATTTCTCGACTTCTACAGAAAACCCTTGGGGGTAAGAAGTTTGGTTTTTCAATGTCTTAGACGATTGCAACAATTTGTAAATGTCGAATTAACGATGGATTTCTGGAGCTTCAATTGGCCAGCGTTTTTGTGACTTTGCATAGGTTGTGCTAACATTCTTATACCCTTACTACGTTTATGATTAGGCATGATGAAACAATCAGGGTCTCATAAGCGTTCTATTTTGTTGCAAGCGCAGAAGGAAATTCAACTTCATGTACCACATGGCTAAGACCGTATTCCATTAAGTTTAGGGATTGAAATTAATTATATAACTATCGTCAAGAGTCTTGGACTTTACGCTTGCTCTTACTCTTGAAGAGAGAACCCAAGCTGAACTTCTTCTTCTCCTTCTTCGTCTTCTTCGAAAGAGGATCAGCAATAGGAGCTGGAGTTCCGTTCATTTGCTCATTAGTATTAGAGAAATCATCAGCACCTTGGAATTCGGTGTTAACAACACGCGGCGGGGTAGCAATTTCGTTTGAAACCGGATCCTCAGAAGAAAAATTGTTGGACAGTTGGTAATTGTAGTTCTTCTTGTTGTGATCGAGTTTGGAATGGCCCTCACGCATTGAATGTTTCTTGAAGATAGGCGTTTCCGGTGTTTCAAAGGTCTGGTATCTCATGGCCGGATGCTGGAAGAACTGCGAAAGGGATTTCTTACGACGTCCTTTCTTTGATTTCAAAGAAGCCGCCTCTTGCTGCTGCAGGACAGGCCCCTGTGTAGGTTCTATTCTAGATGTATGCTGAATTTCCAACTCTTTTCCCATCACCGAACTGTTCTTTTGGATACCAAGTCCAACCGGTTCCGACTGTGGGTCAGCGAGAACTGGGGTTTCAAGTGACTTGTGATCCTCATCAGATACTTCCCGGACCTTTCTATCGACCTCAGTGTTGTCAAATGAGAGAGAAGGGGTCGAAACAACCATCTCTGGTAGATGTGATGAGTCTTCCAGAGCTCCTGACGAATCACGTGAATGTGACCGGAAGAAAGGTCTCTTAGTAAGGGAAGTTAACGAGTTTGTTCTAGAAGAATTCATTTTAGGAGATCCTTTTTTCGTTTTCAGTGTGTTGTTTTCTCCTCGAAGTGAATATGATTTGAAACCGCCTTTCTTTAGAGCCGGAGGAATGTCCTCTTCATCCTTATTACCGTACACTTTTGTCAACGCAACCTGATAAGCCATCTGGTACATCTCTTCACTAGTCAACTGCTTGCCAGAAGGGCTTTCTTTGTCCTTCTGTAAGAAATATGAGGAGCGGTCACTCAATCGGGACTTTATTATAGGGCGCGTGTTCTCAGAGACTTTCACGTTATCCAATGTGCTATTGCTCGCCTTCTTCTTCAGTTCTCTATGTTTCCTTGGCAGAATGTCCAGTGCATCCGAGTAGACGCTCCCACCATCGCTTACTTCCTCGTCATCACCAATCACCATGACACGTTTATCTCTGGAAGCACTGCGTCTTTCAGTGTTCTTCAAGATGCTTCTGACAGGAGACTTGGCCCTGCTAGCAGAGCTTCCAACATCACTGGCACCTGAGGATACTCGGAGATGACTGGGTACATTCAGTTCGGAGTGTTGTTCTGCAACACGTGCAGTTCGCTTCGACTTGTATGAAGCAGGTCCTTGTATATCTGTTGAAGATTCATCGTCTTCTTCTTCTAGGATGCTTCCCAATTCATTGTCTATAAGGCTCCCAACATAGCCATCAGGATGATGTACAGGTGGAGGTGGAAGAAGAGATACGTCCTTCGTCTCCTTCTTCACCAGTTCATAACTTCCCAGTTGCCGTATTGTCTCTGTGGTGATCGATGTTGTACGGCCATACTGATCCTTGGTTTTGGTCGTACGAATAATAATCTTCCCAGGCTGCTGTGAGAGCCGTGAGGTATTGCTAGTGAGAGAGTTGGTTCTCTGCATTCCAGAATACCCATTGCTATTGAGTGCTGACAGGGAGTTCGCACGATATGAGCTTGTTGACAATGTTCTACCAAGCTGGCCCTGCTGCTTTTGATGCTGGTAGTTGTCATAGTGGAAATTATGGGGATTGTACGACGAACTGTTTAAAGAATGCGTCCTCAGAGCACTAGCAGCAGCTCCCGTTGAAACCATCGAATCCCTACCAGAAGATGGCGGGTTGGAATACTGGGAATAGCGACTCAAGTCTGGCACGCGGTGTTTTGACTGTTTCAGCGTTAGTATGGCTCAATAAGGACTATTAGCTGGAATACTTTCGATCAGACACTGCTGGTAGATACCACTTTCTCCCTCCACCATCCGAAGTGCACCGTCGAGACATATTGCCCAAGTCATCACCATGAATTCTGTTTTGTGGTTCTTGTAGGGGAGGGCTGGCAGGGTACTAAACACAAAAAACCAAACACTTACTTTGCCCCACTTCCAGTCGAAAAGTCCCATTGTTTCAGTGTTCTAGTAGAATTTCGCACTTGTATGGCTGATACTCCTTGATACTTCTTTTTCTTCCTCTTTTATAACAACGGTAGAAATGAAGAGCAACGTGAAATTGGCAGTGCTGCAGATCCCAAGAGAAGGCCCTTCCTTGTTCGTTTTAAGTATAGTGCCCTTACCATGCATATTGTTACATAAGCAAACACATATTGCTTAGTCAGAATGCGCTATATATGAAGAGAGAGACTTATTAACCTATATCTGCTGAGATCCAATCATATTGATGTATTTACTAGCATATATTATTCCTGATACTTACTGATATATAAATACTATGAAATAAATGAACAAACATGTATAGATACCAGACAAGATGTATGTATTGATATGCGGACCAAATGTATATATACCCATGTACGTACATATCTGTGACATACCGATAGGGATATCAGTGTTGTGTCTCATTGGTCTCTATATATATAGTATAAACTCAACCTAGACATTAATGGAAACAAAAGATATGTGAGATATATACATCAGATATTAATAGAAGATGCCCGTATATATATATATTCTTCAGAGTTTGGAATATCTACGTGATATCATACCATTAGTCAAACCTGAATGAAGTGATCTTGACGAGACTTTCTTGGAAAATGGCCCTAAAGAAAAGCCAAGTATAATACACTCGAGCCACTTTTGTTAATTTGTTTGACGTCAGATGGCGTGCTATTCTGGAAGACTCTTCCTCAAAGCCACTACAGGTACTACACAAGGAGTCATTACCATTCCAACCAGCTACGTGCAGTACAAAGACTGCTCCGAGGAAGAATATGAGGATGTGAGATAACGGAAGGGGGATGACTTTACCCGTGCACTTAAAAGAAATACCATAACAGATATCAATAAAAATACAGAATGAAAACCAAACTAACCAACCTTTCCAATCTTTGGGACCAGAGCCTCATCGTAATAATTCTCATACCCACAGTTGGCCTAAACTAATTGTTCGGTATGTTCCAGTGTGGGATTTTTGGGATGGCCGCGGTACCTCTGGTATTCTTTTAACGATCCAACTATATTATTTATAGAAGGAGAGACGATACTGCCCGAAGTGAGTGGATTTTTACTCTATGAGCAAACCGAAGTAATGACATACGCTGAAAGCAAGCAGATGACGGAAATCCCCTCACAAGAGGGCTTTACGTGAATTTCGATGTCATCATGTATGGTTCTTGAATCACACGGAGGATGCAGAAAAACCACAGAGAGCCAGCCACATATGAATTGGTAAAGCTTGTCCAAAACGCTAAAGGACTCATGGTAAAACCTTGGACTATCATCCCGGCTCCGGTAGCAAAGTGATAGGAAGTATCCACCGTTGTTTCCTCTTCAGTATGGGAACCAGCATAATTAGAACGAGCGATCCGTCAAGATAGTAGAGTTTATCGAAGAAGTTAGACTTTTCAAAGGGTTCGATAGATTTTCCATCTTCCATACCAAGGATCCTATCTTCGGTTTTTCACAATGACATCGGAGTAGTATGAGAATGAATTAACCAGGCGAGTTTGCTTTCGACTCATAGCAATCTCCAATTAATTCAGCATTATCAGCTTTCTACATACTTTACAGGATTTTCAAAGCCTATCTTCAGGACCCGAGCTTTACTTTTGCTCTGTTCGCTTCTGCAGAGTTTAGTCGTCATTCAATTCTGATGTTTCCAGTCATCCTTACGTAGCGATGTTCCAGAGTCAAAGTTGCAACTCAGTGTTGCAGCAAAAACCTCATTCACTGCCCCTTCAATATACCAAGCTACCCAGTCATTCCTTGGATTCGGCGTCAATTCGATGGTAGACATCTTGGCCATGAGCAGTGGGGCAAGCTTCCTTTGACAATGAAGCAGGCACTCTCTGTAAGAAAGGATATCATAAGGGAGAGATACAACGAATTGTTAGTCGATTTGTTATAAAATTGATATTTTATCTATATTCCCGTACTCCTTCTGTAGATAATAGCCACAATACTCTACCTGATTCCAGTTTTCTATGTCTACGACGTAGTCCCAAACATAACGAACTATGTAGGACAACTCGAGCCAATACCATCCCATCCAAAAGTTTTTTTATACAAGAAGATCACCAAGGAAGTTATCTTTCCCCACAAACAAGCGAACGTAAAGAGAGGTTGTTGGTTAACCTCCTGGAGCTTTCGTCGCCCACTTTGTAAAGGGGTCGATCAACAATCCTGTTCTTCGCATGCCTTTTCTTTTGTGTCGTTTGGAGCTCAATCGGTATGCGCTTTTGATATTGGTTCATAGGTAAACAGAGGCGTACTGTGAATATATCTCGCATATGTACTTACACAGCATATGGTAGTGGTACAGATACAGTAGCTATACAGTAGATATATAGACTGTGCATAATTGTGTCATTTTAATATACGTACATTTAAAAATAAACATAGGACCTTTAATATCTACATACTATCCGAGCTGTAGTCTAACTAGGGAAGCGCATGGATTAACGTTATATAGTTTCCAGTATGGTCTGTTCCATGAGCAGCAATACACATGAACACAACAGGAAAGTCAGTTTACCCATTCGTTGGGCAGGGACGGTTGCTCATGTGTTGGAGAAGGTAAAGATCCCTTTTGCTTCTTAACGTCATCCGCCGGAGTATCGGGACTCCCATTATCAAGGTCACTGCTGGTAATATCACATAATACATCTTCTTCACTGGCTTCGTTATCGTCATCCTTTCTCGAAGAGCCTGGCACAGGCAACGAGAACGAATTATCCTCGACAGCCACCGTTTCGTCTTCCTTAGCAGTGTTGGACGACTTGGGTGAGGCTATTATTGGCGTGCTTGCAGTTAGAGGATCCACTGTTTGGAACGTCAATGCTGACTGCTGATGACTCAGAATTGGCTTAGTTGCAAGTGCACTGTTGTTGAAGGAGAGACCTTGTTCTGTAGCACGAAGCACGGGTTCTCTCTTAAAAGTATCACTGTCGTTGAAATCAGCCACATCATTGGAGTTTAGTTCCGGCTCACACCCATCGTGATGGCCAAGAACGTCGTCATCATCATCGTCATCTGCACCCGTGAAAGGATCAGGACATCGAGCAATAAGCTCATCCAATCCGCCTCCTGACCATCCTTTCCTTGCAATGCCTTCATAGATCTCAACCTGAGCTCTAACAACTGAACCCACTCGCATGAGAACGTTGCTGGAGGTGTCTTGCACAAGGTTGAAAGCAGACTGGTAGTATTCCTGTTTCAGCTTGTCAATCTCGTCAATGTGCGAAGTCAGCTGCATCAGTTTCAATCTGTAAGCCACCAGGTTTCTAGTCTTCAACTTCGCCAGCTTAGCATTTTCCCTTTCCTGGTGCTTGAGCTCGGAGATACGTTCCTTAATCTCAACGCGGAAGGACTCATCGTTACGAGTGGACTGGCTCTTAAACCTAGCCACTTCCCGCCTCACCGGTGCTTCGAAAGACTCGCCCATGCTGTGAGCAAGCAACTGCTGATGGTTTGCAACCAAAAAGAAGAGTCCTCCAGCTGAGAGAAGACCATCAGCCGCAGAACCTGCGCCCTTACACTTTGCAGTTTTCTCCAATGCTTCACCAAAGTCGCCAGCTGCCTCGGCAGCTAGAAGTAGAGCTTGTCTGTACTTCTCCGAAGCAGCTAGCAGTTCTTCGTACGACTGTGTAGTGTGCTCAATATCAGTTTTGGTGACGAGGCTGCGGAAATCCAGAGTTGATGGAGTAAAGGACGAGAACGAGCCTTGGGAGTACTTACGAGTCTGGCTTACGGGGGATTGCGAAGGGTGGTGTTGAACAGAGTCTGCACCACTAGCAATGGATCCCGGAGCGGATCCTGGAACAGATCCTGGAACAGAACTCGATACCGTCCCGCCATTGAGAAAAGGATAGAACTCCGTCAGGTGAGTGGCCTTGGCGTACCGTGTTGGAGACGTTGTGCGGTTCGGCAGGTCGTCTGACATGGTAGTAGAGATGGAGAGATAGTAATGAATAGCGTTGATGGTTGGTATTTCCTTTGGTAGTAGGTTTCTGTGATAGTTTGTAGGTGATTGGTGATCTTTAGGCCCTGTATTTGATGGTAGGTAGTAGGCAGTGTGCTAGTAGTTGTTAGCTATTAGTTCCTGGCTATTAGTTTCTAGCTGCTAGCTGATAAGTATGTGACTACAGTAACAAGCACCTGGAACCAAAACCCCACGGATCAGCAAACACACAGACACAACACAGAGGGACCAAGGATACGGCGAATTGGAGGGACACAAAGAAAAGTATAAGTCAACGCCGTAATGCCCTCTTTAGGAAATGCAATAGCAAGGATAAACAACCAGTACCGTAGAATAGCGGGAGAATCGCTAGGTGGGCACGCTGGATTGGCCTTGGCCTTGGCTTTAACACTGGCAACACACAGAAAACACACTGACAAGCCACTTACAAAGGGCTGTAGAAGTGTAGGAGGAGCTGGCCCTCGAAAACTACCTAAACCGGGCGATAGGCGATGGGATCGGTGCCTGAGCTGTGCCTCAACCACACGCGGAGGTAGGGCAGGAAACAGTGAAAGGGAAGGAAATAGGGAAATGTGAAAGAAAGAGGGAGAGCGAAAGAAATAAGGCAGAAAGAGAGACACAGTTGGAGAGACAGCGGAAAAAACGATGTAAGGGTTAGAAAACTGACAGAGAAACAAGAAACATGGGAGAAGCAACACAGCTGGTAAACCAACCATGCGACGGTTGCTGCGGTACCAAACACCGGCCACCAGACCAGAACTTCCTCTTTGGGCGATGACATAGTACGGTTATCCCAGTGGTGTGCGGGTGTTAGTGTTCGGATGTGGTGTGCGGGTGGGGTTCACTGGTGTGCGGGTGTGTGGTTTTTCGGTCTTCTCGACGAGCAAAAACCATCTCCAGTAATGGAAAAGCACATCTGCCAGCTCATTCTCAAGGGGAAAGCACGCTTTATTCTAGGGCGAGAAGAAGATGTTAAGACTGGGCAGATTGGCTCCACCAAGTGTGGGAAGCACCGTTAGATTCTACGCCACAAGCGCCAGTCGAGCGGGTACTGTGTCGACTGGGTCTTCCTCTGTCAACTACTACAAGGACCCTCTTTCTAGAAAAACATACCTCATCAACAGATACAAAACTCTCCTTCAAGACTCCGAGATTGTGTTATTTGTACACCACAACAACCTGGTGAAATCCGAAATTAACACTTACAGGGACCAGATCCGGTCTTTCGGTGCGGATTTGTCTGTCGTGAGAAACCATCTCTTGAAGGTATACTTGAGATCCGAAAACGAAGAGGAACCTGCTAGTACGGAAGCTTACTTCAAGAACAAGAATGTCAAACACCCACTTTTCCCACTGCTCAATGGCCCTACTGCTGTGGTCACCATCAAGGAGAATAACCCCCAGATTGTCAACAAGATCCTCAAGTTTACAAACACAACGAATGAAAAGCTCTTCGTCGTTGGAGCCCGCATTGAGAACAACGTCTTTGATATCCAGCAGGTGAACCAGTTCAAAAACCTTCCGACAAAGGAAGAACTCCACGGACAGCTTGCCGGCTTGCTGACAGTACTAAGTGGTGCTGGTCTGGTACAGACGCTGCAGGCCTCTTCTCAACACCTCTACCTTACGCTTGATGCACACAGAAAGAATAACGATCCTAGTGAAAACGAAAACACCAATGCATAACCATATATATTGCATCTTTCTGTTCTGTACATATGAATTCTAACTGAGGACGACCTGTTTTTATGATCTACGCCTGAGAAAACAACAACGTAGAAGATAATATATAAAGAAAAAAAAGACTCAATCTATGAATGTACATACACAAATCTATATACAGGCGGAGAAGAAAGAAATGGAAAGCAAGCCAAGTCTCCACTTCTTATTTACCGAAAGCCTTGTCGAACATTGGGATCAAGGATTGAGCCAGGGCGAACGAGAATACAAGCTTTGGACCGGTAGTTAACAACTTTGGAGTTAAGCCCTTGAAGAAGGAAGGAATACCTTCATTCTTAAGCATGTTTTTCAAGATTGTGAAACCAGACTCTGGGTTTTCAAAGTTTCTGTTCTGGATTCTGGTCTTGATGACATCCAATGGGGCAGAGACAATCAAAGAGGCAGAAGCACCACAGATCGATGACACGAAGTTCTGCGACCACGTAGCTTGAGAGTAGTCCTCTAGTCCCAAGATGTACTCCTTGGCAAAAGCGTTTCCTCCAAAAAGCGCAAAGGAGCCTGGGGCGTTTCTAGCAGCCGTCCAGCCCCAACCTCTGTACAAACCGAACCCTTCGTCCTTGATGATCTTGAGGAATCCACGGCCTCTAAACGACTCTGGGTTAGTCTGTCTCTTAATCTTCAAGACGTCCAACGGAAGAAGCACAACCTCACCGATTCCAATCAGGGAGCCTGCGGTAGCAGAGAGAAGAGCCTTTCCAGTCTTCGCACCGAATGAGTTATCGTAAGTAGCCTTGAAGTTGGCAGTCAAGAACTCATTGGCAAATGGCTGACCACCATACTTGTACACTCTCTGAAGGATCTTATAGACCGCAGCATATCCCAAACCAGGGAACAGAGTGAAGATTCTCTTGCCGAAGGCCTCTGCAGCGTGCTCTCTGAAGATGACGGAGTTGAGCTGGTGCAAGTTCGTCACCCTCGTGGAGTTGGACATAAGTCTCTTGGAGACGGTGTCCACAGGGTGGAACACTCCAATCTCGCAGATTCCGGCGGACGCAGAGCCCAAAACTCTCGCAATACCGCTCTGTTTCTTGTCTGTGTGTGATGGGGACATCGTCGAGGTGTTTTGTGGTGTTTGTGGTGCCTGTAGTGTGGTGGTGTGGCAGAGTGGTTATGGTGGTATCGCCGCAAGATGAGGTCTGCAAGTACACAAAACTACTAATCTCTGTGCCCACTAGCCAAAGTGACTCAAAAAAAGTGCCAGCTTATTTTTTTTTTCACTCTATGAGAGTGCCGGTGCTTTTTTTTTTCATGGGCCACCCATCGATCCAAATGTGATAGGCGCAATTGAAATGACTAAGATAAGATGGCTACATAGTAAGGGTAGTCGCACCTCGACGTCGCAACACAAACATAGAACAAGAGCCACTAGAATGGTTAAATCGGACAAGGACAGGTTCCAGGGTATCCATAAGTATGTACAACACTCTTTGTTAGTTCTCCAGCCGAACGTTCCACTCTTCAGGTGTTTTCGTAGGCTGACCAAGTCCTGGTCGCTCAGGCAACCTTCTGTCTGGGACGCCATTGGCCGCACAGTTTCGCCAGTTTAGACGCCGCCATAGGGGTTCTAAAACAATGACATGGAATTCCTCGGACGATTCCGGCCGTAGAGTACGAGGACCACAACACACCCGAAACTCCGGTGCTTGTTTTGTGTCAGGGCTACTACGAGAAAGAGAATTAATCCCGCTCTCGGAGCCGCTTATATAATCACTTATAGAATAATTACGTAACACGTCAACGGCCGAGCGGCCGGCCACCGCCGGGACGCTCCGTCGACGACCTCTGGAAAAATCTTGTTCCATCACCTTTGGAACCATGCCAACAGCCCCGCAAAACCCAGTCCAGCTAAGGAATCCCGATTTCGAGTCGAAGAAGACCCAATTGAGTAGCTGATATAAGAACAATGTCTGTTGAAGAGTTGAAAGAGCTTGTACATAAGTTGCAGGAGCGCATCCAGCAGCTCGAGCAGAAGGCCGGACTTGTTCCAGTTGTGCCAAAGTCGATCCGCATGGTTCTCATTGGTCCACCAGGTGCTGGTAAGGGTACACAGGCTCCAAATCTCAAGGACAAGTTCTGTGCGTGTCACCTTGCTACTGGAGACATGTTGAGATCCCAGGTCGCTAAGAAGACAGAGCTCGGGCTTGAGGCTAAGAAGATCATGGACCAAGGTGGTCTTGTCTCTGACGACATCATGATCAACATGATCAAGTCCGAGCTTAACAGCAACCCTGAGTGTAAGAACGGGTTCATTCTTGATGGCTTCCCAAGAACAATTCCTCAGGCTGTGAAGCTCGACTCGATGTTGAAGGAGTCTAACAAGCCTTTGGAGAAGGCTGTTGAGCTCAAGATCGATGACGAGTTGCTTGTTGCCAGAATCACCGGCAGATTGGTCCACCCAGCTTCTGGTAGATCCTATCACAAGATGTTCAACCCACCAAAGAAGGAGATGACTGACGACATTACCGGCGAGCCTTTGGTGCAGAGATCAGACGACAATGCTGCTGCGTTGACCAAGAGATTGGTCACTTACCACAAGCAGACTGAGCCAATTGTAGACTACTACAAGAAGTCTGGCATCTGGTCCGGAATTGATGCATCCCAGGCTCCACCAAAGGTCTGGTCTGACATTCTTAAGTGCTTAGGTCAGTAAAAACTCAGTCTTTGAAAAGAAAAGCTGATCATCATGCTTTGACAGTGTCTGTGCTTATGTGCCACGAGCATATATATATGGGTTGGCAAAGACCATTATGTGTATATCGTATATCTACAGAAAACCAGAAGATAACTAAATATATGCTTATTAAAAAAAGTTTCTTTTTTAGAATCACTCCTCATCATCTTCCTCGCTCTCGTCTTCATCACTGTCCATGTCTTCGTCTTCATCTTCTTCACCTTGCTTTGATTTCTTTCTCTCCTCTTCTTCCTCTGCAAGACTCTCTCTTAATATTCTAAGCTTCTCTTCCTTCACTTCTCTTTGCACAACAACATACGCACCCAGAGGTGTCTTCTCCCAACTCAAATCTTGGAGGAATCTGTTCACTTCGGCTCTGTTTGTTGGGCCAAATTCAACGCTGGAGCGTTTCTGCTCAATAAATTTAGCATTCTGATTCAATTTCTCAACAAGGTTGGATAACTGCTTGTTAAATTTGACATTCTTAGTCTGCTTGATATATCTTCTCAATGAAATTGTCACTGGGGTAGCAAGTTCTGGGAAAGAAATCGACTTGCAGTACAAGACAAAGAACTCACCACAGAGCTCCACAAATTGTTCACAAACACCTTGCTGGTACACACGTGTTCCCAGGTATGCAGAGTTGGCCTTGATATTGTGTTCAAAGTCAAATGCAGTGAGATTAGCGTTCTTCGGATTGCGTGTCAGTGTTGTGGAATTAAGGATCTCTTGAAGCAGTGGGAACAGTGGAATGAAAACACCAGCATTCTGAGAAAGACGCATCAAAGATCTGATGAGGTAGAACCTAAGTGGGAAGTACTGTGCTGTAGGAATCAAACGAGCTGCTCCGAGCGTAACTTGCACAAGAGGGTAGATCAGCTGTCTAAGTGGAGACTCCTTCTTTCCTTCTTTCTCAGAGTTGCAATGAAGGGCTAAAACACGCGACCAGAAGTCCAAAGAATGGGAGTATTGCCAGTTGTAAATAGTCTTGTAACCATCCTTTGTGTTGTTGATACTGTTTCTGAGGTGAATGGCAAGCTGACGGATGTAGTCAAAGCCAATTTGATAGGACAAGGTCTGATCAATGCCAAAAAGCTCGGCAGCAGAGTTCTTTTGGAAGTTGATCATCGGCATTGTATGCACATTTGTTTGACGACAATTCTTGATAAATGTCGAGTAGGTCTGCTTGAGAATAGCTTCCAAACAAGACTTAGAAAACTCTCTAGAAGCGTTGTTCAAAAACGCAAAGGAAGCAATCTGAGTATCAACATCTGGAGTCGTAGACCATACAGTAACAACAGCAGAAATGATCTGCTTCAAGAGTCTTCTAAACGAGATGAAGTATGGCAAAAGCTCCTGTACAGAGGACAGCACCAATGCTGCAGTTTCGGTGTTGGTGATATCATTTAGCAAGGTGAGCAAAGCACCAGCATGAGATTTGAGAATTGTATTGAGTTGTTTCACTTTTGTGCTGTTTGGAACAGTTCTGGTTTCCTTAACAACCTTATAAGGAACAATCTTCTGCACAGCAACTGGGACTTTCTTGAGACCCATGAGGATAAGTTCATGGAACGCTTTTGGATCTGTCACCGCATACTTATAGTCCTCGTTTTCTTTGTTGACGTTCACTGCAGCCTTAAAAGCCATCAGAATGTTCTTGATGAGCTTAAGTTGAGGGTCGTTAAGTTTCTTGGACCAGTCCTGAACCATCTTCAAGGTGACCTCTATCTTGTCAGAACCATTTTTAGAGTCCTCGTGAGTGATTGCCTTTTCATCGCCATCATCGTTGCCATCTTCGTCATCGTCGCTAACAGCATCCAATGGGTTCACAGGATTGAAGTCTAAAAGACCTTTGTCGTTCTCCTGGAGGTACTTGTAGAACTCTGGATCTTTCTCAGCGAGCTTTTCAAGGTCATGCTGGTGTTCAAGAATTTCCTCATCATCTGAAGAGCTCTCTTCATCGTCATCATCATCACCACTTTTCTTGGTAAGCTTCTTAGAGCTAGCTTTCTTTTCCTTGGGGACATCAAACCCTTGTTCAAAGAACTCCTCCACGTTCATATCATCAAAGATGTCGTCCTTACTCGCAGTCTTACTGGAAGCCGTCTTGCTAGCATCCACGCCAGCGTCGCCAACATACGCACTAGTCTCGCCTTTCTTCGATGACTTGTGCTTCGAGAGAAGCTGTTTGTGCTTCTTCACTTCCTTGCGGTGGTCAAGAGTCCGCTTAAGGTGCTTCGACTGGAACTTCTTCGTGGACTTGGATACTTTCCCCATTATAATTGATGGCTCTCTTCTAATAGTATGTGAGGTAACGACCAGAAAGAGGTAAAACAAGCGTGGACAGCGGAAGAAAAGGGATGGAGTCGAGGGTCCGCAACAACCAAAACCGACTAAAAGGGCTTACCAAGGAATTCCCAGCAATAACAAGGAGTACCAAAGATTAGGTAGTCCAATGGTAGAAGAAGTAGTAGATGAAGAAGAAGATGAAGAGAGAGAAGGACCATGAAAAAAAAATTCGCGATGCCCCGGTTCGCGCACGCAGGAATCAACTCGCGATGGAAGACAGACAAATGGGTACAACTACACGGGCATAAAAGCGGCATGAATGACCAGTGCTTACTTTTTGGACCAAGCTATTTGTCCCCCATTGTAACTGAAACGATGGTGTGGCCTTTTAGTAGCTCAGAGAAAACTGATGAACGACCTGTGCTGTCGAAACGGTCCTCAGAACGTGTAAAGACGGGATCCCCAGCCACAGTGACAGAGCAACAGCATGAACAACACCATGAGCAGAAGTTTCTTCTAGAGGATACAGAACCTCGATTCAACAACGGTGCAACGCCGCCACCGGCACCGATACAACAGGCTGTCGATCGGATCTCACTGAGCGACTTCCAATTTTCGAATCTCGTGAAGATGCCATGTTTTCGTGACGCTGCTCTCACAGGGCTCTCAGCATTGGGAGTGCTTGGGTCTCTAGTGTTTGTTTTCCAGAAGTCACCTTCCCGTGCTGCTAACTGGGGTGTGGGCGGATTCCTTCTGGGAAGTACTGTATCATGGGAACAGTGTAGGTCGCATCGACGCAAGGAGATAGCATTTGCTCAGCAGGCGAGAGATACCGTAGCCAGCAAGGAGCATCCAATGCTACACAAGCAAACTGAAACGCTTGATGTGACTACTGAGAAGCGCAGAGAAGAGGTGAAGAGTTGGTGGAGCCGGTGAAGAAGCGACAGGCTCGTAGATATTGTGGTGAAGAGGGCATGTACATAGAACGAGAGAACACTGATTGTTGTATTACTGGTTTGTTGTATTTATGTAATTTTGTATTACGGGATCGTTGTAATGACACAATTTTGTATTATTTAGCTGGGGTAGCGGTGCTTTTTTTCTATTTGAGGTATTGTGTTCATATACTATTGACCCTCGCATGGTCCATTCGATGAAGCAGTGGCCATAGTAGTGTAAAGAATTACTGAAGTTTTCTTCCCGCCAATCAATTAGATGCAGCATTGTAATTGGTAGAGAGAGTATACAACCACTATCAGAGTATTCTATTGTGGTAAACTTATCGTTAAATAATCCCTATTTTAGGTTACTAGTCCTCTAGTTGTAATATAACTGACTTTATTTGCGCTAAAAGGGTTCAGTAAAATCATAACCTATTTTATTTTAACCAGTGTATTACAAGAACAATATATTATTTTCTATTTCTTATATAGTTAGCTAGACATCCTCAGCAATTATTATTATTACATTTCAAGGAATCCTCCACTTAAGGATAGGCACAACGCAACACGACACACACCAGAGTTACAATATTGCACAACACAACTGTTCCTAATAGTCATAATTCATTGTACGAGACATCGAATCGGACTCTATATATTGGAATGGTAGATTTAACAATAAATATTTCACCTCTTTTCAGTAACTGCACCTATTGCAAGAAGCGACGAATCAAAGGCCCAATAAAAACTATGGCCGTCGTAAGAAAAAATCGAAATCATTACGTTTCACACCACTAGTAGAAGCAATGAAATTGGATTTAGCAGTACCAAAATAAACAGATCATGAAATGATGCTCATTTTATTATAATCATGGGGTCACAAGACTTAATAGTTCTTAGCTTGCAAATTAGGTAAACCTCCGTGAGCGTTATTAAGCCTACGATTCGCTCTACCTAGCTTTCTCAAATCACCCTCTATCTAGACAGGATTATCATGAAATCCAAGACCATAATAACCACCATTAGTCCTACAATACATAGTGATAATATTTTATAACATTCAGACCTTTGCCATACCTTTCTCATCTTCTTCGCCATTCCGCAATACTAAGCTTAGTCAGCATCATAGTTAGTAATCTTAGTAATTTGTGTGGCTCAAAAGGACTCTGTGACACAAAAACCGGCCCATTTAGCCGGCCACACTTCCATTAGCGTATAAGGAAGAACAAGGTATTGTATAAAAGGTTCGACCGAAGCAGGTTCACCAAGAAATGGTATATAAGACAGGGTCCACGCATCCTTGAACAACCACACAGTGGTATCTCACACAATTACAAAGGCTATGCTTGGAAGGCAGTCACTGGTGATTGTGTTCGTTGCCATCTTTATCACGTTGATATTCTCACAGGCGTCCAGACTACTTAGCATAGTGCCAACCCGATTCGCAAAGAGCGCATCCACCCAGACGGCATCAACATCAGCAGGTTCATATTCCTCGAAGATGACAAACTCATTATTCAACTCTTCAAAACCCAAGACACCGGTGTTCTTCTTTTCCCACGGAGGACCATCGTTCATGTACCCTGACGACGACTTTGGCGATTATGGGGCGTACCAGGTTGTCTCGAAGGTTGGGCGTTACATCAAGGATATCATCAAGCCGCAGTTTGTGATTGTTGTGAGTGCTCATTGGGAGGGCTCCAACGGTATTGAAGTTGGTGTTCCAGGAACAGTGTTTGGACAGGAGAAAGACGAGAACGAGCTTATCTACGACTTCTATGGGTTCCCTGACCACATGTACAAAGAAGAGTTCCATACGCGTGGGTCTGTTGAACTTGCCGAGGACATTCGGGACTCATTGCAGAATAGTGATGTTAAGGCCAGTATCGTAAATAGAGGAATCGACCATGGTGTGTGGGTACCTTTCAAGGTTGCGTTCTCTACAAACAAGGAAGCCGGCGAGTTTTGGGATCTTGATGTTCCTCTTGTTCAGGTATCGCTTAAGAAAACAGACGATTTCGAGATCCACAGACAACTGGGACAAACCCTTTCGAAGTACCGTGAGCTTGGGGGCGTGGTGATCTGCTCTGGGATGTCCGTTCACAACCTTCGAGACCTTGGTATTGCGCTACATGCAGGTAAAACGATGCCATACGCCGACCCTTTCAACTCTCTCTTAGGCGAAGTGATGAAGAAAACCGGTGATGCTCGATTCAGCGCACTTGAGTCTCTTAAGACGGAACACTCAACACTGCTGAGAAAGGCTCATCCAACTCTGGAACACCTAATGCCTATTGTAGTTGCCGCAGGAGCTGCAAACGATGAACCCGCAAAAGAGCTCTATGTCAGCTCAATGTTGTCGTTGGGCTGGGGACTCTACCAGCTCGGTGACTATAGTGAAGCTGACCTTAAGCTCTGAAGCATGTTATTCGCACGTATCGAGTGCTATAGATCTTGTGAATATACGACTAATATAGGATACAAAGAGTGATAAATAAAGCGTTTCAATAAATAGGGAGCATCCCATAAGGACACAATAAATAAAGCGATTACACAAAGTAAGCAAGTCCCAGAGGGGCAAGCGTACAAAGTAACAGCGTGTATAGTCACAATCCCAATAGATTCTTCATCTCTGCCTCGATTTGTGTCTTGTCGAGTCCTTCAAGGCTCTTTTTCACTTCCTTTCCCTTTTCGAATCTCACAAACACCGTAGGTTTCGCAACACTCGCTTCACGCACCAAGATCGGTAACTCTGGGTTGCTCTTTGCTAGCACAGGGTATGCTCCTACAATGAAAGATCTGGTTCTTGTGTTAGTATCGCTGACAAAACCTGTGATATGGCTGGGTCCCGTGTAATCGGACCGGCGGCACATAGTGCCCCACAGAGTTCTATACTCACCTCAGAGCATTTGAAGACTCTGCTCTCTGTGACAGGTGGAATCTAATTTCCTTGATAGCGCTTCCAACCACGTATTTGGACATCTTTGTGGATGTAGAAGACAACGTCGAGTTGATGGTTGGGCGTGTTCATGGTTGATTGGCTAGGGATTTGTTGAAGAAGTGTTTGTGGGGGGTTGGGCGGTGCCCTTGGGAAAATGGCAGACGTAGGGGCACACACTTGTAAGCTATACCTATGAACCTCTCTCTCTCTCTCTGCTAGGAATATCTGTTAGTATGATACTTTCTCTTGCATATATATATATTTATTATGCCTGGATAATACAGGAGTATATGATAAGAAGAGTTCAATGACTGTTTGTGTATCTGCGTTATGCCATTTTTTGTGTCCACAACGTTTGCTAAAATATGTGCGTGTATGAGCGTATCTCTCTTATAATGGCTATTTGTGGTTATGTACGTTTGGATATATCGCTATGTTTATCTAATGAATATGATTGTAAAATCTGTCTCTTTTTGAATACATACATACATGCATATATATGTTTATACATCTGTGTGAAGTGAGATACTCATAGGTGTATTCCGCATAATTCAAATGCATATTCTGTTGCTCTGTATCCAGATCCATCACAAAACTATCCATCATTTCGTTTAAGTCTTTCTATTTCTATTCTAGTAAGTTTCTTGCCTAACTGCATACGCTTATCGACTCTTTCAGATCTGTTTTATGTACACCGATTTGCTGCATGCAGTTTCCTACCACCTTTATCCACGTCCGTACTTGTTACATATTTACGTCCCTGCTACTCGTTCATGAATACATACTTAACTCTGTATGCTCACCTATAAGTATTAAAGTATATACACTATCATATTCTATAATAGGCGGCATTTAAGATGATCACGGAGTAGCAAAGCTGCGTACCTCCAAGTATACGCAGCTAGAACATCAATTCACCACACAGCACTATAGTAGCCATAGGGAATACACGCATTGAGAATACGTGCTATAGCGCCTTCACCACTGGTCCAAAGATAAATTTTAACTTATTCCCATATACTCACACTATATTACAGCCGTCGATGACGACTTGTCGCCGAATCATCTATGCAACCGACAGCTTCGCTCAAAAACCAAAAAAAGCCCATTTCCCAACCTCTTCTACTCTCTTCACACGCAAAAGACTTTTAATATGATGGATGCCTCGATTGGTTACACAATCGGTGGCCATAGAACACGAATGAGTCGCCCAAAGCAGTAATAATGGTGTCCAGGTGTGACATAAGAATAACTACGCACCGCTCCGGT
The DNA here is from genome assembly GCA_030585085.1 of Petasospora xishuangbannaensis. Lineage (NCBI taxonomy): Eukaryota > Fungi > Ascomycota > Saccharomycetes > Phaffomycetales > Wickerhamomycetaceae > Petasospora > Petasospora xishuangbannaensis. Next base: position 62,647 of record JAJMBV010000027.1, on the reverse strand, counting down.
TATGCGATAGATGACGAAAAATACATGGGAGGCAACAAGACACAATAAGGAACAATCCATAGAAAAGGAAAGTGCCACCACGAGGTATTGCAGTGACTTCTTTGTACTTGGTACCCTCGGAGATTTGGTGTCTGTTTGACTCTGAACGTGAATTGTGCCACTTTTGCTGCTTGATTTTGTACCTGCCCCCTGTGCCTGTTTCCACTTGTGGCGCGTGGCGTTGTGTGCTTCCACGGCTTTCAGTGAACCAATAGTCGAACGAACGCTGTACTTCTGATAGTGGTCACGGTGGTTTCCTATATATATAGATCTTATTGAGCTGTATTTTTTTCTCCTTTTTTTCTTTTGCTTTTTTCTTTTGTGTTGTGTGCCCTTTGACATAAACGTTTTGTGCCTTTTGTTCTGTTTGTTCTTTTTGATTCTCTGCTTGTTCTCTTTGGAAGAGAGCCTATCCTCCTTACTCTCTACACTCCCATACACTAAACATATATATCACGACAATGGATGCTACCCAAGAGCTTGAGAACATTGGTGAAGACTTCTCCGTGTCTCTAGCGGACTTGACTTTCAACTCAAGGCCTATTATCACTACCTTGACGATGATTGCTCAGGAGAATATCAACGCTGCACCGTACATCACCAAAGCTGTAGAAAAGAGAATCGAGAAAGTGAGTAGCCCCTTTCTATCTTTTTCTTGTGTGCCACATAAATATCACTATGACTTAAGCTTTTACTAACACCTTTCCAGGCCATTCCATCGCACAAGCTATTTGCATTCTATTTGCTAGACTCCATTTCCAAGAACGTCGGAAGTCCTTACACTCTGCTTTTTGGACAGAAGCTCTTCCAAACCTACACACAGGCATATCTTCTTGTGGATGACCCCACGAGGAACAAACTCATTGATCTTTTCAAAACATGGAAAACTGCAAACACTTCGAGTGGGCTTCCACTTTTCCCTGAGGAACCAATAAACAAAATTGAAAACTTCCTTATTAAGGCTTCCAGCATTTACAAAACACAAACCGCACAGCAACAGATTCGGATGCCAACTCCCCAACAGTTTGTACCTCTGCCGCAACACAGAATTCCTACTCCACTGATGCCACAACTACCTCCTCAGACAATTCCACCGGTATCTTCATCACAGCTTTTGATGCCAACCATTGAGAGACTCTTATACCTGACAGTTCAAAGACAGGCACATTCCCCAGGAGACGATAAGATTGGGCAGAAGCTTGCCATGATCAACCAACTGAAGGCCCTAATTCTAGCCGAACAGATCCCACCACATGCTGTGGCTGCTACTCAGGCCCAGCTTGATGATATGACAAAGCAGGAAGAAGATATGCTTAGAAACACTCCACCAGTAAGATCTCCTCCTAGTAGAACACAACCTCTTGCACACCCAGTTCCGAACTTGGTTAATATCTTGCAGAGTGTCCGATCTCCTAGCCCACAACCAACACAGGCCTCTTCTAAGCAGCCACCAACAGTGGCTAGTAAACCACTTGACCTAGGATCTCTGAACAGTATCCTCAACATCAAATCCCCTGGCATAAAGACCCCAACACCTGCACCTCAACCGACGCTAACAGCCCAGACAAACGTTTCGTCACTTCTTGCCCATCTAACAAAATCTGGTATCTTGAAACCAAAGTCTGAATCACCGACTCAGCAAATCCCTTCAACGTCACTCCTAAGTTCCATTTTTGCTAAATCTATAATACCTTCCTCCGCTGGAAAGAATTCCGACTCAACACCAGAAGGCTCTAATAACTCTGCTGAACAACTCTCCAAGTATGATATTACTTCAAAGTTTCTTACATTTGATCCTTCAGAGACTTATATTGCATTGCTTATTGCGGCCAAGCCTAACAAGTGTGGTACTTGTGGTAAGCGTTTTTCGAACACTCCCGATGGTCAGACAAAAAACAGTGCCCATTTGGACTGGCACTTCCGTGTGAATAAGAAACTGAGGGACGGCCAAGGTGCAATGTCCCGCAACTGGTTTCTTGATGACGTACAATTTGTGCAGTTTAGAGATGCAGAAGTTATTGGTGCAACTGGCGATGTCACCACCAAGAGTTTAAAAAAGGTAGAGAAGAAAGAACGAAAATATGTCGTTGTTCCGGCTGAGGAGGAGAACATGACCTGTGTTTGCGGCGTCTGCAAAGAAACTATGAAAGCCAAGTTTGACGATGAACTCGGTGAGTGGATCTGGGAAGGAGCCCTGAGAAAGAACGGTAAGATCTTCCATGAAACTTGCTTCACGGAGACACAAAAGAGTACATCCTTGAGCGGACTGCTGTCCTTTAATAAAAGAGCCAGAGACGAGCCAAAGCTGGATTTGGGGAGATTAAATGAACTTGTGAAGAGTGCAAAGTTGATTGACGCCGCAAAAGCTAGAACAGAAATGAGTTCCTGATTCCTTTTATGCAAGCATTTCTCCAATATTTCTTTTACTGGTTTGCAATCGATGCAGTTGATAAAGCCAAAAAAGAATTCAAAAATATTACGTAGTTAACTAAATGGTTATTGAATGTATTAAAATCGTCAAAACAAATTGTAGTGGCCAATATAAAAGTACAAATAGTACAAAGGATTCAAGTTGACGACGAAAAAGTGTATGCAGAGGTTCATTATAAGACATATTAAAACGGGGAAAGAATCGAAGGGTTTCACTTCTTTTTTTTTCATTCGTGCAATTCATGATATGGATGAATAGTAGATAAGCATATATCATTCTTGTGGAATGAGATGTGCGTATACAGATGAGGTATGTTCAGTTAGTTAATTGTGAATTAGCAAAATACTCCAAGACAGACTCATAACAGAATACAAATTGATCCAAGCTCTGCACCATAGATATTCTCTGTTTACGTAGCTGTTGGACAGTGTAGTAGATAATGTCTTCCTCAGTTCTCCATAAATCAAAACCTATGGTATCAAGAAGTGGAGCGTTAGACAACTTTGTAAGTCCGGCGTTTCTGAAAGCTTCCAAAATGAGGTCAATAGTGATAAAGACACCAGTTCTTCCACACCCAGCTGAACAATGGACAACTAGTGGGATCTTAGAATCAGTAACAAATTGTTCCTTGACATGCATCAAGTCCAACAGCTCTGAGTGTTTCACTACACCGGAGTCTGGCCAACACTTGAGATGGAGTTGGTGGACAATGCGTTTCTTTCCACGTTTTGTCAGCTCAATAGTGCGAACCGTTAAATTGTCAATGCCTTGGAAATTGTCTTCTTCACTAAGAAGATGTACCAGTGTGCTTTCTTGCCAGTATACATCAGACTTTCTCATGGCGTGCTCGTTAAGGTTAGTCAAGGAGATGATTACCTCAACGTTGTTATGCCAGACCACCTTCCAGAAATCGTTAATAGTGGATGGCAAGGGAGCTTGTGTCGCAATATACCTGGCATCACGATTCACTTGGGGCACTGACAGAAAGTTGGCGTTAAAGTAGTCATCCATGCGTTTAGATGATATAGTAGACGAAGGATTTCCGGAGCTTGGAGAGATTGAATTGTTTCTGATGTATAGTTGCCCACCACCGCTAAGGGTTGGAGTAGATGCGGCACTTATTGGAGATGGAACAAGTTTGACACGAGAGTGCTCATATGGGAGGATATTTGGGTATCTGTTCTTGAAGCCATATTCTGAGCCGTTGAGCATGATGCTTTCACCAGGAGAACTTGTAGAATTTGGAGAGCATTTGGACGTGCTGGAGATGGAGGAGGTTCTTCTCTGAACAGAAGCACCAATGCGAGCATTTTCCATATTTTCGATATTCATGAAGTTAGCGATGACAGCTTTGACAGCATCGGAATTAGAGTAGCGTTGGAGCCAGACTGGTAATTCATTAGGGACTTTGAATGCCGGGGGGTTTAAAGTAGTTCCCCTTGTATCTGGAAAGGCGGTACTGTTTTTCAAAGCTAAGACGAATGAAGAGGCTGGATCTGAAGAAGGAAGAACAAAGTTGCAAAAGCTTGAGGAGTTACAGGAGTTGTTCGTGTTTGACATCTGCGAGACCGAAGCTTTAAATTTTGAATAATCAATGAGCGAGTCAGGGGAAGAAGGGCCATCGGAGGCCTCAAACATAGCAAAGCCGCCATCTACTACATAGAGTGATATGGACTTGTCGTACTCGTCCATAACTTCACGGAACTTCTTGATGATCTGAGACAAGTGTAGAGAGCAGTGCTGGATATCGGATGTGGAGTCATAAAATATAACTTTGAGGTCTTTCTCGCCCTCAAGCTTCGACTGAAGCGTCTTCTGCTGGAACTCATCCATAGTCTTGAAGATGTTACTCAAATGGAACGATGAGCGTTTCAAAAGGGTAGTTGGAACACATATGCTGAGTGCGTTCTTCACACGAGATGTACTGTACTGGTTAAACGGTCTAAGGTCTAGAATAACCACGTCTATCGGCCCGGTGTCGCACTGAGGGTAGGCTACCGAGGTGAACTGAAGAGGTGTTGAAATGGACGAGATGTTCATCCCCGAGCAGTCAATGAACTTGCTGTTGGCACTGGAAGCCGCACTGAGGTAGTATTGAGGCAGCTTGGCCATTGCCCGTTGTAAGTCGCGTGAGTTGAAAGGGCTAACAGGCGGGCTCACTGTGATTTTAATCTGAGGGACAATCTGAGACACAGTAGCGGGATCTTGTGGGCAAGTTTCAGGATGTATTTGCTGGTAGCTCATAGGCTTCTTTGTTTTCACAACGGCGGTATTCGGCAGTTGACAGCCACCAGAACAAGCGGCAGTTGTATTAGCAGGCAGAGACTTAGCAGAGCCATTAGAAGACGAAGAAGCAACTGAGCCAGTCGATCCAAAGGCCGAAGAGCCGGCAGAGAATGAGAAACCGGATCCTGGGGCGATTCCAGGACTCTGTTTCAAGCGAGGGCTGTTAGGCACGGGCGATGTTGAGCTGCTCTTCTCAAAGGCAAAGTAGCTGTGGTCGGAGGCGACACACGGCGACGATTCCGTAGAAGCCATCGGCGTGAGTTTTCCAAGAAAGGGCCAATCAGGTCCGTGAGAGTGTTTTGGTGGCCTGGGTGGCCTTGTTGTAGGAAGCGGGCTGTGGGCGATGGGCTTAACGGTACGGTACGGTCCACCAGAGGGCCAGTGGGTTACTCCTAGTGGTACAGCGGCACTGTTGAGATTGGAAATTTATGACTTCAGGATTGCAGTCGATGAGAAAGCCGGGCTATCTTGGCGTGTAGGATGGTGTTCGAAGTTCTACTTGTATTATTGTTAGTGTTGAGAATAGCCGCCCTGATGGCTATATGTGGGAAGAGTGGCGGGAGATGAGGCGGCGGAGGGAGAGGGAGAGGCAAAGGCACAGGAAGAAGAACAGAGAGAAGAAGAAGAAGAAGAAGGAGAACAAGAAGCAGAACAAGAAGAAGAGCAGAACACAAAACTACAGCAGACACACGGAGCGGACGAAGAGCGATAGCAGTGGCTTGAGGTTTGGGGGTTTGGAGGTTTGGCAGAAGGGAGGACGGCAAGAGAGACGATGTTATACTAAAAAGGCAGCATCGAAAGCCCAGAAACGAGCGACCCGCGAGCGACGCACACAACCACAACCACAACCACAACGACAGCCACAACCGAACAAGGCGGTGCGAGGTTTGTGAGGGTCACACAGTTTACGTACCTTCTACGCACATACGCGCGAGGCCAGCGTGCGTAGCGAGTGCTGCGTAGTTTGCGGGCCTGGGTTTTCCCCTACCGCTTTGCTGCTTACGAGCAGCTGCCTAGCCAGTGCTGTGCGTAGGCCTGGAACAGGGGAAGGCGGCGGGTGGCGGGCACGCACGCACGGTTTGGCGCGGGTGGGGGGGTGAGCGACTTGTGGGAAGGCGGGCGGGCGATAGACGGTTTCACACACCGGGAGTGCGGAGGCTATTATTGGGGTTTATTATTGGTGTCTGTTATTGGTGGCTACTCCTGCTGCTTATTATTGGGTGTTATTATCGGTGTTATTATCGGGTCTCATTGTTGTGCTTATTATTGTTGCTTATTATTGGCGCTGTTATCGAGGCGATATTATTGGCGCCCGAGAGTACGCGACCCCATAGTACGGGCCCACGATTGTACGGTTTGCTATGTGTACGTGCGGCGTGGCGTGCGGAAGGTTCTAGAACTCCAGCGCAGGGGCCCAGCCGGGACACCATGGAGAAGAAGGAACAAGGGAAGCAGGAACAAGGAAGCACGAGGGGCCAGGCGGGACCAGGAGCACGGGTAACAAGGAGCTATAAACCACGTTACGGCCCACGGCTGATGGGCATAACAGTAGGTCCAAACAGAGCGGTGGGCAGGCCGGCACGCTTACCCCGGGTGGCGCCCGGCGGTGAGGAACCGAGTACGGGGATGCCTACGACGGTCGGCGGATGTACGAGCGAAAGCACCGGCGGCTATGGCGAAAGCGTGCGTGGGGACCTGGGCACGCACAGTGGTAAAGCCGGGGCAGCTGTCAAAAGCGACAGTGAAGCGTTTGGTGGACTGACGGGAGACACCCGGACACCACACACATACTCGTTGCTGCAGCGGTACATAGTAGCGGGGGGATAGAGACAGGTATAGACGTGGAGATACACGTATGAGTAGAGACATACACAGACAGAGACAGAGACAGAGACAGAGACACAGACAGAGACACAGACAGAGACAGAGACAGAGACAGAGACAGAGACAGAGACAGAGACAGAGACACATACAATAACAAACAATAACAAACAATAACAAACAATAACAATCAATAACAATCAATAACAATCAATAACAATCAATAACAAACAATAACAAACATATATGTAAGCTTACCTTACAAATAAACACTCCTGCATGGGACAACGGGTACACCCAGCCGTTGATATCGCCCTTAGGGACACACGTCGCTACTGCAAACAGAGATCTACGCGGTGCATGGGTTGCACATGCGAGCTAACGAGCGAACATACAACGGGTGATAGGATGAGGTACCCCAGCGCAGAACACCGCGAGAAGCTAAGCTATGCGTAGGTGTCCCGTGAGTGCCTTGTGGGTAACCTGGGCATCCTAATACTTTCCAGAATGCACCCAGAACATCCGAAGAATCCATGGGTACGGTCCGTAGCCTCAGTACAGTGGATATTTATAGATGTTTATAGCCACGCGTGTATGCATACAGACACGCTATACCCAAACACCCACACAGAGATTATACATCCAACTGTATGGGCCCAGTGGCTAGAGATCGTAAAACCACAACGGTCAACAAATATGTCATAGCATATGTTTATAAATAGGCACACCTACACACAGTTCGCCCGATACAGTTGTAACGCTAAAATAGAACCGCCAAAATAGAACCGCCTTTCTCTCCTAAACACATGCAATTCCCACCCTCGCCAGTAAAGGCACTTCCGCATATCTTCCGATCCTCCAGCTACCCGTTAGAACTACCTAGACACTCTCGCATGTCCTCTGGCGTACTACTTTACCTTATCCCCATCCCTACACTCATCTCCACTCCACTCTAATGTGCCTTAATATGTACCAGCATGCACGTGACACTCACACGACCTTCTGCAACATCCACCACACGGCCGTCCCCAGTCCTTCTCCGAACCACCCGTAGATTCTCGATTGTGCCATCACAATTGTGCCACAGCCCATCCGCTCGGTTCCACCACTCTTCTGTGCCTTTGATCACTTCCACTCGCCAGAAATTCCTTCACTTCCGTCACTAATACAGCATGCAGCAACAATGACAGCATGTCTTTCTTGTTGCCAGACGTCACGTGCGCACAGCCGACATGACGTAGCGCACGTCGCGCCGGGCCAAAGCGGTGACGGTACTCTCGAGCCAAAATTAGAACGTTACCCCTAATCGGGTTAACACTTCCGTTGTCACGGTTTACGAACCTTCATCGAATACATCGATCTCTAAGCTACGATACAAATCTGTTCCCATTGCCAAATGCTGAACTTGTGGTTCCTTACCGTCTTTTTTGCGGCACCTACAAACCTCAAGCCTATCATCCAGACTGTTTTCCAACAGTGAAGTTTTAGTATCAACATCAACCCGCTCATTTCCGACATACCCAGTCCAAGAAAGTCTTCATCTCTTCGGCTTGCTGAGGCAGCCTGGCCATCTGTTTTTGATCCAGGAACCATTTGTAGATTTTTGAACGGAATTGCAACCGCAAACCTTTGGGTAAACACGTTTGTTCACGTAGGCCCTAGGAAACTGAGCTTTAGTTCAAGCATCTCTATGTAATGCACCCAGCTAAATTCATCTTGGAGCATAATAGCTCAGTGGCAGAGAGTCAGGTTCGGTGACAGACTTTATTGCAGAATATTGCGGAACCGGCTCTTGCTGTGGTTGTTTGGAGGGCGCTGAATACAGAGATCCCTGTTCTACGAACCGTAGATGCCATAGTCTCGGCCCCATTGTGCGACCTAACGGGTAGAAGTTGCTACGCTCAGGTGGTATTTTCGACTCTTTTGCAGCTTTAACGATCTCGAACCCTCTAGTGCTTCTTCAAATGTTTGAATGGGATGCAGGAGAGGTGGGAACACCATCACGAGCGAGATGCCAATGCGAGGGAATACTCTTTGTTAGGTAGAGCCTAATTCCGTTCCAGAAACTCCAGAATTCTTTTCAATCTAGGTGGATGGTAGGTGTGTTGATCTTGCACCGTCTCTAATATGCCGTCTTGCATCCGCAATGCGGTTGTAAATATCTTGTTGAGTTGCAATTGAAGTAGTGTTTTCGTAAATATATGTTCTGATATCCTTAGAAAGGACCCCTGCGTATACCATGCTCGTAATTTGAGATATTTGTTCTTCCGAGAGTTTTCGATGAACCGGATAAGATGAGAGGTGTTGCTTGGTCCATGGTTATGCGACGAGAACCTCGGGCCAGAACGATGCCCCAAGGTCCTAATTGTTTTATCTAAGGATTCCTTGGCCAAGACGGAGAATTCACAATCAGTTCGTCGAGTAGTTGTCTTTCGACGTCGTTCTTTCAATGCACTAATATGTTTAAAACGTCGATCACAGAAGTATGTAATCATGTGCTTACGAGACTTCTCTTTCGTTGACCTTCCAGTTATAAATGCGTAGCCTCTTGAAGCAGACCAGAGATTGATCGCTTTGAAAAGAGCGGTAGGAGACTCATATTCACCTTCAGGCGGAAAGCAGCCATTTGGGAATCCATCATTTCGATTTCTAGTTGAATCCATTGGTAAGTAAAGGGCATAAAATCCTAAACCACACATTTCTGATACAAACAAAACCTTGTGTGATAACAATACTCCGCGGACAAAAAAGTATCGGTCTTCCCAATCGGGTTAAGACCAATCAATACTTTTTAGTGCGGCGGTGTGCCCGTGTCTATTTTGGAGTCATAAAGACAGTTTCCAGGGATTAGAAATAGCAGCTTAAGTTAAAGACAGATAATTAACGGTAAATGTGAACATGATCATCCAGTGATCTGTCCGAACTGAAACGGTGTTCTAGGAAGTCCAAACGTAACAGCGATCCTAGACATATTTGCAAAAAGCACAAAGAGTCAAAAAAAAAAAACATCATATATTAGGCTATTAAAAGAGAAGTTATGCTTCAAGGCAAAGTGCGATATTGGTATGCAAGCAAGGCAAGAGGGGGCATGATGTGAGCTCTGGAGAATAGAGGAAGGGTTGCATAAGAATGGTGGAAATATAGAAGCCATACCAAACGTAACGAGTTATAACGTGCACCAGGGGACAAAAAAGCAGATAAGGAATACCTTAGCTAAGAAATCAGACAAAACTCCCATTAAGGACCATCACCATAACCCAAAAGATGATGAGTCTAAATGGTTCGCCTCAATATCACCTTTAAGTACTTAGGACTAGATATTGCGTACAAGAGTGGTTTTAGAACTATCAAAATCAGTTAGAGGATCTCCATAATGTTCTCTTAATGTCTTCAGAAGTATCAAGTTTCTTCATAACTTTCAAAATGTCTTGGAGCACTTTATTGGTGGAATCGGAGGTCCTCTTTTGAGCAAGGGCATCACTTCTGAGAGCTTCAAGTGCACTGTCGATGGTGCCAAGTTTCACTTCCATGGCATCAAGTCTTATATTAAGTAAACTCTCGATGGCACCCAGCTTTTTGTTGATTAGATCCTTGATACTATCCAGCATTTTGTTGCTGGTGGGGTCTTGCTTTGTTACAATTGAGGTAGTGTTATTTTGGCGCACATACGTTCTGATATCCCTGAGAGATACACCTGCCTTTGCCAGACTTGTATTCTGAAATATGTGCTCTTCTGAGAAGTCTCCATTAACTGGAGGAGAAGAAGTGTTTTGATTTGGTTCGTGATTATGGGAAGAAAAGCGCTCGTCAGAACGATGCCGCAAGGTCCAAGTTCTCTTATCTAAGGATTCCTTAGCCAATACAGAGAATTCACAACCTGTTCCTCGAGCAGCTGTCTTTCGTTGCCGCTCTCTCAAGATATTGGTGTGTCTACCATGTCGATCACAGAAGTATGTGATCGTGTGTCTGCCAGACTTCTCTTTCGTTGACCTTCCAGTTGTAAACCCGTAGCCTCTCGGGGCTGCCCAGAGATTGATCGCTTTGAAAAGAGCATCACGAGATTCATATTCACCTTCAGGGGGCAAGCAGTCGTTTGGAAACCCGTCATTTCGATTTCTATTTGAATCCATTGGCAGCTATTGTACGGGAAGACTTGAATAAGCTAAAGGGTCTCAACCTGATTAGGAAGAGCGACAGGTACCCGTTTACTTTTAGTGCCGCGGGTACCCGTGGGCATATTGAGCCAATCTCAAATGTTATGTAATGATCACGTAAGATATCCAAGGTTGCCGAGGCAACAGCGCGCCAAATGGAGAAACCCACAAAGACGACGGTTGTAAACAAAAAGGCACGCACATTGTCAACACACAGCGACAGAGAAACACATAGACACATAACTTTCTGGAGACGGAGAAGAACCACGGATACGAACATATTGGTATAGATACAAGTGATAAAGACCATCCCTGGCTAACATTCCTTAACCTTCTTCATTATTACCGTAACATCTACTGCATTCCTATAATCAACTGGGCACAGTCTTCCCCTGTCACAGCTTTTGTAAATCCCCATTCAAAACAATCCTGCTTCTGCAAAATGCCATTTGTGGACGAGAATGAAGTTGACTTGTCCACATTAACAAACATTCGCCTCAACAACAGAAGAGCCAAGCAGAGGTTGCTCGGTGAGCTTTTCGGTGAATCCGGCCATCCCAAAACAGATTTGGATACCGTTGATCTTCTACAAAGTTCGATTAATAACGAACTTACTGGACGCCCCAGTAAGAAAAACGGATCAAAAGGAAATACATTCGATGACTATTCTTCTGAAGACTCTCAATCAAAGATCCATCGACTTGTTGGTGCTCAACCAAAACATGATTTCGATACAAGTTTGCTAGATGCTGATAACTTGAGGTACTTGAACCAAGACTCTTTTCAGAGAGATGCAAAACTCAATAAGAACAAGCGCGAGAGATTCCTTCGAACTGTCGTTTCTCCTTCAACTGAGTCACGAAGAAGATCGAGCCTAATCGACAAGAGTTCAATCAAACCCAACCCTTTGAGTTTCAACACTAAAAGTGTTCCAGAGGTGAAATCATCCATAACTTCTAAAGCTACAAAACAGCAATCGAATACCACCCCAATCAGCCCACAAAAAGCAGATGCTAGTAACTTTGATCATCTTATCAAGAAGTATAACCTAAAGAAGGAGACCGAATATGCTTTGGAGAATAGTGCTTCCATCTCCGCGTACGAGCTTAAGAATCTTCGAAATCAGGTGAAAGAAATGAAAAGTCAGCTTGAGTTCTATGAGAGAGAAATTGCAAACTCTAAGTCATCAATGTACAGAAATGAAGAATTGTCCCAGAAGAATCTTGCAATGGCTTCTCAGATTAAGAATCTGAATAAGTTCATCGATTTCATGGATGAGAGCATAAATGATGTGTACGTCAAATGGAAAGCTGACAAAGAAGAGAAAGAGAGGCTTCAGAATTTAGTCTATACCATGAAGAGGCTACATTTAGACAGCCCTACAAAGCAACCGAAGAAAAAGAAGCCGCCAGTTGCCATCAGACCCTTAACAATAAGGCGAGACGATTTAGAAAACACCGAACAACTCCTCAACTTGGACTTTAAGTAATTATTATAAGCTTACATATAGTTGTTAATGGTATCTAAATATAGAGATGCATCAGCTTGCTAGTGATTGAACTTAGGAACAAATTTCAAATTGAACTCAATCTCTCCGGGGCCAATCATGATTCTATGCTGGATTCTTCCGTGAGGTACGGCAGCAGCATGGAATTTATTTTGTCCATCAGCCGAAATAATTCCTGTTTCTTCGTCAAATTCAAACTCATAAGGAGAAACGTAGTGAGCACAAGTAAATCCACCTTCGTGTATAGTACAGTATCCAGCAGATGACTTGAGATTTACGGATCCAGTTTCAAGTTGAATAAGTGAGAATCCAGCACAAGAACCAGAGACATACCAATGCCCATTTCTAATAAGACAGCCCTCCTGAGAACTAAGTCTTATATACCCTTTTGTAGAAGGATTAGTTGGGTTAGGATCTGGCGTTGGCTGAATTGGAGTAGCACCCGGTGGAACTTTTGGAGGGAAGCGAATGCCTTCCGAGCGGCATCGTGAGGATGCAATGCTATCGATTGGTAAATAATTACCATCAACGAGGGAGCCTTTAAGATGATGGAAGTACCAAACTTCGAGTAAAGCATTGTTTGTATCACAACGGATGTAAGGATCAGCGCCAAACTTTTTACTCAATGCAGAGACAATTTGCGACTTGGTATATGTCGTTTTCTCAGATGGTGTAATGCCTGCCTCTACTAACCAGTCATACGTTGGAAGGCGTTTGAAGAGTTCGACCGACTTATTAAAATAGTCAATGACATTTTCATTGACAGTCATTCCCTTCCCGTAACACGATGGTTTAATAGTCGAGTAGCACGTCCCATGCTTGTTAAACTCATGTTTCCAAAGATATGCGTCGTTTCCTTTGAAATCCTTCCAGTATGTTCGCATATCCTTTAGAAGTTCCGGACTGTGAGACTCCACAATAGAAGCAGGATCCGAAATCTCCATGGAGTTGTCACAGAATTGTTTAAAAGTACCGTCACAGTTATCTGGCCACAATCCATGAAGTGTGAATGAGTCCTTAGGACCTATGGCGGGTCTGTAGTTCCAGAATTGTGTTTGCAACACTACACCACCTGGGTACTCAAAACAGCACAAGTCAACATCCATGTTGGTATGATTATTGCAAGAATACGGCAAGTCTATAGGACAATGTTGGCGAGATCCAAAATCCAACGATAACCGTGACGACGAAGAGGAAGCCACGGCTTTAGCCGCCGAGAAGTTGACAAGTTCAGAGTTTCCTGAGGTTTGAGATAGACCAAAGAGAGAAGACAAACCTACAGTGGCCACAAATATTTCAAATGCTGCACCGAGCCTATCTTTGAATAGACCACTTGTGTTGTTTGATAGTGGTGGCATTATAGAAGAATAGTTATAATGTTGATGCTGACGGCTTTAGTGGACCTTTATCAATGGTATTTTGGGCAAAGGAGATAATGATGTAATCAGAAAACGTAGGCGCTATTGTTAGTGCTAAAGTAGACGATGGAATGAGGGAGTTGTATAGCTCGGCAAACGGTTCAATGATTTTAGCTCAAGCAGATGCTAATTAAAGTTTCTTCAGTTGCGTTTCAGTAGTGTTTAGTTGATTAAATAGCTTCTCAAGTCGAAGTGGTTTGGTTCCTATACTGCTCAGGTAACCGCCGCAATTATTTCCGGATACTCTCCGGCGGGCGGAAGGTTAGTTGCTTCAGAAGATGCTCAGTTACGTCAGAAGATCCGGAAGCACAATATGCTTAGTTGCTTCGAATCCTTCTCAAGTGGATGCAGTTGCTCTTCCAGTTACTATTAGTCAGGTGTTCAGTTGTTTGTCGGTGTTGTGTCTTAGTGATTTCTGTTTGTGGTGTTGTTAACTGCCGAGGAGGGGGTCCTAATAATTGCATTCCTTATCGGTCTGGCTTATCTGAGAAGGAAGATTACATAATATTCGATTACGTAACATTCGATTACGTAAGTTTTTTATTTTTATTTTTTATGAGCATATGGGTCTTTTGTAGTGAAATCTGATTATGTACGACTCCTGACCTCCCCCGCCACCGCGGGCTGCCACTACCATAACTGTCGATGCTTGAACAAGCAGATTGCTAGGACCGAATATTTCATGTTAGGGGGATTACATGTATTAGTTATAGTGAGATCTAGTAAATTCAGAATAGTGGGATTATTGGCTGAATTTCTATGAATTAAACCAAGCATGTCAGACCCTATATAATTAAGTTTGGCAGATACGCACGTCATCCATGTTCCACTTAGTAAATATCCTGCTGAATCCACCGCAATTAAGAATACCGATTTTAAACCGCCTATTGGTAAAGAGACAGGTAATCAGGTATCATTACGTAGGTGGGTGTTATTAGATATACATATGTAGATTACAAAAAATCCCATACCCGAAGAATAAAGAAAGTACACATGACAAACGTATGCATCGATGCACAGGGTGTGGTAGTACGAAGCTGATTTGGGATGAAAACCCGGGAAACTGAAGACATTCCGAAACTCCATTTTTGCGAGCCGCATACCTAATCTATTGTAACTATTATAGCAAGCCATACAGTTGGGGAAATCTGAGTCGGACAAGACACACCCAAATAAGCAAGCAGGTATCGTGCCGCACGCCATAGGTCCGAACATGTCTGGGGGAAAATGTCAACCCGTCGCTAGGCCACCGGCACAATATTACGCCCCGATTAAATAACATCTACCGCGGCTATAAATTACATAAAACGTATTTCACACTCAATATGGAGTTAACAATGCATTTTTTGGGTCCAAAGTGACAGCTTCTAACCCTGGGTACGAGCACGGATGCGCCAATCCAAGTGTGGTTAGGATAACCCCCTAGGGCTGGCTAGTCGCGCATGATGCGGCCATAGGCAGAATTGGCGGTAGGCACTCCTTCTTCCTTAATACCCTTGAAAAAAAACAGCCCAGTGGGGCTTCAGCCATTCTCCTAACACAAGGAGTACTCTATCTATTGCCCAATTTATTTTCTATTTATTGCTGCTTCTGGGTGGCACCTTCATGCCTGTTCCTCCTACATCAGCGATGACGGCCCGGCTATGGCCTCAACCTACAACCCAAGGCGATAGTGATGATATTCTCCAAAATCCGTCAACTATTGTTGTACAGATGGAAATCACTACAGATGCTTCAGGAGGGCTGACACTGCCCTATGATCGTATGCTGATAGCAGTCAACCGGTACTCTGCGTTGGTCGATGCTTTTCAGAAGTTTATGAAAGCCTTAAAGGACACTCGCCCAGTCTTCTTCACATTTTTGGGACAACTCCTCATACAAGATGACAGTGCCTACTCCGTAGGGATCACCAATGGAGATGTTATCAGGGTTTTATTTGCAGAAGCTAGATATGTACCCCCAATGATTCGAAAAATTCCTGAAGGAATGGTGAGGTGTAATGTGCGCACGTGTGGTCACATTTTGAAAGATTCCACAACGGAGCTGGAGATGCACTTCAAAGTCCATCACCAAATCAAAGATCTTTTGCCCTGTAATGATCCAGATTGTCCGTTTATATTTACGTCTGAAAAGGATTTAGAAAATCATCTCCAGGAGCACAATCTGAGTAGTAAGACACTACGAAGAAAACGACAAAAAAAACAAGAGCAAGTATTGCGATCCCAGGGCCTTTGTGTAACTAGCTCGATGGGGTCTAATAAGCTTGAAATCAAGGCAGGAATGCCTCACCAAACTCAAACTCCATATGCGGTGCAACTGCCGAGCTCAATAACGGTGGTGGATGGTTCGTCACAGACTCCAGACACCCTAATGGATCTACCACCGCAAACTCAGACCTTACAAGGAAAAAAGGTAAATATCGAGGTCATGTTCAACAAACATTTTGATCTCCCGGGGAATACCCATGAGTTATTACGTTGCGAAAGTAATAGCAGGAGTTGTTTCACTTTTGATCTTTTCGCAAAGAAGTGTGGGATTCGCAGCTTTGAATGCCTCGATTTCTTTCTGAGTGATAAGAAACTGGATCCATACCTCACGTTCTTACAGAACAGCATAAGCCATGGTGCTAGGATTGAAGTCTACCCTCGTCAGGGCTGTGTGTTCTGTCAATATCCATTGAACCGTCATGCTTCAAATAGGGAAGACGACGGGTCTGGTAATAATAAACCTTCTGCTCGGGGAATTGACAACAACGGCTTAACATTTATTGATCTCTACGTTTGTAGGTTCCGTAACTGTAAGGAGATATTCAGACAGCATGATCAGTATGAGAATCACTTGGCTACTTTCCATCGCAATATTGTCTTTCCATGTATTGTGAAGGGCTGCTCTCTCCTATTCCGAAGACCAGACACTAGAAGGAAACATTTAAGAAAACACATCCGTGATGGTTTTGGCGTAAAGGAGATTCGAGATTCAGGCATTCTTGGAAGCTGTCAAAGAATGGCTTGGCCTGAGGTACAGAACTTTCTTGAAATCGACAACAATTTGGAGGATATTTTTCCTTCTGGTTCTCTAGAACAGGAGACGGCAAATGACAACCAGGTTAAAGTCATAGCCGGGAGCAACGCGGCTTCTGATGACATGATTGTTACAAGTAACAAAGAGGCAACTGAGCACACGGAGAGAAATTTCCAGAATGGTGATAAAGGGTTAAGCGCCAAGGATAACTTTGAAGAAGAGATTAATGACGCTCTATTTGTACCTGAGACTTCAATAACATGCTTGTTTCCTTGTATTTTGACTGGATGCGACCGTACATTTACAAGAGAATGCCGCAGAAATAAACATTGGGCCAGACATCTCCGTTTAGGTGAGGGATTAAATGAGATTATGAAACTTAGAAACCGCTGGAAGGTTATGAAGTTCATCCAACGTCCCTTTCCCTGCTTTGTGAAGGGGTGTAATGCTACTTTTATAAAGAAGGATCACAGAAACAAACATTTCAAGAGACACGTCCGATTCGGCGATGCTTTAAAGGAAACGGAGGGAGGCGGACACCAGCAAGGTTATCAATGTGTTGTAAGAGGCTGTGGCCGTATATTTTCAACCACATCCCTCTTGAACCAACATTACATGACACATATACGAAACGATCAAGGAATACAAGACATCAAGAAATCATGGATTTTTGAAAACAAAGCAATTCGTGCTCCCGTTTCAGAGACACCCGAAAGATACGATCAGGATAATGATTCCTCTGCTCATCTGCCGAGCCCTGTCTCTAGTTCGGATTCTTTAGAGCTAAAGACAAAGACTCCGGAAGGCCCGCGAACTGGATCTCTATCTAGAATGAAAAGTCCTTCTGCTAGATTTCTGATTTCAAGGACTCATGATAATCATGAAACTGTTTCAAGTAGGGATGACAAAAGAGTGATAAAAGAGCATTTGGAGATACAACTGAGGGGTGAGCTTAGACAAGATGAAAGCGAGCAACGTAACCTAAGCTCAATTAATATTGCATATCCATTTTCTGAAACGGAATGTGATCATACATCCGGAGAAAGAAGCAACCTAAGTAAACATTTGAGAGAGCACAAGTCTGATGGTGACACCTCAGAGAGATTGAAGGAAGCAGATAAGTTGTCTCAACTTGCTGCTGTAGTACCGATGATAGCCAAAAATTTGGACTCTTCACCCAATTGTCTACCATTGGGATCAGCCTCTCGTTCTACCGAGAAGTCTAAAACTGAGGTCAAAGAACTCTCTAGCGGGTACGCGATAGACCGCAAAGAGACGCAATCTGGCGGGAAATCGAAAGAGTTATATCATGCAGTTCTTGAAGAGAATAATTCTGTTGAAGATATAGAACAGAATGGGATGGAATTATCTGTAAGCCGTGCTAGTGAAGAGACTGAAATCGAAATCATGCCTACCATCAATCTTCCATCGCTACGCTTTGTGTTTCCAAATGATGACGATGATGAGACTTACCAGAATCGTAAAGACTCAAACAAAGACGGGGAAAATGATCCAGAGCATTCAGAGTCGCTGTCTAAGTTTAATGAACCCAATAATGCGATCTATCAACGAAATTTAAAGGGCATACATAGGAGGTTTGGGAAACAGGATGACAGAGTAAAACGTTATAATGAGTATCCTCTTCCCGGGTATGGATCACCAGAAATTACCGCAGCCACGAGTCGCTTGGATAAGCAGAGTTCCTTTCTGTGCTTTCTATTAGAGGGCAACAACATATTTACTGGAAAAAGCCAAAGAGACTTTCTGATGGCCAAACCTCTTAATCGTAATGAGAGAACAAAGGAAATTGAAGGCCAACCCATGCAGTTGGAATCGTTCAAAGCTTCATTTGCATGCATTATAAAAGACTGTGATTCTATATTCAGGAGAACCTATACTAGAAATCAACATTTAGCGCTACATATCCGCTGCGGTGAGGGCTTAAAGGAGATTAAGGAAAGTAAATACCACTCGAAGGTTATGAAACTTGCTCAACAGCCTTACTCATGTCTTGTAAAGGACTGCACTAAAACTTTTATAAAACAGAGCCACAGAGATAAGCATTCAATTGGACATTTCAAATGCAATGAGAGCGATGGGTGTCAGGAGTTCTGGAATTTGGGCTGGAATGGGCGCTATAAATGTGTTGTGAGTAGCTGCAGGCGTTCCTTTACAACTATGAGAAGCTTGAATCAGCATTTGAAAGCGCATATCCGGGATGGGCGGGGAATTAAAGAAATTAGCGAATCAATTGCGCTTCAGAACGATACTCTGCCTGTTGTCTTACCAAAGACATCGGAAAGTAATGAACGTGACTATCATTATGCGAATTTGTTCTCCAATTCTGTGAATGAATTGGATGTCTTAGAGCCGAATAGGATAGGGGCTCAACAAAGCCGAGAAAAAGAAGATACTATTATGAAACTTCCGCCACTACGCTTTGAATTTCCAAATGATACAGATTCTATGAAGAATCTGGATGATGAAGGGTTAAGTGACAATGATAAGCCTGAGGAAGAGACTAATGACGTTGTATGTGTGACTGAGGCTTCGATTGGTTGTATGTTTCCTTGTATGATGACTGGATGTGACCGTACATTTACAAGAGAATGCCGCAGAAATAAACATTGGGCCAGACATCTCCGTTTAGGTGAGGGATTAAATGAGATTATGAAACTTAGAAACCGCTGGAAGGTTATGAAGTTCATCCAACGTCCCTTTCCCTGCTTTGTGAAGGGGTGTAATGCTACTTTTATAAAGAAGGATCACAGAAACAAACATTTCAAGAGACACGTCCGATTCGGCGATGCTTTAAAGGAAACGGAGGGAGGCGGACACCAGCAAGGTTATCAATGTGTTGTAAGAGGCTGTGGCCGTATATTTTCAACCACATCCCTCTTGAACCAACATTACATGACACATATACGAAACGATCAAGGAATACAAGACATCAAGAAAATATGCATGTTCGAAAACAAGGGTCAACTGTTATTACCTTCTCGAAGGACTCATGAATTGGATATCAAACTTAGAGTTGCCAGGATATTCTTTTAGGCAGGCCGTTTGTTCTTCAGGGTAAATCTAGATGATCTTGAGCGGTATGATAAAGTCAACTCTTCTTGATTATGGCCGAAGACGAATACAATCACTAAGGTGAGTTATTTAGAACTTTTGAATCAAAATTGGTCTATAAATGATACGACTCTTTCAAACTTTATCGTCACCCATCTGAGGTCTTTTCAATGAAAGGCCTCAGGAGGTATTTGGTCCTGTTGATGGGACTGTGTGAAACTCGCTAGTGCTGCATCATAGTTCCACCCACTCTGTTCAGCCAAAAGGAGTGTAAACTGCAGATTGAGTTTTGTCTCTATCATTAACCTTGTGGCAATATCCTTTTGCACTGAACTAAGGTTGCTCGGAAGGGACATTGTAGGGATTGACGTGTTAGATGTTTGTTGAGCCATACTTGTAGATGGCAGAAGTGTAGATTCATCCCACGCGTTATGATTTGCCAATGGCCTAACAATTAGCAAATCACTTGCAATTATGATAGAGTTTCCACTTGGAACAATAACAAACACTCTATCAAAGGACTTTGGAGTCAGTTTTGCGGAACTGGAGTTAGTTGTGCCACTGCGCTTGTGTCCACGGTAACCAGTATCTGTTTGTGGTGCCGCAGTCTCTTGGAATTCACCATGAAACGCGATAATAACGCCGTTGACCTCAGAGTATCTCCATGCTTCCATTGAATACGCAGCTGGATCTGTATCCAGTTTGTGCTTGGTTTTAGGAAGCTGTTGGAAGAGTTTGGCAATTTGTTCTGAACCTCTTCCCAGTCTTTGTTCACGTGTACGCTCAGATGATACTCGTGACAAGTTTCTCGATATAGGTAAGTAATTACCGAAAGCAACGTCAGCTGCTTCTGCATCGTTCGGGACAGAGAGGTCTGCAGAAATGGAGAACTGAGAATCTGATGTATAGAGAGGAAGAAGCTGGGAACGGTCATTATCCCAACATTGGAGGAAGTTAGATATAAACTGCGTAGATACCTGTTGGATCTCAGAATTTTCAAAGAAGAACTGCTTACGAGAAATCGGAAGCTCAAATATTGTTTTCAGTTTGTTTTCGTCTCGAATCACTATACCATCAAGGATAACAAGACGAGGGAAAATCTTTGCAATACTGTTCTTGTACTCTGGGTTTGAACAGATAGGGTTATTAGCGAGCACAAGCTCGCGAAGAGAACGGAATTTGTTTTTCCAAGTTTCAAGAGACCTAAAAGTAGCCAGTCTATTGTTTGAAAGAGCCAGGTTCAGCAAGTTTGGATATGTCTGTGCCAAGGTGGTAATACCGGTGATATCTTGTAGATTGTTGTTACTGAGATTCACAGTCTCAACCTCCAGCTTTTCTTGACCAGCAAGCTTCATCAGGGCAGCAAACATCTTGCTCTGAGTACTGAGTGAAGTAAAAGATCCCTGTAGTTGAAGCTCATGATCCGACGATATGTTTGAGAGGTCAAGCATCTTGACCTGTGCGTTATAGCGGCGGTATAGAAGTCGCTTAATCATCTCGATAGTTTCATTAGTCTGTGCTTGTTGCTGGGATGTGATACGGAGCGCATTTCCAGCAAACCGAACACCGCTCCACTTGACAAGGTTGTCTGCCTCTGCTTTTGTTCGAACCGTTCCAACAATGGCTTCTCCATTAATGGCCGAATTCTGCAGACCAACTCTTGATTTACGAGATAAGAAACTCACGCAATCCTCCATGGATGCCCCTTGCCACCCACGTACCTCGATTGTAATAGAATTGGCCTGTTGATGTTGTGCAGCGGCCTGTGAGAGTTGATGGCCTTGAAGTGCACCTCCACTGTTTCGGTTGTTGGTGCTAGTACCGTAGTTCATCTCATTAAACCCTCCCCGACGGTTGTTACCTCGATATCCTGACATCATGATTGATCAATAGCTTTAGAATAACCACGAGCGGTGCTTACACGAGAATAGAGGCTCGCGATCATGAGTATCAATCATCATCATCGCTTTTTTTCTGGTTCTCGGGAAGGGCCTGTCATGACTGGACGTGACAGTAAAACACCCAGACACCATAAAGCCTTTTCGAATATGAATAGTAGCTGGTATTTTCGGTGTATTTCTAGAAGAAAAATAGTTTAAGAAAAAAGATGTGTTCCTTGGTACTCATAGTGGAAGGGTACGACTGGCTCTTTGTTTGAGCGTTTCTCATGAAAACAGTGACACCTGTATTTAAGTGATATCTATGAAGAAGGTGCAAGAGGGCAGCTTTATGAGAAAGAGAATCCCAATGTTAGAATTGCATTGTGCTTGGTGCGGTTTATGCAGAAGACTTCAAGATGGCGGACAAGCTCAGTAATGCATTATTCCTCTTGCTGATTGATGTTCTGGAATAGCATAAAACGCCGTTTGAATAGATTACTTGAAAGGACCAACTAGAGCCCAAGCCTGGCAGGTATGATTATCCAGACAGCAAAGAGTAGGTAATCGGAAACGTTGCGGGTGTTACCAAGAAAACTGGTTGACAGCACCTGCGAACGTTAATATATTTTATTTCACGAGAAGCCGAGTGCGAAGCTCTGGAACACTGTACAAGCACTCTTTCTTTGCTTCATTCAATGTTAATTCTGAAGTAAAAGTCTTGGGTAGTGCTATTTAAGACGCGGTACTATCGTACTGCATATAGACCCAACTGCAGGTAATTGCTTTCAAGCGATACGTTTGGTGAGAAGCAAAAAGGACGATAGACAATTTCTTTCAGTCTCTTGCGTACAACATACTTTAAAACTCATAACTCCTGTTAGTCAATATTTGTAAGGAACTTAATAAAGTATTTTGGGGAATAGTGAATCTATCATCATTCTGTGAATTTGAGGAAATCCTAATGACGCTTATGAGGAGAATCCACGCAATACCCGTGAGCTTTTACTTCCCATTGTTCCATAACATGAATACGTGCTGAATCAAAGACTTTCAGATGTTACGTAGTAAGAATTTCCGGAAACAGGACAAGAAAATGGTTTGAAGGAGTGTTTCTTGAGGTTTTATTCTTGTCAGCCCTAAGACTGATGCCGAATGCTTGGTATTTGGATCGTATATTCCAAGATTCAGTCAAACAACGGTGTAATGTGACTCTACCACAGCAACATTAATCACCTCTTTTTATTGTTGATTCAATATTTTTTCCTGGATCCAGGGACTCGCTTTACAAGTAGTCGAAGTACACTCCATACAACCACACTTTATGGTTTCAGAACACGTGGAGATAAATAATGCACTTTGAGAATATAAAGACAATTGGTCTTGTGCAGCTTGATTGTGACATAATTTCTTTTAAAATCTTTCCTTTGTTATTACGAGTTGGGTATTTGAAGTCGAAAAACTCAGAGAATAAGCCGAATCCCAGAAGGACAACTTTTACCAAATCTACAGACAAAGCACGTTGTATTGACCAAGAATACGAACTGACTAGGTTGCAATCAGGGCCTAAAGTTATAGCTGAATGACTAGAGCTCATAGTTAACGATTCATTGATAACTGATGGATTAGACGGCTCTCAGACTCTATAATTTACCAGCGCAGATGCTTTAGGATGGACCACTTCTTCAAGCTTACTGAAGCCGAGGCTCAACCGCATCGAGACTAAATAGGCGCTAAAGCTATCACCCTAAGCCTAACTACGTCCCACTTTCAAAACACATCGAACACTACGCTTCCAAAGAAAGCGAAGCTCAAATGGGTTTTCCATTGGCTACGCAGAGCTCGAAATACAGAAAAAGAGTGCGGCCTCACTGGATGGTTCTTCTTGCTGAGCCTCGAGCCGTGTCTACACTCGTGAACCACCACACACTCACCTCAAATGACACGCAACTCGCACGACCACTATAGCATGGAGTAATCTACAATAAAATCTTCCAGACCCTACCACATGAGTCAATATAAACAGTCCAAATATACCATTGAACGTTTCGAATTACAATAAAAGGAGTTTAATAAAAACGAAGAAAGACCACCCCATCGCAGTGGTGTAGATGTGGTGCGTACCGAATTTCAACAAAAGAAAATTTGGTTTTTTATGCCACGTTCAGAACCTACCATGTTATACCAAGACCAAGCCACTCACCAGAGGAAAAACGCTACATCGGGTGGTTATCGAGTGGATTCTCCCTTACACTGGTTGTAGGAGAGTGTGCGAGTGTGTCTCCTGGCCAATTCGTCTTTTAAAGATCCCCACATCCTTTGTCGCTGACTGCATTTTTTGGGTTGTTAGACAAAGAGAAGAAGTCCCTCATCTGTTGTTTCGAAACGGTTTTTGCGCTAGCCTAAATCTTTTCCCCTTATAATTTGTTTCTAAAGCTATTCCGAAATTTCTGACATCCTACTTTTCACGTCCTTCGTTCCAACTGGGTCTCCTTCTCTACAAGATTTCTTACCATTGAGCCAGTTCACACTACTTGCAATGCCCGACCAAACGACCGAGCTGGAGAGAAGACTCGAGGACGGTATCTTTGGGCTAACACAGACGTCTCCTCCGCACGTCTCTGCAAATCTTTCGTCGTCGTCTTCCAGGGCTCTCCCAGGTGCTGCTCTTCTTTCTCCTCAGGTGAAAGCTTCACAGACACCATCGATGCTCCTGTCTCCCACTGGGTCAAGATATGCATTTGAAGACGAGCCTATCATTGCTGTTCCGCGTCCAATGTCCCCTATTCTTGACACTTCCCTCTCGGGATTCAGCAGCTCTCAACGTCCGATGAGTGTGCAGGACTTTGCTAATTTTGGCACCAATTCTTACGACCCATTTCGACCTTTTAGTGTCCAGCCGATTCAGCAGCAGGATACTCAACAGCAGTTAGGCCTCCCGGAGAGGCCACTGAGCGCGATGGAGATGGACTCTATAAGCTTCAAAAATGATGTTGGCAACCTCGTCAAATGGTTTGGTACTTTGAGTACTAATCAGCAACGCTCTGTCGTTGATAACTTGCTGTCAAACCTTCCGGATGATATTTTGGGTTATGCGAGAACAAGAGTTGAGGAGCTTACGTATCAACAGCACCAGGTTCTCCAACCCCAAGGGCACCAAATTGTTGCTCCACAACCATTGTATCAATCCACAATGCAAGAACCTGTGACTTTAGACTCGATCCTAAATGGAAGCCAAAAGCAGGCCCCGTGGTCTCCGCCCACAGCATCGGCAAGCTTACAGAGAGCTCTATCTCCAAATTTTGTCTCCTCAATGGATCGTACAAATGCTCTAGCACTCGAGGCGTCCATGCTGAGCAGGCCTCGCAGTGCAGATCCGTACAGTAAGACCCCATCTAAAGTTCGTGTCCAGTACCCGCAACAACAGCAACATCAGCCACACCAACAACATATTCTCCATAGCCAGGAGAATGCCGGCTTTTATGGTCAACAGCAGGTTCCCGTTCAGACCCAAGGCCATCGCGCATTTGACATAACCAATTTGGCTCAACAACTCAGTGCACAACAAGTTGGCGGTAACGCTGGACTGGATTATGGTAATGTTAATGCTCTCAAGTTGAGTGCTCTTTCTACTATCAATTCGCGTGTGCAACTAGACTCTGGCAAGAATAGAAAACACGACGAACATGGTAGAACTAATAACTCAGATGAGAGTAACCGCACTCCTTCAGTTCCTCCACCTCCACGTGTGAACTATTATGAGTCACTGCATCACCCAACAAAAGAGCTTTCCAAGATGGCAAGTTTGAACTCAGCTGCCAAGAACCTCACCTTAGACGACTCATCCTTAATAACACCACTGAAATCCCCACAGTCTCCAACGGGCCAACCTAAATCTCCAGCGATCAATCCAAAACAGATCACCAATGCAAAACTACTTCAGGACATCCCTGCATGGCTTAAAACCCTTCGTCTACACAAGTATACGCCATGCCTTCAAGACATGCCATGGAAGGAGCTGATTTATCTTGATGATGGGAAGCTGGCTGAAAAAGGTGTCACTGCAATGGGTGCGCGTGGTAAGTTGCTTAAGGCGTTTGAAGTGGTGAGGCAGTATTATGAGGAGGGCCTTATTGTTGAATAAACTAGGACAAAAATTCGCTATGGAAGGGTGTAGAATACTGGTTATTACTGGGAGACTTGGACGAATGTCCACGATATACCGCAAACACAGTACTTATTTATGTATGTATCGTCGTTTCCGTATTCTCCTTGCTGACTCTTCAGCCGTACAACTCGCAGAGCCTTTAGAAACAGCGCATTGTTAACACATCATTATGCATAGCCATCTTAGTGGTGGTAGCTTTGATACAACTTTACCGTCCCTACACTAGCAATAAAAGTAGCGCTAGAAGCCCTACAGCAGTGCCTGTACGACTTTGGCGCAGGTAGGAGTCTTTTTCTTGAGCTTTCAGAAGAGTCTTTACCATAGCTTCAAAACATTTTGCATCTTAGGTTGTAGAAGCTATCCTAGCTCTCGCACTCTGCTGAGACACAAGTACCACAGCATCATTGCTGTCAAACCGTATCATGCGTGTAAATAAAACCCATTGAGATCGGATCAGGACGTACGTGAATAATCACAGACACTGCATATTGCATTTATTAGCGACACAAAGACACCACTGTGATGGCCGAGTTCCATTATCTTGCCAGAATTCCCCTTTCGGTACCAACTAGAGGGTTTCACAAAATTCTTATAAGTTCAAAAATTGACGCTACATTGTTTACAAAGGAGTTGCCCGCTTTATTTCTGTACAGCTTTTTACGGAACTATTGAGTGCATAGAAGCTTCCCCAAATTAGTTTACCACATCTGTCTCAGGTACCTGCAAAGTACTACTGCACCATTTAAGCGCCATAACTACATTCACAGCCGCTATCACACAACCTTCGTAATTCATAGCCGTTCTGCCGTTTTAAACACTATGTTGAATTTTGCGTAATAATAGAGTGTTCGAATCGCAAAATTGATCCCGATCGGTGTTCACTGTCTGCACACCAGACCTTCTACAGCTGCTATGATTGAGCCAGGACGCACTCCTAAAATACAATTTCGACAGTCTACATAGGTATTAAATCAATCCAAACAAACGACTACAAAAGCACTTAAATCCCTCATCAAACCTACCAAAAATCTTCAACACCCACCCAAGGTTCCACATAGTGGAGATCGCAATGCTTGCACCTCCCCCAGAAGATACCAAAACCGCCGGTGCCTAGAAAAAAAAAGCAATTCCACCCGCGAAAACCATCTTTCCGCAAAGAGGTTTTCGAGCAATGGGAAAACCGATTGGCGGCTTCCGCCTTCATGCTCCGCTTCTGCAGAGAACAGTTACCTCGATCCCACTGTTTTTGCGCCTCGAAACGAACAATCAGTGCGCCAGTTTCTTGTTGACGTGTTCTGAAGCCCGAAATCGACTTTTTTTGGAGCACATTTGGAGCACCGTTTTAGGGCCGGCGACTGAGGCGTTTTTGTGTGCGGGCAACAGACTATCCACCTAGTTGGTAGTATTTACTTGGTACTTGTGCCTTGTATTCTGTTCTTGTACTTCCATTGTTTCCTGTTGGCTTGAATTTCTGTCTCCTACTTGTACAATTTACACTGTTGCTGCTGGATTCGGCTTTGTGGGTGTGTTTTGGACAAGTTTGGACCAGAACTGATTTCGTGTGGTGGGCTTACTACTCCTCTACTGTTCCTGGTGCTAGTTCCTCTGCTTCTTCTTCTACTATTACTATCACTACTCCCATTCTACTATAGTAGATGTCGCAGGTGCTCTACTTTGACTCGACGTCTCCACAGGCCGTTGTGGTTGAGAAGATCCGGCTCTTTGAGCTTGGACTCAAATGCAGCGCTGTCAGGCACTTCCGCAACTTGAGCGACCTTCTCTCGTTTGTATCTATTGCTGGAGCCTCAGAGCTTGATTTACACTACCCGACTGTGGCAATCATAAATGGGAATACTCTTTCTCCTGATATGCCGGACTCTGAGCTTGTTACAGGAACAAAGAGAACTCCTCTCAATTGCTTGCCCTATCACATGGTGAAGGAACTTCTGGAAAACCATTACAAACATCTTGTTATCCTCACATATTCTCTCGATGATCTCAGTGTGACACGGGTCAACAACGACATTGGCGTTTACCATTCTACTTTGAAAAACAGGATTGTACGGATGAAGACGTGGGTCGGCCTTAACAACAAGTGTGCCAAGAAATGCCCGTGTCTTCATTCGATGACTAACTGTTTGTCAACAATTCTACACAGCGATTACGAGCTCCAATCACAAATGCGAAAGTACATTGAACTCATTAACGCCGAAGTTGACTTTTTATCTCTACTCACACTCCCCAAGGCCAGCAACTTTTACAAACACTGCATTGGGAACTGGGGGTTCATTGCCCACGAATTGACATGCGATGAACTTACATTCTGCGCACTACTGATCTTCCAACAGGCTTTTGCAATTTTAGAACCTAATGGAGAATCTCTAAAGCTGGAAGACAACTACATTCTCAGCTTCCTCTTCTCTCTGAGAGATTCATACCGTGGTGGAAACTCGTTCCACAACTTTAGACATGCTGTTGACGTTCTCCAGGCTACTTTCTACTTCCTAGTCCGTTTGGGCGCCATTCCGCAATTTGCACAATATACAGAAGATTTCTCTTCACATCCACGGGCTTTATTCCAGGCTTCCAAAGCCGCAGATGACTTGCCTAAGGAGCCTTCGACTTCATTTGATAAATCATGCTCTCTTTTGGATCCCATCCAGACCTTGGCTCTTTTGGTCTCGTCAGTAGGACACGATGTCGGTCATCCTGGCCTTACCAATCCGTTCTTGATTCAACAGAACTCTCCTGTTGCACGCCTATTCTCCAACCAGTCAGTTCTCGAGAATTACCATCTAACGGTCTTCCAGGACATTCTAGGAGTTCACTGGCCTCAATTCCTTGCTAACGAGCATACGACTCAACCTGAAAATCCTCTCAACACACGTGCAATGCAAGTGGAGAGTATCATTGCTACCGATATGGCAAACCACTTTGAATACATTTCGAAAGTCGAAGAGATTTCGGAGGTGTTGAGATCTGAAGAGAAGAGACTGAAAGTAAAGCATAGCACTAAGCATACGGGGATTATTTTGTCCTTAATTATAAAGTGTGCTGATATCTCTAATGTTGCTAGACCTTTATTGATTTCAACAAAATGGGGTATTGTTCTCTCACGAGAGTTCAATGAGATTGCATTACTCACTGAAAACATGACTAAAGGGGTAGACATTGATTCAATTGTGGATCGCCGTAATGGGCCATTTTTCCCTCCTTCAGTTAAAGATGCACTAACAGAGAACCCAAATCTTGCAAAGGGCCAACTGTTCTTTATCAACACTTTTGCAGATTCGTTGTTCAACGAAGTTGCTACCGTTTTGCCTGAGCTGAGGTTCTCTGCCGAGATTGTTCTGGAGAATAAGCGTTTTTGGATGTCTATCCCTTGAGCATGATGGTCTAATATATTCCTAAATAGATTTGCATTTGATTTTTTTTGGTTTTTTTTTTTGGTTTGTTTGACATGTTTTGGTCTGCATCTTATACACAACTTGTCATAATAGGAAATACAACTAGGTAAACTACAAGTACTGATACTCTAAACTGAACCCTTTGTTAAGAGAAATATACGAAGAAAGGAGTTAGAAAATGAAGAAAGGAGAAAACGATGATCATGCCAGCACATTTTAGTCGAAAAACTTTCTAGACACAGAAGGGCCGAACAACTCAAGTCTAATTGCTGGAAGGGCTTCCTCAGAGAGCAACTTGAGTCTCTCTTCCAATGTATTCTTTACTTCAATCTTACCAGAACCGTTGGTCAAGATCACGCCACCCGCGTTCTCGCTGTTGAGGAAAGATTCTTCGTCAATTGAAACTGTAACCTCAAACTTGGCCTTTTCCTCAAAGGCAGTGGCAGCATCCTTCGCAGCCTCTTTAGCGAGTTCAACATCTTGCTTACGCACCTTGACGGTGACTTCAGGCTCCATAAGGGAAAGCAAACCTTCCTCAATCAAACCGGTCAGGACTGGCTTGTACAGGCTCTTGTCCTTGGAGATCTCTTTGAGCTGTTTCTCAGCAGAAACAAAGATATCATTAAGCACGGACTCCCTTTGTGCAAGGATTTTGAGTCTTGTCTTGTTGGCAATGGTGGACTTGGTGATCTGCTGCGCAAGCGATGCCTTCTTCAACTTCTGCTCGTAAAGGGCATCGATAGCTGCAATCTCGGAGCGCACAATGTTGGCCTTTTCAATCTCGTACTCTTCGTCGGCCTACAGAGTTAAAACGTTAGTATCTAGTTGTTTTCTCTCAATGGCAAATGTGACTTACCTTCAACTGGATCTCCTTGGCCTTCTCATCGGCCTCCTTGAAGATGAACGACTCCATCTTCTTAAGCTCATCTTTAACCTGTTTTGCAAGTTAGATACGATCCAATTCGATGCCAAATATCACTCTTGTTCCCGATATAGCTTTGAGGCTCTTGTTCTACTTTGTGGACGTACTGGTGTAATCACTCCCATGAGTGTAATTCCACCAAGCACTACTGGTCATAACATAGCAATTCCACAGAGGACGAGAAAAAAGGAACAACTCGATGAACATACCTGTGTGTCGCTCAGTGCGTGTGTAGCCATCTTGGAAACTTAACACTTTGATCGTATCTGTGAATCTTTCGCTATTACACCGGATGCCTGTCAGTGGAAGCGCTGCCGAGCATGTGGCTGCTCGTTCTCTCTCTTTATCAATTCAAGGTGTTCAGCTGCGCGACCAGCATAAGCACCGAAACTAATCTGTGTGTCGTGACGGATATGCCGTTGCTGGTGTGTAGGTTGTCACTGGCTGCTGAAGAATGATATTAATTTTTAACATAACAAGGAATTGTTTGTACCTTTATTTGAAATAGTCATCTCAGCCATTACATATTCCCATATCCCGAAAAAACAACATTCTCTTGCGCCTTACGGTTCCGCAATCTCCAACCATGGAGGCCAGTAATAATGGTTATATAATCATTACATAATTCTTTGCTTAAATAACTGCTAACGTAAGCCTTTTGTTCCCTTCCCCAAAGCGGCAGGTTTTCTTAGTCCTACGGTTGTTGCACTTTTCTATTATCAAGACAGAACAGAGAACTGCAGAAATAACAGTCATTGTCTTGTGAGCAAACGACCATCGTGGTTAGGATCACAATAATATTGTCCTTTATTTTGTTTCCCTTCACCACGTTCGGTATTTTGTGTTGCTTTTCCATTAGAGCCATAGTCATCTCCACCGTCATCATATCATCATCACTACTAATCCCCATTTCTCTCATAACACTGTCAAATGATGCAACGGCAACTTTCAAGGAATGTTGGCAATTATAAATGGCTGTCGAAGTTCAGCGTAAGGCATAACAGCGCGCTGATTATCTCAAAGGAACTACCGCGTATCAACCCTGTGGGTATCCAATACCTCTCCAACAGTCTAGACAAACAGGTGTTCCCGTCAAAATACCATGACTCTTTTAAACCGTCAATACAGCATAGTGCTTCGCATGACCGTCTAACCGATATTTCTAAGGAACACCTAAATCGCCACGGACTGTTGGGGAAGAAAACAGTCGTCTCTGAGCCGCTTGATCTGAAGATTCCAGAGCTAGAAGGCGATACTCTGGATCAACACTTCAGAAGACTAGCGCTTTTTGCATCTGAACCATATCTTGAAAGCGCGATATCACTGGCACATTCGCAGCTCCCTCCACAGCCACTGAACTTCAAACTCCGATCTGGCTGGTGGAAGTATAATCCTGGAGAAGAAGAGCCGGAACGGGTTGAATATCCTGATAGCAAAGCACTTGTGTTTGATGTGGAAACCCAGTACAAGGTATCCCAATATGCACTTATGGCCGTTGCGGTCTCTGCTGAAGCGTGGTACGCTTGGATTTCTCCTATGCTTACTGGCGAGTCAAACTCATACGAACATTTGATTCCAATGAACACATTAAGCCAAGAAAAGGTAATTGTTGGCCACAATGTTGGTTATGATCGGGCTCGTCTGGAAGAGGAGTACAACTTGAAAGAAACAAAGGCCTTCTTCTTGGATACTATGTCGTTACACATTGCGGTTTCAGGGATGTGCTCGCGACAGAGACCTCGTTGGATGGAACACCGCAAGTTACAAAATGATGATGAAACCAGTGATGATGAAATCCAAGAGTTTGAGTCAAGTGACCCGTGGATCAAATCTTCCAGTCCTAATTCACTCGCGGATGTCGCTCAGTTCTACTGCAGTCAGAAAGTTGATAAATCTATTAGAAATACGTTTGAGACTTTGAACATTGAAGATATAAGGAAAGATTTTCCCCACCTAATTAAATACTGTGCCAATGATGTTTTGACAACACACAGAGTTTACAGTACTGTGCTTCCGGAGTTTTTGGAGATGTCCCCGCATCCTGTGTCATTTGCAGCTCTTCGGTTCTTGGGTGCTGGTATTTTGCCTACAAATGACGAATGGCAGAAATATATTGAGCGTGCTGAAAGAACCTATCAAGAAAACAGAGACACTATTGAAAATCATCTTCGCGAGATAGCTGAGGGATACCTAAAAATGAAAGACAAGCCAGAAGTTTTTCGAAATGATCCTTGGATGTCACAGTTGGATTGGACTGTTATTCCTATTAAGTTCACGAAGAAAGGTGAGATCTACAAGAACCAGAAACTTCCAGGCTATCCGGAGTGGTATAAGGAGTTATACAATACTAAGCTCGGAAAACTGGACATCACGGTGAGATCTAGAATCACTCCAATACTGCTCAAATTAAAGTGGGAAGCCTGCCCTGTTGTCTGGCATGATTTGTATGGGTGGTGTTTCAAAGCGTCATCTTCGGATTTCCACAAACTCAAGGAAAAGAATTATGTGTTTGTTCCTGGATTTATGGAGACCCTGGGAAAAAAGAAACTGACGAAAAAACAGCTTGAAAAAGCTTACGATGAAGGTAATATAGATGCTATTAAAGACCAAGAAGTATTGCGGGAGTGGGCAGAAATGGAAAAACAAACTGATCTCTTCTTTAATGATTTACCAGATGATGTCTATTTCCGTGTTCCGAATAACATTGGACCAACTCATAGAACAACATTTCTAATGGCTAAACAGTTCTCTGGCGCCTTTGAGAAAGGTTTGCTAACTTCTGATTTACCCCTTGCTCAAAAGGCACTCTCTATGAATGCCAGTTGCAGCTACTGGATAAGTGCCCGTGAACGTATCATGAACCAGTTTGTTGTTAAAAAGAAATCAAATATTTCTTTGATCATCCCGCAGGTAGTACCAATGGGAACTGTAACCCGAAGAGCGGTGGAGAAGACTTGGTTAACTGCCTCCAATGCTAAAAAGTCTCGAATTGGCTCAGAATTGAAATCTAAAGTTATTGCCCCAAAGGGTTACTGCTTTGTCGGTGCAGATGTTGATTCCGAAGAGCTTTGGATTGCTTCCTTAGTTGGTGACTCGTTGTTTAAGACCCATGGAGGTACTGCAATTGGTTGGATGACACTTGAAGGTTCAAAGAATGAAGGCACTGATCTCCATTCGAAGACTGCTCAAATTTTAGGTATTTCCAGAAACGAGGCGAAGATATTTAACTACGGACGAATTTATGGTGCTGGCATTAAATTTGCTGCGTCCCTTTTGAAGCAATTCAACCCTCAGCTTACTGACGATGCTTGTCAAGCCAGAGCAAAGGCTTTATATGCTGAGACCAAAGGACAAGCTGGCTATTATTACCTCAATGGATCATCCCACAAACTTTGGTATGGTGGTTCTGAATCCGTTCTTTTCAATGAATTGGAACGAATTGCTCATCAAGACCACCCAAGAACTCCTGTTTTAGGTGCCAGTATCACCCGAGCACTAATGAAGAAGAACTTAAACGCAAACTCATTTCTTACTTCAAGAGTGAACTGGGCTATTCAATCGTCAGGTGTAGACTACTTACACCTGCTTTGTGTCTCAATGAACTATTTGATTAAGAAATATACTATTGATGCCAGATTAAGTCTGAGTGTCCACGACGAAATCAGATATTTGGTCAAAGAACAGGACAAGTACCGTGCTGCTATGGCGTTGCAAATTAGCAACATTTGGACAAGAGCTATATTTGCCGAGAACTTAGGTATGAGGGATCTTCCACAATCATGTGCTTTCTTCTCTGCTGTTGACATTGACCACGTCCTGAGAAAGGAAGTTGATATGGACTGTATAACACCATCCAATCCGATTGCTATTCCTGAAGGGGAGAGTTTTGATATCTCCGCTTTACTTGCTATCCCAGCGTCGAATCTCGGTAGATCCAAAAGACTTGGTTTGAAGAAGAGAATTGCTCTAACAGAGATCGTTGAGAAGGGAAGAACAGATGCTGCTGAGGAAGATTTCCAATTCTCATTAAGAAACCCGGAATGGAAAGAAGTTTATCTCAGAATGCAAACTCTGACTACTTTAAGTGAACTAAAGAGCTCGTTTGCCACTTACAAACGACAAATAAGGAAAAGAAAAGCACTTGTACTAGAAGAACAAAAGAGCACAAAGTTCTCGAGAAGACCCTCTCAGAAGAAGACTACTTCGAAGCAGGAACTAGATATTGATTTTGAATCTAAAGGGATTGATTCGGCCTTACTTACACAAGTCCCAATTGACTCTCTGGGTCCAGATAAAGTAAAGAAAGCGAAGAAATCGAGCACTAGATCCAAAAAATCTAATTCTAAGGCCTCAAAGCCAACAAAGAAGTCTACGAATAGGATGTCACAGCTTATTGATAGCGTTCCTTACGATGATTTTGACGTAAATTTTCAACATATTGAGTTCCATGACTTATCAGCATTTGTTGATCTAAACCACAACGCTTATGGTAAGAATGGAAAGAGAAAACTCAAAGGTCGCTCTGGTGATCCTTTAAATGGCTATGACGAAGGTTCTATGGACCGTTTTTGTGCATCTCAACCTCTATCAAAGACGAGACCTACACGAACGATATGATGACGTTTTTTAATGATGTTATGGCATTTGTTTTAATAGGAAGTAATGTAAATCGTTAATCATTAGTAAATTAAAATGCAAGTATCGCACCGTACCAGGAGCCGAAGAAACACACTATATACAACTTTTTTTTTTCATTTTTTTTTCTCATCAATAAGCCACTTCCAAACAACTTCTCTTTGGCCATGATCATATATCTTCTTTCTTCTGTTAAACCACGTCCACTTCTGGAAGAACCATCTGCGCTTGATCGCAGCCTGCTTTGCCATTTGGTGTCTAGAAGACTCGCCCGGTGACATCAGAGTAAGCTTCTGGACTCCTCGTAGGGTCTTAAAATTAGCTGCGGTAACAAAAAGAGCCATTATAGCGGAGACTATGACCACGGCACTAAAGCCAAGATTGGACCCTTCTATAAAATTTTTCAAATTCATACCGTAGAATGCAGGAAGTAACGTTGCGACAGTGAATCCCAACGTGTAGATGGTAACTTTTAACTCGAACAGCATCAATGAGTTTCTATTAGCATCGAGAATTATGTTTACGATCTCTTCTGTGCTTTTAATGTCACTAAGTAGAGATTCAGATTGCTGGACAAATTCGTCACACTGTTTATAGTAAGCTTCCAAAAGCATCTCCACCTCGCCGAAGTCTGTTCTCTCTTGGACATTAAGAGGTGGATCCAATTTATCTGTCAAATACATTCCCAAGAGATCCTCATCGTGTTCAAGGACTTCATCTAAAACGTTTCTAATCAGTAAGGCCTTCTGATAGAAAGACGAAAGTGCTTTGGAGTTGACTAATAGCATCTGCAACTTTTCTCTGTCTATCTGGTCTTCCAGTTCAGCAAGGATCAATCCACAACTCTTCAAATGATTCTGTAGTTCGGTGTCTAGACAAGACATAACGTTAATCAAAATCGACTCGAGTGCCCTGTGCTCATACTGCTGGATCCAGCCGTGGTTGTGAACCTTCAGCTTTGCTTCCAGATCGTATACAAACAAGCCCAACTTGGACGCAGCATAAGGATCACTAGTGTCAAATATCATCACCTTATCGACCTCTACAAGGGCCTTAATGTGTAGAAGATTTACCAGGATGCCGTTTTTACGGATGACAATGGAAGGAACAACATCAATTGCAGATGTATCAATCTTACGAAGGTCTCGTGGATATAAGCCATGTTCCTGGAGAAATTTCATCTTTGGGAAGTGTTTCGAGACCGATGCGACATTTCCATTCATATCAAAGATAGTACAACTGACATGGGCATCATTTGGCGTGATCGGTTGTACAATCTTGGCAAGCTCATCGTGGAAAGAGCTGGGTGTGGCGAAGTTTGAAGATTGTGATGGTGGTTGGAGAAGCAGTTTCTTCTGAAATTCTGTGTTCCAAGGGGACCTGCTTGTACGCAATAGTCTCTTAAAGGGAGTTCTCGGCAGTCTAGTCGGAACCGTCCCAGCAGATCTGGTAGTATTGAAAATCCTAGATAAAAGCATCGCACCAGGATGAAGAGATTCTTCGGGTAGAAACGCCGTAAAACGTAACTCTCTTGTTTTTTGGCCTTCTAAATTCTCCCCTTAACGATACAGATCGTCCAATATTTTCCAGTATCTCCTTTTAAAGTTCTAGAATATTGCTTAATACTGTCCCATTCGACTACTATCTGCTAACTCCAAACATCGACCTCCAACCAGTATGTGCTACAAAAGCCTGTACATTTTCGCATGGTGCGGTGTGCGGGTGTATCGCGAAGGATTACTGCACTTTTAGAGCACACTAACAGGAACCTGCCACTGAGGCAGTACATAGAATTTCCCTAGTAACCCCAGGTGGAAGCGTTTTCCCGAGGTCGTTGTGTTCACTAGTTACAGGTTCGTTTACCTGAAGTTACTCACGAGCTTGAAGCAAGTGTGCGCTTCAGCAGCACCTTTGAGGGCTCATTCCGTGCGTGGCAGCCCTACTTCTTATCAGGCGCTGTTCCACATTCATATACACAGATAAGTCGTTACACAAATAGCAAGCTAAACTAACAGAGCATCCAGAAAAATCAGGGAATACTTGGTCTCTTGATCTTTAGTCTTTTGTGCTACTATGGAACAAGCCAGCGCCGCTGCAGTAGCCTCAACGC
This sequence comes from Petasospora xishuangbannaensis, assembly GCA_030585085.1. Lineage (NCBI taxonomy): Eukaryota > Fungi > Ascomycota > Saccharomycetes > Phaffomycetales > Wickerhamomycetaceae > Petasospora > Petasospora xishuangbannaensis. The sequence goes on along the minus strand of JAJMBV010000027.1, from coordinate 25,779 downwards.
CGAGTGTGAAAGGCGGTGTGCATCTGGACAGCTTTGATGCGAGAATTGTAGAGTATGAGTGTGCTATCAAGAAGCTTGAAGTCCTTTCTGTTCAGATTAAGGCCGTTGGAATCAAGGTGAGGTCACAGGATGTTGTACCACTTGTACACTTCATCGTGGCGCTAGCTGGTCCATGGGTCAGTGCCTCCCACGAAGTACTGAAGAAACGGCTGGACCAGGTGGCACGTCTGGAGCCTCTCAAGGACATACGCAAGGTCAATCCACCTGTTACCACGCTTGCTGTGAGCTTCGATGTCCAGGAAAGTGGTGATGATAAAGCGCCAGATTATACACAACCCGATGTGGACTTCGGTGCGCTTCTTGATAACTTGTCTTCCATTGTTGATAACGCGCTGATGATCTACCAGGCAAAGCTCAAGCAGTGTGTTTTGGAAAGAGATGTTCATAGACGTCCAGATGCTAACCATAAACCTGTTCCACTTGATACCGGCTCGTTCATGGACATTCTTGAACCTGTGGAGGTGCTGTCGCTCTCGAAGGTGGTTGCTGCAAAGTCCGAGCTGGGCTCGTACCAGTTCAAAGTTGTTTCTTTTCTTATTGAATCGATTGATAAGGCCCTACAGGGCATCGCTACTTATTACAGTGAGCTTCTCGGTTACAAGAAGAAAAGTACTGAGGCGGTTCTGAAACGACTTCCAGCATGGAGTCATACCAATCACCGCATCTTTGCATGCTTTGTTAAACTTGGAGAACTCTACAACATTCTCCGCAAACTGGGACGCGAGCTTTACCTTCCCGTGACTGATGCTTTACATAGTCCTAAGCTCTTACACAACAATGTAAAGCTGGAAATTGCTTTGGGCGCTTGTGATGAGTACTTGAAGTCCACCAAAAAGAACGAGCTTATTCTTTTCACTCTAACAAAAGCTACTCGCCATGGCTCGTACTCCCATCTCAAGCGAGACATTGTACTCTCTTTCCTTCATCCGCTCTCACAGTCAATCGATCTGGACAAGCAGATGGCAGTGGTGGTTGGTGATTTTGTCAAAAACTGGGAGATTGCAGACACGAAAGAGAAGCGTAACAAGTTGAAGATTGATTCCCAGGCGTCGAAAGAAGTGCCTGAATCACTTCGAGCCACAGCATCCCCAACCGAAAGTAAGAAGGTTGTTGTTCTCTTTAACCCTGGAAAAGAGAAATTAGCCCAGGAGGCTATTGCGAGGCAGCAAAGAGAGAGAGAGCGAATAGGTCTTGAGGAGCGTACGGAGAGGGAACGACTTGAAAAAGAAAGACAAACCGTAGAGGATATTAAGGCCAAGAGAAGAATAGAAGAACGCGAGAGAATGCTGAGAAATGAACTCGCCAAGGATAGGTCACCTTCTACTTCAAGATCAGATTCACTGCTGAAGAATCAGAGGCAGCGTTCAGGAAGTAATGCCTCTCTTAACTCTTTTACAAAACCAGCTCCTCCTGCTACAAGACAAAGATCTGGGAGCAACGCATCTATAACATCCAACTCCAGTAACTCTTCGGTCCTGAACAGCATGAGGAATAACTCGCTTTCAAGCCCAACTCAACGGTCGCCTACTACAGTTTCTCGTTCTCCTTCGTTGCAAGTTCGAAGACCAGCTTCCAGGTACATGTCTAGTGCTGCTTTCGACATCAGAAGTGAAATAAGGAGACAAGAACGAGCAAAAGCTTTGGCATCTTCTGCTGTTACTGGATCAACATCACCTCCTACTACCTCATTAAAGCGCACACCTTCACTGCCGACTCAACACACTTCAAAAAGCACTAATCTATATGGCGCTGCTGCTGCTGGGGCAGCCAGTGCCTTGAAACAAGAGAGACATTCGTCATTGAAATCACATGCAGAGCTTCAAATGCAACAACTATATTTGAAATCTAATACCGGTTCGTCCGTAAGGAGATCTCCTTCTCCAATACGAGAACTAGATACACTGCTCCCAGATATTAATGAGCTTTCCATATTTGATGATAGTCCTCTTATAACTCCACCACGTCAATCTCTTGTGAATTTGAGCACACTTCAGGTTGCAACACCTGTTGATGATTTGCCGTCAGGCTCTAAGAGAATTTCTCCACCAGACATTATTCTAGAGGAAGAGGCGTTTGACATCGCTCATATTGATACAGAAGTCACACCAACAAAAGCGTCATTGTCATCAAACTCCGCTGCATTAGTCATATCACCTCTGAAGCCATCGTTGAAGTCATCAACAACGGATTTAGAATCAAAAGCTCTCGATAATCACTCAACACCTGAGCTAACCACAACAACAGAAACTACTTCGGAGTCTTCGGTTTCCACCTCGGATCAGTACTGTGATGATAAGGAAGAGTTTCACTCTATGACTACAGTTCCTGAGACGGTTATATTGAAAAAAATTAAGAAAGTTCGCTTCACTGGTGTTCCTGCTGAGATTGAAGAAGATGTGAAACCGAAGCGCAAAGGATGGATCCACCCGCCGAAACTCCCCCTGATAAAGTCCAACAAGCCCCAGTCTTCTCTTAGCTATGCTGCACAGGCTCTAGTCCAACAAGAGCGTATGACCTTCTCTAATATTAAAAGAGGCCAGTTTGATATGAAGACTGGTAAGGTTGTTTACCCCGACCAAAAGTCTATGAGGATTATGAACACTCTTGTTAATGGACAGCAACCAGCTAGTCCACCCAAGGGTAAATGGAGGATTGGTGGGCGACTTAAGGATAGGCTTGGTTAAGAGAAACAAGGTCTCATGAGTAGCATTTCATATATTGAAAGGAACATAAAAACCATGCAATTATTAGCAATGATAGTTAAAATAACAATAATTATAGTAGTATGACATTATCAGAGTAGTATGGTATCAGAAAAGAGTCAACGAATTAACGCAATCATCGACAACGTCCCAGATTATACCATCTTCAGTATATACCATTGACTTCCCCCATTTGATATCGTTGGCATCCTCTGCTACCTGCTCTTCTTCTTGCAAAAATTCGGTCGAATTTGAAAGTATTTCACTTCTATTCAACACAACAGCAGGTAAATGGTATAATGTTTTCTTCCTGGAGAAAAGCGAATTGGAGTATACGACAGACCAGCTGTTATCGGCTTCGAACTCCCAAAAGCAACGAGCGTATTTGTCAAACCTTACAGAAGTTGGGAGGTTGCTATGCAAGATTATCTTGGTTAGAATAGCTCCAGTTCGTGCTGTCGTATAAAACAAGTCGAATCCAAAACGAAAATAGTTGTGGAATACAGATGCTGAAGTTTGTGGAGATGCGTGTGACCTGTGAATAAGTGTTCTGGAGTCGTTCTTTGTGAACACTTCATCGGGTGGACCAAGGTCAAGCAGGATATCCTGCTGCTTGCTCTGATAGAGAGTAATTATTAGGCTCGTCAGTTTAGGATGCTTGTGGAAGACAATTTGGACACTCCTATGATCTTTCGGGATGACCAACTTATCAATTTGTATGTTCCCATTCGATAGCCTTTTGACGGCCTTGTTGTAAGGTATATTAGGACTATTAAAGTCGCTCCATTTGGGAAATTGGTGGATTGCAATGCTGTGGGCTTTCATGTTATACTCAAAAAGGTCTTCCAGTTGCTTTTCTGAGCCATTAGTTTCATCAGATGCAGAAGGCGGGAGATCGAACCTGAAGGAAAGCCCCGGGTATGAGAGAATGTACTTTCCTTGTATAATCTCCCCGGGGTATGTAGGACCGAGATAGTGATCATAAAGAGTTTTGATTCCCTTGTCTCTAATGCACTTTCCCTTATAAGAGACCTCCACTTTAGTTAAATCCAGAAGCTCAATCAAGATGAGCAGTTGTCTTTCCGGGTCAAACATGAGCCTAATAGCATATTTCTTAACAACCACGAAAATCGGGTCAGTTAGAATATATTCACCTGGAACATATAGCAATTGTAGGTGAAGATGTGACAGTTGGCGAAGAACTGTGTGTAGATTGTTTCCAAGCTTGATCTCTGAGAGCCCCACAGACGGCTCGAGCTGGAACCGTGGCAGTGACATCCACAAGTAAAGAGCGCTTTTTCTTTTTCTTCTGTTTGGAAGGATATTTCTTTTTCTTCTGTTGCGTTTATTGCTGTTGATTGCTGGATTTATGTAAAAACCGTTAGTACTCTTACTCTATGTGCTTACGCTTGGCCTTCATCTTTATATACCTGTCTGCGGTCCTGGGGGTTTACGGCAGATGGTGTCAAAAAGCTCGCGCCTTATCGGATTGGTATACTCGGCGATATCTGTGGTTTCCTATTTAGGAAGTCAAGGATTCATCCCAGACATTCCATGACGAGCCAAGGAAGGACTCTACACCATAAAAGGGTTTTAAAGGCCTAGACAATACTAAACAGTAGACATAAAGGGACATCATATTCGACACACATGAGGCGAGGAGATGATTTGGCAGATCATTGGTGCCTGTGTCTACTACCACCATAGACCCCGTGATAGAGGCTTTGAGATGCTTTGATAAGTGTTGACAGTTCGTCTCAACGCTGTTCGCTTGCTCCTTTGTTTAAAGTTTCGATCTTTGTTATGTTGGGTTATCATTATTTTGATTACGCCGCCAAGAGGGCCTCCGAAACTCCATTCAATAATAGCTTCGTCTGTCCCAGACCTCGTCCTGAATGAAGCTCACAAGAACTTTACTGCCGGTCTGAAGAAGTGGGTGGCCTCCAACAGTTTGCAAGAACTTCTCAAGACCTGCTCTTCGAGATTCAATGACTTCATCGCTGAACCTGTTAGTGAAGACCTTGCCTGGCAAAGGAGGAATCACCACACGCGAGCTCTCAGCTTCCAGCAATGCTCTGAAAGACTCAAAGTCCGAATACCGTCTGCGCACAGAGCTTGTTTTCAGCCTAAATGCAGGGATGTTGGTCCTACACACAACCTCATAGTCTGTGTACATCGATCTGCCATATCCATGAGTCCGTGGATTGACCACCTCGATCTCTAGGAAGTTCTCTGGCTCTCCGTAAAGCTCTGCAAATGTCTGTTCTTTGATCACTTTCCTGCTGCTGGCTCCTTCCAATGCTGACGAACCTACCGCAGAACCAGATACTGGCACAGACGTCTTAGTGTGCGACCCCGTAGGCGTCAGCGACTCCTGTGCTTCCGTGTCGAACGACTTGAACCTGTGCGCCATGATGACTCCGTTTCCTCGTTCTTCTTCAATGCTAGGAAAGAGAAAAGAAAAACGGTATTTAAAGGTTCAAGAGGGATTGCAATGTCAAGAGTAACAACGCGTAATGGATAAGCTCTTGCTAGTTGCTACAAATTCTTCCCGGAGAAGAATCCTCACAAGCTCCTTAGTGTCGCCAGTTAGGTGCTCTCGCGGTGTTTCTGACCGGATCGGGGCGTCCGGTGCTTTTTCTACCACCCGGCAAATAATCTCACGTGAGTATCCACGTGATACCAGGTCCGTATCACGTGATATTTTCTGTGATTGATCACGTGATAGTGTTAACAACCATACTACTTGAACCCAAAAAACGACCGCAAAACTAAAAATATGCAAAGTTCATTTTATATCTATAAGAGTAATAGTAAGCTTGATGTATGGTTATCTACTACCGTATCCTCCTGGCCCGGGTGCTGGCTCCCGACATAACAAGACCCTTCCAAAGCGAGAACACCCGCGCGAAGCTCCGGGGACAGGACTCAAAAAAGGCGGTGAGGATGGCCACTTGAAGACCTGCACCAGTCTAAAGATCCCAGCAAGCGTAAGGAGGTGATATAGTTGTGATTACAAGCACGATGGATGAGCACTACGAGACATACTTAACCGAAGAGCCGATGATTCTACACACGGACGCTATTGGCGAGTACAAGGGGCATCCGGAAACGAGTCATAACGACGCACATAAGCACTCGAGTACAACTCCTACGGAGGAACAGGGGAAACAGATCCAACAAACCGAGGACCAGAGCCAGCAGGATAAACAACAACAACAACAACAACAACAAGGTGCTACGGGACAACCGCAGACTGCGGAACAAGACGAGGATATGATGGGTGACAGTGTGTTTGCGAACGTTGGTGCAGGCCTAACAGGACACTACCGAAACATGATGATGGCATACTGGCAAGAGACTATCAATGCGATTGAGCATGAGGATCATGATTTCAAGAACCACCAGCTTCCATTAGCAAGAATCAAGAAGGTTATGAAGACTGACGAAGAAGTGCGGATGATTTCTGCAGAGGCCCCGATCCTATTTGCTAAAGGATGTGACATCTTCATCACTGAGCTTACGATGAGAGCTTGGATCCATGCAGAGGAGAACAAACGTAGAACCTTACAAAGAAGTGATATTGCTGCTGCTCTTCAAAAGTCGGACATGTTTGATTTCCTAATCGATATTGTGCCGCGTGAAGACGATCGATCCAAACGATACTCCCCTACAAGAAACGACTCGATGCCGTATCAGGCACAGAGCTATGAAGGTGATTACTCCAATTACACGGAAATGCCTTATGAAAACAGGTACTGAAAGATGCCCGAAATCACGGTTCCTCTCTGTGCTTGAGAGTTCTTTTATGCCGTTGACGCTTGTTTGTTTGTTTGTTTGTTTGTTTGTTTGTTTGTTTTGATTTGATTTGATTTGATTTGATTTGATTTGATTTGATTTGATTTGATTTGATTTGATTTGATTTGATTTGATTTAATTTGTTCTTATAATGTGTATGTCCTGTTCATGTGTTGTATCTTATGCTGCAGTTTTAGATATGTATATAGTTAGAGAGAATGATATATATACGTATAGACTTTTTTTATGAGTACGCATACCAAAAGCAAAAAAGTGATATGTATATATTAATAGAGAAAGAAAAAACAAAGAAAAAGAGAGACGCATAAGTTTACCGTTCAAACAACCATTTACTTCTTGTTTTCTGCGTAGAAGAAGTTAACTGCCAATGGCTCAAGGTTATACTCCTTGCTCCACTTCAAAACACCCGTCGCCGGGGTGCCAAACCCCCAGTTCGGTCTGTCCTCCGGTGCCTTAGGCGACACTCCTGGAGCTTGCTTAAACAACACAAACACATAACGGTGTTTTCCAGTGCCAGGTGGGGGTCCAGGACCCATATACTTCATAACCTCGTTGCCCTGAGACGCCAAGTCAAGCTCGCTAGCCAGGAATTCCGAGTCATCGCCGCCCTTCTTCAAGGAGATGTCGGTGGTAATGAAATGCGCATATTCAGACCATTTCTTATCGGTGCGGGATGGAGCATCAGGATCCGTAAGAACCAATGTGTATAAATCCTCTTCTTTAATCTCAACATTACCGGAGCTCCCAGGGTTGCTCAACACGAATTGGAACTTTGGCTTAATTTGCGTCTCGTCAACCTTGAGGGTATTACCCAGCACAACTTCGTTCTCGCCACCATATGAGACCTGTAACAGACCTAATGGGTTGAATTCGGGCAAAACATCATTGAAAACGTCTTCCTTCTTCAAGGAGTCAACAATTGAACTTGAAATTGTCAGCAGTGGTCTTAGTGGCATCATGTGTTTGCTGGAAATCAGAGGAGTGGGAGGAAAAGAAATAGCAACAGAAGAGAAAGTCAATGGAAATCTGAGAATGCTTCGAGAGAAGCTCTTAAACATAATCGGGTCTCTATGGGAAGAGGGAGAAAGTATTCTCTTATATGTGCAGCAAACCAACTCGCTAAACAAGGAAGGTTCCCCTTAACGTGTGCGCAGTCCACGCAGGCACATTTTTTGCGGGGAGGTGGTGTCCAGGTGGTTTCACTACCATATCAATCTTCAATAGTTTAATAATCTATATATTCATAACCAATATTCCTAAATTGTATCTGCGAAGGTGTAATAAGTGAAAACCCCCGTGATATAGACATTATTTGCTACCACAACACTAGATTGTGTTTTCGCCAAAAAGAATGACCGAACGAATTTGTATACATATTTATATATATTTATGGCTGCAAAGTGATTAAGAGATAGGAGAGAATTGTAAGTTGAATTCCACATTGCCAGATCCAAGCGAAACGGTCTCCTGGTTCTGACCTGTAGCAATCTCATCAGCGGAGAAAGTGGTCTGGCCATTGGCAGAGATGACGTTTGCAGAAGAGTCGTAGTTGAATTCGAATGCTGAAGCAGAAGAAGAACACGTGAAAGTGGTACCGTCAATTGTACAGTAGCCAGCAGAAGACTTCAAGTACACGGAACCTGTGCTCAATTGGATCATCGAGTATGTTGCACAAGTTCCAGTTGTGTACCACTTACCGTTCTTGATCAAACAACCGTCTTCATTGGTTAAGGTAATGTATCCCTTGGTGGTTGAAGAAGTGGAAGATGCACTAGAAGCACTCTGGGTTGAGCTTGCAGAAGTGCTAGATGTGGAAGTAGTGCCCTTCACTGGGTACTTGATGTTGGTCTTACAACGGGAGGAAGAAGATGCCAAAGAATCAATTGGGGTGTACTCACCACCGGCAACAGGCCCCTTAACGTGATAGTAGTACCACACCTCGTCAATAGCTCCATCAGAATCACACCCAATGTATGGAGTAGCACCATGCTGTTGAGTAAGAGCGGCAATGATATCAGACTTTGCATATGTAACGTCATCCGATGGGACAATACCAGCATCGGCCAGCCACTGGTAAGTAGGGTTCTGCTCAAACATATAGACGGACTGCTTATAGTAGTCGAAAACGTTCTGGTAAGCGGTCATGTTATCGCCATAACAATTGGCCTTCAATGTGGAGTAGCACGTACCATGCTTGTTAAATTCATGTTCCCAAAGAGAAGCATCATCACCACTGTTGTCCTTCCAGTAGGTCTCCATGTATGCCAACAGTTCCGAATCGAATGAGCCCACAATTCCAGCAGGGTCACTAATCTCCATCGAGGAGTCACAGTACTGAGAGTAAGTACCGTCACAGTTATCCGGCCACAAGCCGTGAATGGTCCACGAATCGACTGGGCCAGTGGATGGGTCGTAGTCCCAAAACTGTGTAGCAAGCACGACACCGCCTGGGGCTTCGAAACAACATAGGTCGGTGTCCATAGAAGTTGTGTTCGTGCACGAATACGGCAAGTCCAATGGGCATGAAGCCGGTGAAGTAGCTTCGGAGATGGCATACGAAGACGAAGAAGACGCTTCTGTGGACGCTTCTGTGGACGCTACAGAAGAGGAAACTTCGGTAGAAGAAGAGGCTGGAGAGGAATATACGGAAGAAGAAACAGATAAGGAAAAAGAAGCAGATAAGGAAGAAGCATCAGATAAGGAAGAAGAAACAGATGAGGCAGATAGAGAGGAAGAGAAAGAAGATGATGGCAGGGATGATGAAGATGAGAAGGAGACATCCGAGGATAATTTCTGGGACAAAGAGGACGATTCCTTGTAAGAAGAAACCGATGACGAAGAGGAAGTGGAAGAACGGGTCATGGAAGAAGGAACAGAAGTACCAGAATGAGTAGAAGACTCTGTTGTCACACCAATGGTGGTAGACTCCTTAGTGCTCACCACAGGATACCTTGTGGAGTAGACATAGCACGATCCCTCTTTGAACGCATCAGCGAGATTGAAGGCATGAGTCGAGGCAAGTGCCGAAGCAAGGATGAAAAGAACCTTTTGCATAGCTCGATTAAACGAGAGAAGATAGTCAATGCTCTACTACCCTTCCTACCTCGAGACTACCATCACTGATATATTCCAGGCCTAACGGGCTTCCCTTTATATATTCTAATACATATTATCTAAAACGTGACAACCAGGCCCTGTTAAAAAGCCGTTGTACATACCGCCAGCACGCACGTCCATGCACATACGGAGTAAAAGGGATAAAGGGATCGGAAAGGTAAAGAGGGAGGTATCTGCAGAATGGGCGAAGGGGTCCATCGGGCGTCTTATCTTAGACGGAGGAATGAACGAACGGGCTCGGATCGACGTGGTGTTCAGGTGTTTTCCCCGTTCGCGTCCGCCCTCCGCAGTATGGATTCGACCCTCGTGGGCTCCATTCTTAATTGAACGGTGTGTGGTTGGCCAATTTCCAACTTTTTGAGAAATATACTGGAAGCATGATCTCGTGTATAGGTATAGAAACTAAAGCGGCTTTTACGGAACGGCTGAGGCATTGTTTGGACATCGCTGAGGTTTTGTCGATGCCTGTGCCTCGGCCGAGAGTTCGCTCGACTGCGATAAAAAGATCGACTCGAGAACCTAAATAGCCTGTAGAACCCCTTAACCCCTGGACATTTCGTCCATCCATATACTGAAGCCAAGCCATTTGGATCCAGGGCACAGAGCATGCCACGAGCTTTGTAAATTTAAAAAATATTTAGTTTACAATCTTTTCTAGGCATTGGCTTCGTCGATGCGGGGGGGAATCATACACTTTGGGTCCCATGTGGGCCTCATGATCCATGCACAACTTTTGCAGCTTCCCCTTTTGGGCATGCGTCCTGCGGCTGGTAGAGGTGGAATGGGAAAAGGATAGAGATCTACTGTTCAAACAATTCACGAATTGTCCGGTTCTGTTTCATCTATGTACATGTATGTGTATTTGTCGGTATAGAGCCGTATGGTAGAGCAATGTAGCTAGCTGTTCGAATAGTTTGTGGATTCCCGGGAAATCCATATATAAGGGAAGGGTATCCATTGTTGCCCGGGCATCCTCAGCACCGTTAACGTAGAGGTGTATAGCTCATGCAGAGCAGCTATCGCACGGTGAGTCGTCCCGCAGTTGGCACGAGGCTGTCGACAATGGTGTTGTGCTGTGAATGTCAAACTCTTTTAATTGCGACGGAGCACTTGTTTGGGGGAAGGGAGTCTTCCTTCCTAATAACTCTAGCGACTTGAAACGCTTTGCTTCGGGTGAGTGAATTGCAAGCGAATCTTCCGATGAGCTTCGAGTCACTGATGGAGAGGATCCGTTGGATAGTACATGCTTCTTCGTCATCGTCGGGTGTTGCTCCGCAGTGTGTTGCAATTCCGAGATTTGTACACTTGAAGTGAGCAAAGGTCCCATTTGTTGATATTCATAAGGGATAGAACGATCAATTGTGAATTTGATGGCAGATGATGCGGCCTGTGTTCTCAAATAGTACATTCCGGTTTTCAATCCCTGTTTCCAACCAAAAAAATGCATGGATGTCAGCTTCCCAAATGTAGGTTCCTTCATGTGAACGTTGAGCGACTGTGATTGGTCAATGAATGGGCCTCTTTCTGCTGCCATTGTGATGATTCCTCGTTGCGGGAGTTCCCAAACGGTTCTGTATATTAGTTTTAGCTCCTCTGGAATCTCTGGGATTTGTGCAATTGATCCATCGGCATCAATGATTCGGTCCTTCATCTGTCGTGACCAAAGTCCTAGGTCTGAAAGATCACGAACCAAAAATTTATTCACCAACTGAAACTCACCGGATAATACACGTCGGGTATAGATATTAGAAGTCAAAGGTTCAAAACATTCATTGAACCCAAGAATTTGAGAAGTAGATGCAGTAGGCATTGGTGCCACAAGCAGAGAATTACGAAGACCATTGGCCTTGACCTCTTCCTTCAATAATTTCCAATCGTACATACCTGAAAACCTGACCTTTTGGTCACCCCAGAGATCGAATTGCAGAAGTCCTTCGGATGCAGGCGAGCCTGCGAATGTTTCATAAGCGCCAGCTTCCTTAGCGAGTTCCATAGAACACTCAACCGCGCCATGATAAATCGTCTCAAATATATGAACATTGAGTGCACGGGCTGCTTCGCTATCAAAAGCCATTTGGAGATCCATGAATAAGTCTGCAAGCCCTTGCACACCAATGGCAATTGGGCGATGTCTCTTGTTACTGATCTTCGCCTCGGGGGTAGGGTAGCTTCCAATATCAATGACTTTGTTTAAGTTCTTTGTAACTACTTTAACAACATCATGAAGCATTTCAAAATCAAATATCTTCCTTCTACCAGAAATCTTTACAAAGTTTGGTAATGCAACAGATGCCAGATTACAAACAGCTGTCTCTTCTGGAGATGAGAATTGAACAACTTCGCAACACAGATTCGAAGACTTGATCACGCCAAGGTTCTTCTGGTTACTCTTTCTGTTACAAGCATCCTTGTAGAGCATAAATGGACCACCAGTCTCAACTTGGGCCTCCAAGATAGAATGAAACAGCTTCTGTGCTCTCACTTTACTTCTCGCTCGCCCCTCTCTCTCATACTTCTCGTATAAAGTCACAAAGTCATCACCAAACACATCACTCAAGCCAGGTGCCTCATCGGGACTAAAGAGGCACCATTCCTCATCTTTTTCAACTTTCCCCATAAATAGATCAGGAATCCAGAGCGCATAGAATAAGTCTCTTGCCCTCATCTCCTCTTTACCATGGTTCTTTCTCAGATTCAAGAACTCAAAAACATCCGAGTGCCATGGTTCCAAGTAAATAGAAAATGCTCCTGGTCTTTTATTTCCTCCTTGGTCAACGTATCGCGCAGTATTATTGAAAACTCGCAACATTGGAACTATTCCGTTCGAAGTTCCATTGGATCCAGCAATGTATGCCCCTGCAGCACGAATGTTAGAAATGTGAAGTCCGATGCCGCCAGCTGCCTTTGATATTAGCGCACACTTATGAAGGGTCTTATATATACCATCAATTGAATCATCATCCATTCCAACGAGAAAGCAGGATGAAAGATTTGCTGATGGGGTGCCTGCGTTAAATAATGTTGGCGAGGCATGAATAAAATACTTCAAGCTCATCAAGTCGTACGTCTCCTTAACAGAAGCCATGTCAGAGCCATGGATACCAACCGCTACTCGGAGAAACAGGTACTGTGGCGTTTCAGTTACGACATCGTCATACTTCAGAAGATATGCCTTTTCAAGAGTCTTTATAGCAAAGTAGGTGAAATCATTGTCACGGTCAGAACAGATTACAGCATCAAGCTCATCCCTGTGTGCCATCACAACGTCTAGAAGTTCTTTAGACACTAACGGTAGATGTTTACCAGTAGAAGTCTTATGATAATTATACATGCGCTCGATATTGTCACTAAACATTTCGGGCATACCTTTCTTCAAGTGATTAATGTAGACTCGCGCACCAAGAATTGAGTGGTCTGGATGAAGTGTTGCCATCGTGGATAATGTCTCAGCAGTAAGCGATACCAAGTCACCTTCTGTCAGTTCACCGGGAAGGGCCGCTTGGATCTTGTCACAGATGGAAGCGACATCAATCAAATCTGAGAGGTTGTACCTCAGCTTCTCCAATACAGACCTCTGCTCCTGTATGGAGAAGGCTGTCTTCTTTCCGTCTGGCAACAGAAGTTGCACTTTTGTCATGGAAAAGATTCAAAACACAACCTGAGATTTAAACCTCCTCGTATGTTTGAGGCTCTGTCTATATCAAACAAAATTTCCTTGTGCTTCAAGTATCTAGCAGTTCCTAAGACCAAGTATCAACGCAAATCTCCAATAAAGCCAGGATAGCAGAATGGCCAAACCGGCTGCAGTTTCAAACCCTTATTCCCTGATGTCTAACTGTGTTCTCTGAAACAAAACGAAGCTATTCCTTCTCTAAGACTTTCAGAGGTTCTTTGCCACCCTTTGAGTCGGTCTTTGTTAAGAGCTGGAAAATAGCAGGGACGGGGCATCGGTTGGGCCAGAACCCTTCCTTTGCGATGGTGTCGATCAAATCAAGTAATTCCCTATTTGGTTGATTTCAAGAGCTTTCCCCTGGAAGCTCCTTATACATTTTGCACTTGATGATCATGGTTTGTCTTTATTCAGGATAGATCCCGCAAGTTTGACAGTTATTTTAGACTACTGAAGGCATATATACACTGTAACATCTTTCGCATCGGAATAGTAGAGCCTGGGAAAGCCTCTTGATAGAATGAAGGGGTTTTCATCGCCCATAGACATGTAAAAAAAAAAATAGGGAAACATGGACAGGGTGAAGTATACTTAAACATATAATCAGGACATAAAGTATTACTTCTATTTACATGTTCAATTTGACCATCACGTATACATTGTCTCATAGCTTCTCATCGCTGCATCATTAGCAAGCCCCAAACGTCATGACCTTGCTGGAATATGGGCACTTGAATATGCTAGGATCCACTTTGTGCTATTTCATGTGAGTTAGTATCTAATTCTAACAAAGAGCACACATAAAAAGTAAAAATGGCTCTACATACTTCGTCAAGAGGAACTTGCACGCGTTTGTCCATTCTTCATCGGCAATTTTCGAAGATAATCTGATGCTTGCCTCGCCAATTCTGTCATTATGCATTCTATAAGGTAGGTCAATTGTCGAGTCGAACTCCCTCAGCTTTGCAGCAATCTGCGATAGGATGTCCAGTAATGCTATCATGGCGCTGTCAAGTTTGGAGTGATTGAATAATCTCTCAATTTGATATTCGCCTGAGGAATACACTTCCAGCATCGTCACTTTAGGCTTCGATCCATTTGTAATATCTCTATCGTATTTCTCTATCTTTGAGGTAGATCCCATCGGTTTTAGTCTGTATCCTTGCAGCTTGATGTTAAGCCTTGTTGTCACAGTCGCTAGCAGTAATACCACATTCCCCAACGCAGCGTTTATTTCCTGCCATGGGACTCTTATTGTTTCAAGAGAACCAAGACGTAAGCCATTGATAGTACCAAAAGGGCCGTCATGAGATATGTTGAAAGTGTCATTGTATACATTTGTCTTTCTGAGCTTCTCGAGTTGTGAAAGATTGAATTCATACTCCGCAGTGATTGTGTCTCTCTCCTTGATAAAGTCAAAGATCTCAACAGATTTCTTGTTCTCTTCTTCCATGAACTCTTTCTCCTCATTACGAATTTCTTCGAGCTCTTTCTCCATTGCCAAGATTTCTTGTTCCAGTTCATCTTTCTCCTTTTCCAAATCCTGTAATTCTTTAAGAAGCTCATTCTCGTGTTCTGCTAACGCCGAAATCTCCTTCAAGCTCTCTTCAGACTTCGAAACTAGGGGAGATTGCTTGTTTTGCAATTTCTGTAAAAACTGGACATAAACATCTCGTTCTTTTGATGTCTTCTCGTATTGTAGCTTCATATTTTCCAGAAGGAACTGTGCGCAGTCCTTACATACGGGGAAGTCCAGCTCCCCTTTTGATGACAGGAGATTAAATATGCTTGCCAGGGTCTTAACCCTATTCGATAAGACCTTGTTCTCAGATTCACTGTCGCTCTCAAAGTCTTCAAAATCTTCCTGTTCTTCAAACTGCGGCAGAATCACAAAGCTTCCTGCACCAGCATCTAGAGAACCCCATCGAACCGCAGAGTCCTTATCAGCAGTAGAGCACGAGTGCTCCAGAAGTCGCCGCCTGTCCTCTGAGATAAATGGTTCTGTACCAAGAGCATCATCTGTCTGCTTCACAGATTCGTATCCCAGCCGGGCAGATGTAAGAAGATGGGACTGTGCTCGCGACAGATTCGTTAGTGATGTATCAATGACAAGAGGAAGCTTGCATCTCTGACAATTGTAACTGGGTGTAGCCATCTCTGCTTGTCCCGTAGGTGTACCTAGTAGAACACCTGGCTTTCCTTTCGACCCTCAGTCGGAGTTTAAAAGGTTACAGAAATATCTCTTAAGTGGTTCTGATCGTCGTTAAAGCCAATGTTGAAGGTACTCGATGTGCCCTTGATACGTTGATGGTTCTTAAGTATGGGAACAGAGGAACACGCCTTCGCGAACCGAGGGAGGTGTGCGGGTGTGCAATGGTCACGATTTTGAGTCGTAGTAAAGGAATTAACTAAATGACATAGAACTACCACTGCTAGGTCGTCTTACCAAAGCAAAACGAAAGCAAATGAGTTTAGACCAGTTGTCTTTGACAGCGGTTCTCGAGCAGGCAAACAGTTCTGAGCGCAATGCCGCTCAGAAACTAGGGGAAAACAAATTGAAGGAGTGGGAAAAACAGCCCGGGTTCCATCAGCTTCTACAGACAGTTTACAACGATCTTTCGCTTCCAATGCAGACTCGGTGGCTTGCGATCATCAGCTTTAAAAACGGCATTGAGAAGTACTGGCGATCATCGAGGGTAAATGCGCTTTCAAAGGAGGAGAAAACGGCCATCAAACAGAGACTGTTCGATCTCATCGATGAACCTAATCTGCAGCTCTCGATTCAGAATGCTCAGGCTATTGCTCGCATCTGCCGGTACGACTTTCCACAGGAGTGGCCGACGCTATTTGATGATATGGAAAACATACTACAGCAATCTATTGTCGAAAACCACAACATTAAGATCCACAATATGCTCATCATTCTGAACCAGGTCATCAAGAACCTGGCCATGGCAAAGATAGGACGGACACGACCAGCATTGCAGAGTAAAGTTCCCATTATCACCCCATTCATCATTAAGATCTACACTTCTTTCTTCAATGAGTGGGTCGAGTCTATCGACTTCGGCGTCATGGAGATTGGCTACCTCTCTCTGAAAGTGATGAGGCGTATCATCACAGATGTCCATGATAACTGGTACCATTTGCCTGATATAACAGATTTCTTGTCTCTTACTACTCGGCACTTTGAGATCGTGGCCAAGAGATATGAGATATATGCGCCTAACGACGTTTTGGAGAACTACATAAAGTGTTATTCTAAAATATATCACCTGATTGTCAAGGCCAATCCTGTCAACCTTGTCCTATTACCATGTTCAAAAGACATTCTCTATATGCTCTTGGAGGTCTTACAACAGAAAGCTTCAGTGGTATATAATAACGATAATGAGAATGATACTGATGGGATTTGGGAGTTTATTGCCATAAAGTCACTACTGATCCTCAAGAGCCTTATCAACTTCCTTTTTAAGAAAGGCGCCGTTCTCACGTTAAAGTCCAAGTCAAGTAAGGCCGATATTGAGAATGCCATCAACATGCTTCAGACTCAATTCTTTTCTGAAAATCTTATCAAAACAATGACTGACCTCTTGATTAACTTCTATATCAAACTCAAACCAAGTGATTTAGAATCTTGGATGAGTGAGCCTGAGGAGTGGGCCAATGATGAAGTCAACCAGAATTACGAGTTCCAGATCAGGCAGTGTTCTGAGAACTTTTTTCAAGATTTAATGAACAACTTCCAGGACTTACTGGTTCCGTATGTAATGGATAAGGTCCAGCATGAAATGAGTAACCTGAGCGATGTCTCTGTCCAAAATATTCTTCTGAAAGACTCTGTCTTTTCTATATTTCAACTCAGTGCAAACTCTATTCATTCTCTTATCGATTATAATGACTTATGTGAACGAATCTTCTTCCCTGAAGCGTTGAAGAATGATCTCTCGGAGAATAGGATTTTGAAGAGACGTGTTTGTCTTCTGATCAACGAATGGACTGGGTTAGGCGTTGTCACCCCTCAGACTTTAAACGCATCTTACGCTCTGTTACTGGACTTTTTGGACCCAGTAAATCCAATAAACGATAAGGTTGTCAATCTTACTGCTATTCAAGCTCTCAAAAAAATTATAACGGACTGGGATTTCAAGAAAGAGGATTTTAAACCATACATAAAGGACTTTACAATGCATTTGTTGAGACTAGCAGGTGAAATGGAACTTACAGAATCCAAACTTTTCCTCCTTAACTGCATAAGTGATCTCATCTATAAAACAAACCCCCTTATATCGTTCGATGAACTTGACCAACTTCTTAACATTGTTCCTAAATTTTGGGACGGGTCTAATAATTCCAACGAAATGATCTTGAAAAATAGTCTTCTTCGAATCTTGAAGAATCTTGTTTTGTCGCTTAATGAAAATTCTGCCACCACTTGGGACATCGCTCTCCCACTTATCAGAGTTTGCTGCTCTCCAAAGTCTGAATATTACTCCTTACTCTCTGAAGATGGATATGAACTCTGGCTAGCTATACTCCAGCATTATCCTGCTTCTCAACGCCTTGAACTAACAAGTTCACTGATTCATGATTTGTTCGATTTTTATATTGACGCTTTAATGAATCAGACTGAAATTCTTCCACTTATCCTTGAGATTTGGAGATCGTACACCATTCTCATTCCTGGACTATTTTTTTCTTCTGAGACTAAACAATTTACGGAGAGTGTCTTACAGACTATGGCAAAGTACTTGCCGCAAATGAGAGATGATTCTTTAGATATCCTGATATCATACTTCGAGGTTTCCATCTTAGCCGCTCAAACCGACGAAGAGGGTGAGAAATCTTTATGGCCTCTAATGATGGAGTCTACTGTATTGTCTACAATTGTTCGGATGGTGTTGGATGATGATCAATCAAAAATCACTGTTGGTAAGCTTTTACTGGTTGTGGCACGCCTGGCCTATTTGAATCCAGCACGTCTGTTACAGGTCTTTAGATACCTCTATCCAGATGGAACAGAGTACAAACTGATACTGAAGAAGTTTGTCACTATTTGGTATGCAAGAATGGATACCACTATCAGTAATCCAAGAAACAGGAAGATACATGTTCTTGGATTAACTTCACTTTTAAGAACAGGTGAAGAAGTGTTCTTTGAGGATCTCGGTGCTTTGATTTCTCTTTGGATCAGTGCTTTGGAAGAAGTAAATGAATCTGCTAACAATGGCGACTGTGAGAAATATCACTCCAATTACTTATACGAATTCCGTTACAATGAGGATCTGACAATTCAAAAGAATGGGGAATACATCCGCTTCCAAGAGCTTTTTAAGGTGTCGGATCCTGTTCACAACTTACGTTTGAAGCAATTCGTCAAAACAACATTGGGCTCCGTTGAGCAGATCATTGGCTTACAAAATTGGACCCAGCTGGTATCACAACTAGATAAGACTTTACTGGAGAACTTCGAGTATTTCCTATCTCTTTCCACAAACGACTGATTAGCTCATGCTTTAGTTTCCTCTTTACTTTTCGTTCCAAGGACTAGAGCGATCCTGAATTAGAAGGTTCAGGCCGGAGTTTTGCTTGCTATAAATTTGTGTAGAGTTTGGAATCTCTCAGTATTTTTTGCATCGGAGTTTAAATGGGATCCTTTCATTGTCTACAGGGGGAATTCAAGATCCGAACCTAAGAGGTGTTCAGTGTCGCTGATTATACTCTTTGATATTGCCATCGGCTAATATTTGTTTATCTTTCCAGTTTGATTATTACTTACATTAAAGGTGTTAGTAATCAAATAGCTTGATTACAAAGAGTTTGTATTTAAAAAGAGGGGAAGCGTACTTTAGACCTTCTCAATCCAAAACTTGTTCCTCTCCTCGTTTCTAATATCATCGGCATTCAGTTTGTAGTAAGTGCAACCATACTCCCTCAAGTGACGAGAGTATTGTGCTCTCATCTCGTCAAAGGGATCAGAACAATCCATTGGGATCTCGTACAACCTGCTAAAGATCTTATACTCTGGCACACCTTTCACCCTCATTTTTGTTATCTCTCTCTCTTGACCCTTGTTACGACCAGATTTGATTTCCTTAGTCACCTGGCGCTTGATGTATCGAGTCATGAAATGTTCGATTGTCTCACGGACACCAAGAACAGCTCCACGTGGGGCATAGACTTCAAACAGTTCATCAGTCTTCTTAGCTCCTGTCGGTGTGATCTGAACGTATCCAATATCCTTGATGATCAAATCTATAGAGCCAAAAAAAGGCGGAATTACGAACCGTACCACGTCGTTCATTGACTCTGGTTTAACAAAAAAAACCTCCTTGAGTGCCTCTGGAGGGTCTTTCACGGTATTGATGGCTTTTTCAACTGACGTAAATATCCATGGTTTACCACGGCATATTGGTTTTACTTGAACGATTGTGTTCTCTGGTGCTTTTAAAAAGAAGAAACCGCCCACAGTGAAACATTGACCACCCTTCATTGATTCGTAATGTTCTTTCTTCAAGTCGTTTACCAAAACCTTACGACCTTGAAGGACGCTCTTAAGATGCTCCTCTTTAATCAAAGAGAAGATATTGTTAGAGTCAAGGAAACCTGGAGTATCAATAATGGTTTTGCCACCACAGGTATGTTCAATATTATTTCTGGTTAGAGCAGGAAGATGAGAAGATCCTAAAGGTTTGATGATTCTAGAACTTTGACTGCTCATCTTGTTATGCTCATTCAATATTTTGTTTGCAAGTCTTGTCTTCCCTGCATTAACGAAGCCAATGAGATGATTGGTTTTGCCAATGCTATTATACAGGTTATTTATAGCCCAAGAAGTGTGTGCACTCACAATGAATAAGTCAGATTTTGCTCCAACAAGGCGATTCACCATGGTCTCAAAGTATTTAGCATATTTTCTCACGACAGAGTCGAATCCGCATAACATGTCGATCTTGTTCATGACATAAGTGACATTCCGTCTTCCCGTAACTCCTACCAGTGAGAGTGGAAAATCGTAGGCTGAAAACACATGAACAATATTATCTCTTTGCGGTACATTATCAAGGATTTCGTAAAAGTTTGCTGGCTTGTGTTGCGCTGCATCATAAACGTTATGATGGAGAGCGTCATGACATCTCTTACAAACGATCTCCTCCCCCCGCACCTTCAGAGGAAACCCATCAGAGATTTCATCTCGTCCTGTAACCGAATCTAGAAACTTGCGGCCTGCGGTATCAAGCTTGGAGAATGCAGAGAGAAATTGGAGACGTTTGGATTGGTACCTTGGTGCAGTCATCTCTTTCTTTGGCTCAGCGTAGTATCCAATAGCTTCGGGATCGACCCTCTGGAGTAAGATTCCACATGAAGTACAACTTGGACAAAACTTTTTATCAGCTTGTGCAGTTCTCTCAAGCTTAGGTTTGAAGATTTGGGGGTCCAATCTATTGCACTTAGGTGATGATGGTGATCTTGGTGTTGATGTCGTCAGTGGTCTGATGAGGTTTGTAGGAACCAACCACAAAGAAGACCTCCTCAAATACCCATTGAAAACCCTCTTGGAAATCATGGGCTATAAATTCAACAATATCCTGTAGGCAGTGGGCACTTAGTGTTGGAAGTAGCCAGTTGTAGGTAATCGCCTTAGCTGAAAGCGTTCATGTTCAACAACATAACCCGAACACCAGTACTGAGCCATCCTTACACCACTTTTCTTGGAATATAGACCCACTACTATACATTTTTGATTATCTGAGAAAGAATTGGATTGTAAATACCTGAGACTTGCTTTGCTTTATTTTATGATAAATTTGCTGAACATTTAAAGAGTGCTTTCTTTGCTCATTTAATTACAGCAAAGAGTAAATAGTGTAATACCTAAAGATCTGTACGAAAATAAAATCCAGAAGTTTGTTTAGTTTACAAAAAAAAAATACCTGCCTTTCAAGTTGAATATATATCAATGATAATTATACGGCTATGCTCTTCAGCTATTTTAATTTAACTTGGGAGGGGTTCTCCTGTTCTTATTGAACCTGTTACTTCTTGATCTTTCGGCAACAAAGAGGACTTCAAGCAACGAGATTACAGGTCCACTGCATGGAGCAAATATACATTCGTACACACTCAAATTACTCATTTTCAGCATCTGTATCAGAATCAATGTCGGTGAAGTCCTCTTCTTCTTCTTCGAAATCACTGTCGTCGTCTTCATCGTAAATCTGTTCGCCTTTCAAGCCAGCCATGGCGCCAGCAACGCTATCAGCAGCCGGCAATGGAATATCATAGTCTACTTCTTCAATCCTTGGAGGTTCCTGGATATGCATGACCATCGGTATATCAAGGTCGGTTGTAAAGTAATCTAGAGACTTCACTAGTACGCGGAACTGGGCCTTACCAAGCTCCTTTGGTGCCGGCTGGGCCATAGGAATCTTCAAAGTACCCACTTGCACCTTCACACCTTCTTTAAATTCCGCATCTGAGAGTTCGAGGTTAGACAAGTCCAAGTGCTTGAAGATAACCGGGGACTCTATAATCTTGCTATCCTTCTGAAGCACGACGAAGACAATGTATCCAGATTGTCTTTCATCTGGGAAGTACGGAGCATGAGCAATTGGCAATTGGGGTTGGTTGAAAACCATTTTGAATGGATCCTTCAAGGACTCCATTGTTTCTT
Source organism: Petasospora xishuangbannaensis (assembly GCA_030585085.1). Taxonomy (NCBI): domain Eukaryota; kingdom Fungi; phylum Ascomycota; class Saccharomycetes; order Phaffomycetales; family Wickerhamomycetaceae; genus Petasospora; species Petasospora xishuangbannaensis. The sequence continues at coordinate 3,737 of JAJMBV010000027.1, read as the reverse complement.
CTTCTTCAAGTTTAGATTGAGAAATACCGATGGCACCGTGCTGAGATGGAGACTTGACAAGAACCTTCAATGAAATATGTGTTTGTGATTGTGGAGTCACTACAGGTTCGCCTGGGACTTTAAATTCGGCTTTTACTATGTCGAGTCTTGGAATTCTCGTCGCAACATTGAGAGATTCGTCCAATTTGGCATCGTCTTCGATACCCAAAATGTTCTTGATCTCATCACGTGGAAGGGTAAGAAGCTTACCCAATCTAACAATATTGGATTTCGCAACAGCAGAGGGGTCAACGTGTGGCAATTGAAGTAAATCATTCTTTGGGGATTCTGGGAGGGCCTGGATAAAGTGTTTAAGCGCGTGGACAGCACCAATGGAGATTTCTGTGTTTCTAAAAGTAGCAGCAACATCCACAAGGCCGTTAATCAACGTTGGAACAATCGACGCTGCCTTGAGAGAGTCTTCAGAGAAGTTTCTGTTCAAGTACGAATTATAAAGGTCAATGATGTCGTCAGATGACTTTCCTGGAAGAAGTTCTTGATACTCAACAGCCTCTGACAAGTACTCCATGATGGTCTTTGTTCTAACAACTTCAGAATTCTTCTGGTTCAGGAGCTTCTCAACAAACATAGCAGCGGTATCGGAGTGAACCCCCTTCTTTGTCATCTTTTTAGTTCTGCTCCACCACTTACTAACGATATATGGTAGCACAAATGCAATGAAAAAGATGTATAGCGCGAGGAGAAGAGGAGACGAGCTTCCTTCAATGAGCCACTTAGGAAGTGCAATGCCGTGAGTCGCCGGCTGTGGACCATCAGGATTACCGTATTTCTCATAGTTCTCCTTTGTGACATCGTCGGTGAGAGCCTTGTACGCCTTTGTGATGAGCACAAACTTCTGCTCGATTTCCTTCATCTCTTCTTCGGACTTGTTTCTGATCTTATCCGGGTGGAACTTCACAGAAAGTTTCTTGTAAATGCTCTTGATCTCTTTGTCACTTGATCCATACTCGATCCCAAGCACCTCATAAGGGTCAAACGCCTGAGTCAGAGACACTGTTTCGGTGGTTTTAATGATGTAGATGAGGTATGCAATGAGAACCCACCCAGCGACAACCAACAGGGTTTTCTTCGACAAGAGTACACTTTTGCGCTTTCTCTTCAGCCTGAACTTCTGAACTTCTACAGGAACATCCTTCTGCTTGAGAGATCCACTTACACTGGATGAAACAGCATCAGATCCAGCAGAAAGCGCATTGTAGAGCGTCTGGATGGTGACGGGCACCACGGTCATGGATGCAACAGCAAGAGCGAACACAGGCCATGTTTGACTGTGCTCGTCGTAGTTGTAGCTCGAATTCATCGTTCCAGGTCGTCTGAAAATGCCGACTCGTTCGGATCAACCTTTGCTTTCACCGTGTAACGGATGCAGCGGAGTATAACCCACTCGTTAAGTATACACTGAGAGGAAATTGGCCACGAATCCTCCATCCGAGTGGAAAAGTTAGTGACACACAAAGCGAATGGCAGTAGGGTAGAGGAGGTAGAATAGCTATTGGCACATACAGAAGATGGCAGAAGATTACTGACACATTGTGGCATGGCAGATAATTACTACCGACACGTACTCTATGGCAGAGGAGGTGGCACGTAGAAGAATGGCAGACGTGGAAGATCGCAATAATGAAACCATGTAATATCAGCCAGCAGGCGGGCAATTATCGTTATTTTTATTACATGGATGCTACAAAGCTTGATAGTTCCTATGTAAATGCACTGTAACTCCTCAAATCGTGGTAAATAGGCGATTGTGTCCGTTGGTATTATGCTTTGAAACGAGTAGACGGGGGGTAGGACATCACATCATGCCATGCTAAACGAGCCAGTACGACACCTACAACATATATGCTACAAGTATTGGCTACCGGCTATGAATACGTGAAAAGAATGAAATAGCATAAAGATAGGGATATCATTAGTGGTGAACGTTAAATAGTGGTTCCGCTTCGGATCCAAAATGGTGATGTAACAAAGCTGGGGATTTGACAATGGAAGTGTAGGTATATGTGATGTACACAGCACTGTTGAAAGAGGGGACGAAGTTAGAGAGAGGGTGCTTGGGCCAATCAGGAGCTTTCCTCAGGCACAAGCTTGCCAACGACGGGGTACTTCTTAGTGAAGTGCTCTTCCCAGCCATCCAATGCCTCCTGGTCTTGTGGTGAGAGGTCATCTAGCGGATCAATAGGTTGGTCCCAGTCCCTAACAATCTCGAGGTCAAAGGAGTTGAGTGCAAGTCCTCTAGAAGCATCATGTCCTGCAAAATTGGAGTATGGTCCTGAAGGACCGTAGAACTGTCTTCCCTGCGTGCAGTCGTACACCGTTCCCTTTACTGCAATGAAGATACGCTCATCGTCGTGTCCATTGAAGCGAGAAAGCGTTCTAGGCGTGAATACTCCCTCAACAAGCGGATCCTTGGATGCGCTGGCCGTCTCGTCTGTTGGGTCCGAGGTTTTAACTGGGAAAAGGAAGTTCTTCACAAAAGACATGGTTGTGTCGACCACAGGGTTTTTCTCGACTTAGGTTTAACCTTACTTAGGTTTATCCTTGTCTTTTAGACATATCACGGCAGTTTTGAGGATTGGCTATGCGGAGTCGGCTCATAAATATACTGAAGGAGTCAAAACACCCGGACACCACACCACTGACTGCTCACATACGGCAAGACTTCTTTAACCAGTATGAGGTAGGTATATTTCATTGACCTACGGATTTCTACTGAATACTACAAGATCTGTAACAATTGGGCCGAGAGAAAAGCAGTCCCGCAATAGAAGATGGACCAGCTGTTTGGAGACCCTTGTCATACCCAATTCTTAGGTTCTGAAAGACAGCCGAGGTGCAACAAGTGACAAACCCTATAGATCTGTAAATCCTCAAAAGTAATGAACAAATGATACAATCAGAAACAAAGAAGATTCAGCAACGTAAGGATGTTAGAAGATAGAACTGAAGAACCATGAAGAGCCTGAATGAGGTTCAGTCCCCAAGGGTACGGTGTTTTTGATGATGAGCGAAAGCAGGTAGAACCAAAGGACCATGGAGAACTCAAGGAGCGGTAGAATACCCCAAGGTACAACATATGATGATGATGATAATGATGATGATGGTGATGATAATGATGATGATGGTGATGAAGAAAGGTAAGTAAGGTATAACCGAAGGACTATGAGGAACCCAATGGACGGTTGGGTACCCAAGGTACAACATATGATGATAATGATGATGATAATGATGATGATGGGGAAAGGTAAGTAAGGCATAACCGAAGGACTATGAGGAACCCAATGGACGGTTGGGTACCCCAAGGTACAACATATGATGATGATGATGATGATGGTGATGATAATGATGATGATGGTGATGAAGAAAGGTAAGTAAGGTATAACCGAAGGACTATGAGGAACCCAATGGACGGTTGGGTACCCCAAGGTACAACATATGATGATGATGATAATGATGATGATAATGATGATGATGATGATAATGATGATGATGGTGATGATAATGATGATGATGGTGATGAAGAAAGGTAAGTAAGGTATAACCGAAGGACTATGAGGAACCCAATGGGCGGTTGGGTACCCCAAGGTACAACATATGATGATGATGATAATGATGATGATGGTGATGATAATGATGATGATGGTGATGAAGAAAGGTAAGTAAGGTATAACCGAAGG